>VZTR01030152.1:38675-151830 GCA_013400775.1 Chaetops frenatus
AAAAAAAAAAAAAAAATCACCTTCCATGAGCCTGGCATAGTGCAAGTTCTCTCTTCAAAACCATTTAAACCAGAATGAGCTCCTCAAGGAAGATCCTCTGAGTTAACTAAAAGATAAAATAAGAATGGGTAAATTAGTGGCATTACAACCCTAAAGGGACAGTTTCTTTCTTTCAGAATTAAGTCAGTCTATTTTATTAAGCTTAACTCACTTTCAAGGAAAATATTTTTGAAGGGAGCAATGAGTGCTATAAAATAAAAGTTTTCACCAAAGATCAAATATAATTATTCAGTATAAGGAGAGAAGAAAGAAGCAATACGGGCAGATTTAATGGCACTGACATTGAATCAAACCTGAGCTTGAAAACCTTGTAAAAATATAACTCTATAATAGTCAATATTTAAATTGTATTATCCACTGGGAATCAGCTTCTCTTGTACTGTGCACGTCTCAGATGTTTTGTCACTTCTTTGTGATTGTTGTGCCACATAAACTGCTCCAAGTCAGAACTTACTCCTGATTTTTCTCTCTGCCCCTTGTACAGCTGAGACTTTTCTTCCAGGTGGCAGGTCTGGAAGAAAGGAAACCATTCTCACCCTTTTCCAGGTCTTCAAATGGCTGAAATCTTCATTTATTACTCTACTCTGAAGTGAGTATTCTAACAAGAGGAAAATATGAATTCACCACAGAATTAATCTTGTGCTCTTCCAGCAGCTTTTCTCAGGATAAAATTCTGGCCACATGGAAGTAATGACAAAGCTGCCTTTAAGTTCAGCACAGCCAAAATTTCAGCCTTTATAGCTAAACCTGAAGCTTTAAAACACAGAATTACCTGGGCTTATGAAAATTGAATTATTATTATTTAGGTTTGATGCTTATAACTTTAGTAATTTCTTCAATGTATGCTCATTCAAAACCTGAAATTTCTAAATAATGGCCTACTTACCCTCTATGTTTATTTATGTAAACATATATCATTTTCCTGTTCAAAGATAGAACTTATTTTCCCAGTAACACTTTCTCCTCTATCTTTCTTATGAAAATAACTATCTAGTAAAGAGAAAAGAGAAAAACTTTATACTGAAAATAACTTCTATCTTTCAACAGAAAATTTAAATCAATTTGATGTGTCACCTGGAGTAAAGTCAGAAATTTCAAATCATGACATATGGCAAAGCACTTCCAACACTGCTGGGAGCACCCATTCTCACATGACAAATCTGCATAAGAGGCTTTGAAGGAGAGCAAACACATCTAAATCAGGGAAATCACAGCTCCTGAACTCAAAGAAGGTGCACAGCTCCCTAAAGTCAATAACCCCTACAGATATCCTCTGCTCTCAGGGAAAACCTGGGCCTCCTGGAAACATCTGTGGGCTCCAGGGTTAATTTCTTACTCAAGTCCAAGGGCAGAGCAAGCTCCAAGCAGGAGAAGCTCAGTCTGTGTGAAACAGAGAGTTTGAATTGGCCAGGCTCTTAAAAAGGGCATGGTCTTAGCGTGGCAAGCAGAAAACCTGGGGTTTTTGAGTGGATAATCAGAAATATAGAATCAGAGAATGATTTGGGTAGGAAACATCTCAAAATGTCATAAATCTCCCTGCTATGGGCAGGAACAGCTTCCAGTAGACAAGAAGCCCCATCCAACCTGGCCATCAATACACCCCACACTTGGTGGCAAACAACTTCCCTCTACATTTTGTCTCTGCACCATTCCTCATCTGCAAATTTCACAGCAGGAGGTGAACAGCACTCAGACCTCTCAATGTTCAGCCACATTATTTTCAGTGTATACACAAGCCAAGGCCAGAAGCACATGGCATGGCTTCCCAAGGCACTGCTGTTTCCAGAGGCTTTACACACCCCATGATTTAATGACAGTAATTTCATCTGCTCCAGTCGTGGGCTGCAGCTTGGTGCTGTCCAGGGGGACGATGACCCCAGGGCTGGGGTCACTGCAGCTGGGGACACTGTGCCCCTGCACATGGGTGCCCATTTGCTGGGTCAGACCACGCAGCCTTTATGGCACCCACCTGTGACTACATAATTTTATATTTTGTTCAAGGGCACGGTTGTTCATTCTGGACAAAAACTCACATCTCTCTCTCTGCCATGAAAGCCACAGCAGCAAGGCAAGGTGCGCAGTTAAAATTTCCTTCAATTCTTATAAACTGAATCTACATAAAGCCAAATCTAACAACCTTTGAATGAAAACCTCATCTTTGTCATTTTACTTCAAGTGGGAATCTAGAAGATAACAAGGCATTTTCTAATTTCTTCCTGAATAAAAAATGTGGTATGTAGAACCTTTGCCTTTAGGGTTTGATTTATGTTTTTTTAATTTATTTTATTATTTTTTAATATTCTTTTTAAAATCAATCCTACATATATATAAGCTGTTATGAATACATAGACCTATAACAAGAACAAATCTTTCAAATAGAACAGTAGAATTATAAATGTTTCCATGCTCTGAGTCTGTACTCATTAAATTATCACAGCCCTAATTTTCCTTTCAAGGTGTATTGTCCTCTGCTAAGGCAACAGCCAAGGTCAAATGCAATTCTACAAATAATTGTCTTTCCCTAATCATTTAATCTTAAACACATTAAAAGTCCAATCAGAAATATTTTTCTCAAATACCATCCTTATAAATACAGGAAATATCCACAAAACCCCACAAACAGAGCAACGAACAACAACAACCAAAAAAACTCAATCAACCAAACAAAATTTACAAAAAGCAAAATAGGTCAAGGATTTTGCCTAAAGCAGCCAAAGTAAAAACTGAGTGAAGACCTCAGGGTTGGAACTGCTGGCAGGCACTTTAATTTGAAGACAGTGTAAAACATGTACAGAATCCAGGATTCCACCCACAGGAGAATATTAAAATGTTTCCCTTTTATTATTATGCTTCTCTGTATTGTGGTTTAAAATCCACATAGGGATTGTCAGAGCTTGTTAGCTGGCTTTAATAGTTGCATTAATAAATCTTATAAACTAATTGTGTAGTGACTAAGTTAATTACATTCAAATTAGATAATATATTTCTCTAGAAATATGATAAAGGATGTATAAAGAGATATGCTCATGTCTGTGAGTCCAAAACCACTAACCAGCCAGCAACCCAAATACCCAAACCCAGCTGTAATATGTGATTAAATTGATGGCTGTGTGCATAAGCAAACTGCAACAATGGCAAGAGAGCACAAGAAAGTATTAAACTGAATTATTTACCCAATAAAATAATGAATGAAAGCAGTGCACTGAGCTTTTCTCTCAGCCAGCAGTTAACTTCCAGACAAAGGTGGGAGCCTGATCCTAGGACCCCATTATTTTTTTTAACGAGCAAGGACAAATATATGACACTTTAATAAGAACCCCTTTTTCCATTGGTCTGATAAGCAAACCATGAACTTTAGCTGCCATCAAACACAGATGATAGTTTGTGTGCTGAGCAAAAAAAGCCTCTTTGGAGCTGAAGTAACTTATGGGTCTTGTCCTGCTCTGCAGGTGCTTGCTGGCCCCGAGGCCTCCTTCTCTGCTAGGGCAAATTATTTCTGTCAGACAGCAAGTCCCAAGCACTGTTGCTCTCCCAGATGAAAGTTTTGGGTTACTTTGGGACATTGGTCATGTTAAAAGAGCTCAGTTAACAAGCCAACACCAAGCAAAGGCACAGAGCAATTCCAAGGCACAAGATTGTTTTACTTCCTCTTAATTTAATTAAATCACCTTGCCCTAAATTTAATGGAGAAGTTGGTCCTGCCAGAGCTGCTGTCACCAAAGCCTCACTCCAAGGCAGTGTTCAGGCTATGTTGAGCAGGGGGGCAAAACAACAGTCCCTTGCTCAGCCCAGCAAGAAGAGTTGAAGTGACCTCAGAGCTGCTAACCCAGGGTGAAACTGCATGTGCTTGCTGCAGACGGGCTGAGTCTGTCAACCAAACACTCAGCATAACCAGAACACCAGATTTAAAAACACAAGCATAACGACGACTGGGCTGATGGAAAAAGAAACCAGAAGTTAAGCTCTTAAATCCCTCATTCAGCTCATAAATTGTTTATTTTCAAGACTGCATTAATCAAATTAATAGGAGCAAGCTGGGCCTTAGCATTGAGAAAATCAGATATTCCATTTCAGAGCCTGGCTACAGATTTAGGAGACAGATTTTGGCTTCTATTTTTGAAAAAAATTGACTGAGAAGACTTTCATGTCATGCTCTACTTGCACAGGAGTATTCATAGAATAAATGCCAGAATTCAAGGTTTTAAGCTTTGTACTCCAACACTGAGCTAAGGACACCAATAGATAGCAGACAGATGGAGCAGCAACTGAGGTTGTTTCAATTTTATGGAACATGGGCCACCTTGCCCTGTTTTAGTGACAACAGCAGTTGTGGCCCTCAAGCAGTGTTACTCCCTCTGCAAACCCCCCACGTGTTGTCCAAGGCCAGGTTGGATGGGTCTTGCAACAGCCTGGTCTAGTGGAAGGTGTCCATGGCAGAGGAGTTGGAACTGGATGATCTTTAAGGTCCTTTCCAATCTAAATCACTCTGTGAATACAATTACTCATTAGCCTTCCTTTTTTTGGATATGCAGAAAAACAATTTTCAAGCAAATGTAATTCCCTAAACAAGTCACTCAGCTATCTCGATGTAAGCAAAGCCAGCTTCAAAGCACAGATGTGGTACATTGAGTTTGAGTTCAAACACCTGAGTGGATAAAATCACAAAAAAACCTGCATGAAATTAAGTTCTGACAAACCTCTTACTCCAGCAGTATGAATGGGGTTGGTATAATGATAGAAAACTATCGATTGCCATCTACTGTCTTGTTCAATTGATCAGGTCCTGCAAATCTCAGATAACACTCATGTCATTAGAAGCCAGTATTGTGCTCTTGTGGCTATGAGTGATTGCTGTGCTATCACAGCTTGGATCGTCTGATAGTACAAGTGTTGGGGAGCTTGGCTATTGATTTGCAGATAAAAATGTTCCAGTACCTTGAGACCTGTCAGTGAAATTCCTTGGATGCAAAATAACATTGTACTTTCATGGTAGGTCATTTGCTAATTAAGTTAATTTGCAAAAAACTTTTTTGAGGGAAGAGCTGTTGCACACATGTACCGGGCAGGTGGCAAAAGTACTAAAGGATTAGGCCAACATTATCCACCTGAGCTAACAGATCCTTGGACAGACATGCATATTTCTAATTTTAAGCTTTAATTTATTCTTAAGTGATCAGAGTGTGAAAATAACTGGAAAATTTGGACTAATTATGCAGGTGCTTCTCAAGAAGAGATAGCAGTAAGGTCAGACCTCTGTCTTCCATAAAGCAGCTGTACAGCACTGAACAGCTTCACAGAATCACAGAATGGTTTGGGTTGGAAGGGACCTTGAAGATCATCCAGTTCCAGTCCCTCTGCCATGGGCAGGGACACCTTCCACTAGACCAGGTTGCTCCAAACCCCATCCAACCTGCCCTTGAGCACTTCCAGGGATGAAGAAACCACAGCTTCTCTGGACAACCTGTGCCAGGGCCTCACCATCTTTATAGTAAAGCATTTCTTCCCAATATCTAATCTAATCTTCCTTTCAAGCCCTTCTGCATCAGATCCCTCATGGGACCCCACTGTTTATCAGTAGTCATTTCACCAAAAAATGCTATCCAACCTTCATCCCAAATCCCATAAATCCAATTGTTTTCTCAGTCAGGTTCTGTTAGCTTTTCTTAAAAAAAATTCTCTGAAGACCACTGACAGTGTTTGTCTAATTACACTGCTCATTCATCTCTAGCGCTAAAGGATGATGAAATTAGGTCTTATTAGCCGGTACATTTTAATTTGGCTTTTTGTAGGGTGATTGGCACCTCGGAATTACTGAACTCCCTGGGATGCATTAGATCCAGCTGTTGTTCTGCATGGTAGTAAGGCTGAGGTCACTGCTGGGACTGAGTCTCTCAGCAGAAGCCTTGATTCAGAACTGCAAAGCCAAGTGTCTATTTTGGGTGTAACCTTTTCCTTTACGTTGCAGTTATAACAGAAAATGGGATTATTTTTGTCGTCTAATGATAAATTTTGAATAATTGCTGGGGATCATAGCATTCTTCAGAAAATATCTTTTTCTTTTATTTTATTTAACCCATTTATATGTTACTCCAGTGCTCCAGATTTTTAAAATTCACATTCACAGACTAAAAGCCTGAAAATTCCCAAACTCACCACATTAACAAACCTGTATATTGAAGGAGACTTTTTCTAAGACCCTAAACCAAAGAAAACCTAAACGAAGATGATCTTTTTCATTCTGTAGCAGACAAATTAAAACACTCAATAAACAAGTTTCTAGAGCATGAAAACATATTTCAACATCATTACTGCACTGGAGAATTTGAGGTTTTAAAAGAAGAGCTGGCACGTGTAGATGACCTTTGCCAAGGTGGCAAAAATGTCCTTTTGGAAAAATATACTTTTATGTTACAATGTGTGTTTCTTTATGTGAAAAATACACTTTATATATGATGAGATGTAAGAGCAAAGCCCACAGAGGAGGTCAAAGTGAAGGACTCCTGGTGACCTGAGAAAGGATGCTCTAGGAGAAGACACGTGCAGGTTTATTCCATGTCCCTGGGTTTGGATGTCCCTCTCCCAGTGTGGATCAAATGAACTATATTTAAACTGTGGCTGCCAAAGCAAACATCCTCTGCCTGAACTGCAAGCAAAGACCTGAAGAGTGGTGATGAAGCTTAGCTTTATTAATGGCTGATAGCATCTCCCTCTACCCTGCCTGGAGCTATTGCTCCATGGAGCAGAACCATCTCCTGTTGTCCCACTTCAGCAACAGAAAATTTGGGTCATGCAGAGCAGCTCTTGCTACTCCACTTAAATTGCAAAATAAAGAGAGCATAATTGTGTTTTGCTCTAGAAATACTGCTTTTAGCTTTACCAGCTTGTGATTGCTCTTGAGCACAGGTTTGTTTAGAGAAAACACAATATGGCCAGGGTCTGGGAAAACTCAGCAGCATGCATTAGTTCCTGAATTTGTTGATTAGAACCCATGAAAATTGATATTTCTAAGTAAATATGCCACACAAAAATGTTTCTCAGTGACATGTAATTCATAGAAAACATGAGGTTTGGCACCACCTTTCTACAGTTTCTGTTAGAAAAATGAAGTCTGCAAATCTTCACAAGGAGCGTGCTCAGTTTCCAATTATTTTATAGTGCTGTCCTGACCTTTCTTTTTAACACAATATTGTTTGCTTTTTACATTACTGCTGCTAAAAGGCCTGGCAGAGGTTTATGTTGTAATGACCAGGTGATCCCTATCAGCTTTGTCTGATATTGTTCTGTATTTGGGTCAATTACAGTCAGTCATTCCTGATTACAGTGGAAACGTCTCTGATGTTCCTGACCTTTATTTTCACCTTGGGGCAGAACCTCTGAAGATGGGAGCAGGGGGTGGCTCATCCTGCACAGCTGACTGTTTGCCTGTAAAATGGGCACTATCAATAACTGGAGGATCATGCCACAGGATGAGATCCTGCTATTTAATCATTACAGAATCACAGAATCATTTCTGTCGGAAAAGCCCTCTGAGATCAAGTCCAACCATTAACCCAGCACTGCCAAGGCCACCATGTGCCACATCTACACATCTTTTGAATACCTGTAGGAATGGTGACTCAGCCATTGCCCTGGGTAGTCTGTTCTGTTGCTTGAAAACCCTTTCCATGAAGAAATTGTTCCTAATATCCAACCCAAACCTTCCCTGGCACAACCTGAGATCATTCCTCTTGTCCTATTACTTGTGATTCCCATTCTCTTCCTTACCCTCTGGTCTCCTTCTCTCCAGCCTGGCAACATTTAATCGTTTATTAAAGCTCAGTAATATTTGTGTCTATTTTTATCTTTCTTTGAGGTGAATTGCTTTAGTTTCACTTATTCCCCTCCCCTGGAGAGCAGCTTTGCCATAAACAGGTGACTTTTGGACTCAAGCTTTGAAAAGTGTTCTCAGTGTTTTGGGTGGTAAAACAAAAGTGATGCTTCAAACAGCAAAGCCTTCCAATATAGGAGGCCCGACCATTCTTTATTTCAAAGTCTCAAACCATTTAAACCAAAAGGAGCATTTAATTCAAAGACCCTATGGGGCATTTTTTTTAATATTGCTAAAGTGGTCTGCTACCTTTAGCAAAAAAAAAAAAAAAAAATCAAGAATATAAAAGCAGTTTAAAAACCCTTTTCTGTTAGAAAAATTCACAAAAACAGCCTTAGCTGTGGGTTCCTGCTTTTACTGTAAAAAAGAGACATTTCCCTGCAGGTACCCCCCACTCCTTCTCTTAAATGACCTTTGCAAAAGTTTAAAACAAATTACAAGGAGTTGACAGCTAAAGGATACCTGTTTGCCTCTCTGAAGTTAAGAATACTGAGTAAAACTAAAGGATATGTTCTTTTCCCTTCCTTTCTGAAAAGTTAGGAAAAGAAAATTAGCTGTTTTGCTTCTGACAAATGCTTGCACCAAATTTAGTCCTAGAACACATGTGGAAGGCATGTTACACAGTCCTAAAGGGAAGATGTCAGTTTCTGCTTCGTTTAGGCAATTTCTTAAACTTTGAAGTCCAAGTCAAGAAGATGGATTAAATACCCATTGCTGGGTGACCAAAGCCACACCCCTGCAGTCAGAAAGATTATAAATTAATTCATGTAAGTTACAGCACCTATCAATGAGCAAGAGGCAAGAAACCCTTGTAAGAGATGAACACCAACAGATGGAGGGATGCTCTGCCTTCAGATTACATTTTCTTCAAAGAGGCACAGCCATATCCATTCACTGACCCGAGTGCAAAATCCTGGACTTTTTCCTAAAAAAAAAGGTAAGACTCATGGCCCAAGACTGCTGCAAAAGGAGCAGATCAATGAAAACATTTCTGGAAAAACTGTCTGCACTTCCAGCATCCATTTCTAACAGAAGTTATATAGCAAGAAACAGAAAAGCTTTGCTATTCATTTCCAGTTGATTCAGGTTGGGATTCAGGCATGTTCCCTGTAAGAAGTCCTTTTCCATAAAGCCCACCAAGTTTAACCTGGAATGCTCTGTGGTATTCCAGCTGTCAAACTAGATCGCCATCAACTTTTTCCTCTTTACTCTTGACCTGAGTTCCTCTAAGAACACTACTTTAAATTAGGTCCCACGAGAAATATGACAGTAGATTCCTCGTTTCATGATGGTGATAGGAGTTGCCATTGTTTTCCCATCATTACAGTGATGTTTAAGGCATTGGAAGAGAGGGATAATTTGTTAGCTCTCTTGTTGTCTGCTTTCTGCTCACAAGAGGAAATATAGGTGGAAAGTTATTGACACTCTTGACAAATAGCAGGGTGCTTTTTTTTTTTTTGCAAGAGTTAATTTATCCTATTAGATAAGACATCATCACACATTTTGAATCTGACTCCAAGCCCAGGTGCACTGATTTTGTGCCACAGAGATATCACTTCCCTGTGTCACAGAGTAGAGAAGTGATGCTCAGGTTTTCTTTCATAGAGGATATCCTTCTATATAACAATTCTGTGGACATGCCATTAGCTTGTGTCATGGAGGGAGAAAATGAGGGAGGAGGAAGCTTTTGTTCCCTAATACTGTATTTCAGTCATTTAGTCTTATTAGTTTTTGCAGTTAGGAATGAAAGATGCAACTTCAAGATTTCTATTGCTCAGCATATATATGTTCCAAGGCAGAAATGAGAGCAGAAAACCCACAAATCTGAGTAATGGGAGTGGGATCTACGAATTTAAGGCTCCTAAATATGCAGACAACTACTCAGAGAGGCCCAGGATTAATTCCAAATTTTTGTCTGTCTCTTTGACCCAGACAGATCGTTATTAAATGGAAATCTCTCCCTCTCTCCTTCCCCCATCCATTATTCTCAGCTGTGGGATTTTTCATGCAAATAATTATATGTCCTTATATAGCTTCTTTTTACCATTATTTTCCACTCTACCTATGGTCTGTGATAGTCACTTGCTGAGTTTTGTGTTAACATATAGAGATATTGTATTGTTTCTCATGGAGTCTGGCACAAAGAGGAGGAAAACCTTGGATTCAGCAGGAGGAATCCAGACCTGGTGCAGGTCAGGGGGAACCAACCTTTGATGAAATAATTCTGCCCATTTCTTCAATGCCCAAGACTCATCCTCTCTGTAAACCCATGATCTGGGGTAATTTCACCCAGTCTGCAGACCCCTCCCTCATACTGGGACGCTTTACTCCTGCCTCTACAACCATTCCCATCAAGCAAAAAATATAAGCACAGCATTTTGCATCAATATAATTCCCACTGTAGATCCAGTACCCCAGCAAGAGGCAATTTTCAAAATTGATATAAATAATAACTGTGCCCAAAGCACTCTTTGGTTGACATTAAGGAAGACTATAGCAGGAGCTTGTCATGTCTGAACAAAAAGAATGTACCTTTTTTGCCTAAAAATATTCAGTACACACTCCAGCAAGAGCAAACCAGTTTTACCACAGATAAACTTGTGTTAGTCAAAGCACTGTAATTAATACATTCAGCCTTCACAGGGGTTTTTGTGTGGCATCATTCTTACATATTTTATACTAAACATCCATTTGTAAGATAAGAAATGGACCTTTTTTAGCAGCAAAGATAAACTCTTGCTTATTCCAGCTATTTTGGCAAAGCTCTCCAGCACACACAGAACAACCAGGATTTCCATGTATCACAGGGTTTTGTACCAGCAGAGAAATGTCTTAAGAGACTGTGGTTGCTAAGGCAAGATCCAGAACCATGCAGCCAGCAGGTACCATAATATTTTGTCAGTAATAAAGCACACAATTCTGATTTTGATAAAAAACTCTTCCCAGTGGTCTTCTCCATTAGTATTTTGGGCTTTAGGGATTGCCGTATGCAAAGATATCATACTAGATACAGCCAAATAAAACATATTCCTTATTTTTGAGGAAAGTGGCTTTGATCCCTCAAGCTGACCAATCACAATAGTACAATAAAATTACCAGCATAAATAATGCCTCACGTTAAAGCCAGGCAAGTTGCACACTGCAGCCAGGGAACAAGATGTGAATGAGGTAAAGGTTTCTCCACCTAATAAGCTGAAAATCATTTAAATCTTGAAGGGGTCAGTGGGACTTTACATTAGTTGTCCGCTTTGCTTTTTGAGACCACGATTTCAATGCAATGTTGACCACTGACTGAAAACAATTTGAACAACACCGGAGTGGGAGTGCTCCATGCAAGGCAAAGTAATAGTTTTGCCTTGTCATTATGCTGGAGCATTTATAGTCAAAGACAATGGCACTAATAGATTCATTCATTCATTCAGAAACAACCTCAGACCTTTCAAGCGTGCAATTAAAATCTCTGTCACTTTATATGGAGCGCAGAACTAGTGTTTTATTGTCTAGTCACCAAGGTATAGCACAAATTCTTTGACTGATTATGGCACTAAAATCTACAAAACAATCAGGATTCATGAATATTTTTGTGGTTGTTGAATAGATATCTGAATTAAATTACTTTGCAAACAGTGACAAAGTCATCCAAATAATAAGTGAAGGTACTTATTACTTGACCAAGATTAAGAGGAAAAAAAAGTCAGAAACAGGAGACTGGAAGGACTGCCCTTCCAAAGGGTCACTTTGTCCCACAAGAAAGCAACAACTGCATTGCTTGGGACAAACAGAATCTTAAATGACTTTTCTCTTTTTCCTGCAAGGGCTTCCCAGAACCATGCTGCTCCCAGCTCCCGTTAGTTTACAGCTCATATGTACTCATTTGCTATCACCACAGTATCACCTTTTGGGTTAAGAAGTTCTTCCCTTGCTCTTGCACCCTGGCTGTCTAAAGCAACTTTCAAAATTTTCATTTTGCTGGGCCAAATAAGCTATGGATTTGGCTCATTGAGTTTCATCCTGTGTGATACTTTCTCACACATAATTATCAAACTCTCTACATTTTGCTTTTTATCTTTTTCAGCTTGAATCCATCTCTTTTGACTATGAGGGATCAGTGCTGTATTCAGACATTAATGCTTCTGTACAAATGGAGAAAATAATTCAGCTGTTTAATCTTACAGTACACTGGGTTTTTATACAGCCATACTGTTTTAGTGGTTCATAATCACCCTGTGATAAAACACCACGCCAGAATCTTTCTCCTCATTAGACATTCCTGGCTGATGAGTTTTGCCTTATAGCACCAACCCAGCTGCAAGTTTCTAAGCTCATAATTAACCTCACTCTCCCTTCCCTTTTGAGTTTCCTACATCTCCACCAGAAAGGTAAGCACATACATTTATACCTTCTGTAGAATGGTTTTTCATATAGAACAGGGTTGCCACTGACAGGTTTTCCACCTCTGGCACAGCCCCTCTTGTGAGCTACTCACTCCAATTGCTTACCCACTCAGGTTTGCCTTTCTGAAGAAAATCTCAACTTTTCAGGAAATATAAGGATTTCACCTTTCTTATTATTCCTTTTAATTTCAGTTGAGTTATTCACGTCTCTTTTTTAAAGATTATTTTCTCCAAGAAATCTACAAATGCAGTAAGGGAAAAGAGCTCATTCCTGTAGGTTCAAGGACTGTGAGCTATTACATCAAGGAATAATTAGGCTACACTTTGCACTGGTGACATCTAGATGTTCCTCTGACTTTATTCACAAAGGTGTCTCCCCATCATGATATCATTATAACAATCATTACTAACAGCCTTATCCCCATTTCAAAGATGTCTATAAGAATGGCCTGTCAAGAATTTTTTTTCACCATGCCAATAACAACAGCCAATTATCACTACAGAGTAAAAAAATTAATATTTACCATCTTACAGGTCAAATTTCTTTCATTAACACTAAGGTTCTTAACCCAACTCTGCTGAGTACAGGATGACAAAAGAATTTCAGTCACTGATGGGATCTTAGAAATGTCCAGGCCATTGAACATTTTCTATCAGAAAAACAGAAGATAAATAACCACATGCATGCCCACACTCACACAAAGACACAGCTCATCTAGCAAAAGATGTGTAGAAGAATGGACAAAGGGAAACAACATGTTAACAGCCAAACCTGCTCCCTGACATAAACAGCAAACCTTACCTGTTCCTTCAGCGTTTCTAAGTGCAATTAAACATATGGATCAGGGACGTTTTGGTAGCAGCTGAAATGCCTCTTAGGATCACTGCATCATTTATGAGTGCAACTGAGAATATTAGCTTATTAGCAGAGGGCCTTTCTCATCAGGCAAGGCACTGTCAAAGCCAATCAGTCTGTACATCCATAGCAGAAAAAAAAACCCCCTCTCTGTAAATAGATCTAAAAGGTTTCCATGTGGCATGGGCTTCTATTCTTTCAGCTCCAGGAAACTAAGAGGGAGAGAGAGATAAGACCCAAATGATCCTCCTGCATCAGTGATGTCCCCAAAGTCTCATAGGATACTGGCAAGGTGACTTACCTTTTATCAAATAGTTGTTAATTGCACCAAATAAGGCCAATTTAAAAGACAAATATTCTTTCAATTTCTCTTTCTGTCCCATTGACCTGAGTAGCCCCAAGCCTGAATGCCTGAGGTTATTTTGCCATGGAAGAAGGAAGATGAAGCCTGTTGTGTAGTAAAATCTCAGTCCATTGGCAGCTGCATGATTGACTGATACCTTAACACTGCAACACATATATCTGGTTTCTGTGAAAACACATTGATATATTCATTGCTGGATTTACTTATAAATTGGAGTTAGCAGGGGTAGGGACATTGCTTTATGGTCTGCTTTGCACTGACCATAAAGGCTTCCTAATAGATGTCTGAAGCTGCTCGATATTACTGCAATATAAATAATAAATAATAATACATCATTTTAATGTAAACAGAGGCATTCCACATTGAAGTACCTTTTCAAGTGTATTTAAGATACAGCACTATTATAGTTCACACTTGAGTAGCCTACCCTTGAGGTAACAGAGACATAGATATGAGCTGTGACATTTAAATTAGCAAGAAACATCAAACATAAATAAAAAAGTCATCTTTGGTTGTTTCTGGAAGCTGATCACCCAGCAGCACTAGGCTTTATGGTCTGGGTAAACTTATGTGATTTAGTGCAGAAAGACTGTAATAATTAACATGTTGATGCCTGTTCTCTAAGCTGCTTTCCTGAAACCATTTCCCATTCTGCTGAAATGGTTTCATAGAGAAAAATTGACCCAAACTTGGGTAAGTTCCTCTTTATAGGAGCTGCTGTATGCAGTAAAAGCATGTCCTTTTACACAAATCTAGACAAACACTGACAATTTTGTCACTCATGCTTGAAAGCTCAGATTTTTAGCTTGGAAAGACAAGGCCAAATAGGGCTGAAGGGAAACTCGTTATGCAGGGGTTTGATGGAGAGAGGTTGTGACCGCTGAACAATTAAGAGACATTTCACTTTAAAGTTTCATTGGATTTTCTCTGGTGTTTGCTCTTGTGTCAAGTGCCATTACAGAAATACTGGCTCCATTCCCAGGCACTTACAGAGTCCTTACATTGCATCTCAGAGCATCCCCTCTCCTGTTGGAACCTGCAGGCAGCCGGGGCCATTCCCACACCTCCCAGCCACCACGCTGCCGAGCCCTGGCATCCACTCATCGGTCAATGTTTGGTCACTCTGGGACCTTGATGGCCTTGTCTAGTGAAAGGAGAGGTGAAAGGAGAAAAACAAGGAGCAAGACTGCAGCCCCTCATTGGGCAATGGCATTATTTTTCACTATGGAGAAGATCAAGTGTCTTCTCTACCTCTCTGCAGCAGCAGTTCCCCCTGCCTGGGCAAACCTCTTTCATGTCCAACAGCTTCGGCTCTTCTGGTTTGCTGACTGTTTGGGTTTTTTCTTTTTCCTTACTTATCCAGACTAATTTGTCCTTATTTCTGTTGAAGATTAATCTTTCTAGTCTTAGCCACATGAAAACCTTTCAGTTGGAAGGTCCCCTCCACGTGAAATATTCTACTCTATTCTATGACCCTGTTTGTCCAGGTTTTGTTCACATGATTTATTCGTGCATAAACTCTGTCCTCTTGCCTCTCTGCTCATCCACTCCCCTCTGTGCAGACCAGGCTGCACATGCAGGATAAATTCCAATGTTGGAATAAAATTTTCCACTTGTTTTTGAATTTACCCCCTAAATATTTGCTTATGGTAATGATATGTGAAACTGGCTCACTACCCACAAGGTTTCTTGCTGCTATAAATGAAAAGTGAATAGGCTTGACATGACTTCTTGTTAATCATCTTTCTTATTATTATTTTCTAGATGCTTGCAAACACTCCTCTCAACTTCTCTGCTGCAGGCAGCAAGAGTCAACACACTGAGTTAAATAATATTTTAAAATAGTAGAATTTATATTGAATAGAATTGAATTGATGTAGATACATTACACTTATCCATATATTAAAAATATGCCTAGTATGCATGTACACTCATACATGTGTAGTACCTGTCTAAGTCTAAAAGAGGTGCCTCATGCTGTCTTGTCAGATATTTGTGGTATTAAATTTAATTAAATATAAAGATCATGTCAGCCTAGGCCAGCTGGAACTGTCTTGTCTCTGGAACTGTGTGGTCCAGACTTCCTCTGTCAGCTCAACATACTTAGCCTGCTAAAAGCCCTGTAGCTCATGTAGGAAATTCAACCCAGTGAGCAAAGAGCACATCCTCTCAATCTCCAATTCAAAACACAGATGTAAACTGAAATGCTCAGCTGAGGTGTTCATTAGTGCCAAAGCAATGCTGTGGACTTTGTTATTAAGACTGAGCAAAAGTCACAGAAACATTTCTAGGAAGCTGTGGCAGAGGTGACAACCCAGCCTTAGCCCCAGAAGTCACTGCAATGGCTTGGAAGAAAACCTCATGTCTGCTCCCAAGGGCCAGTGCTCAGGATGGATGGATAAGGAAGAAACCAGACAGGCTTGTCCTGTTCTCTCCACTGCAACATAAACTAGTTTATCATGGATCCAAGAACACTGCTCTGGTGACCAGTCACAGCTGATTAAATGTGAAAGAGGTGAACCAGGACATGTCAGGAGACATTCCCTTACAGGGTCAGCACCCTGTCTATTGCCCAGTGTGCTGCTGCTACTGCACTCCCAAGCTGCCTGGGAAGCCTTGAATGGTGACATTCATGACCAGTCCTTAAGTCCCAGCTAAGACTACATCTCCCACTGCCACAAAAATGATAAACACAAGGAAGTTGCAACTTTCTTTTTTTTTTTCCACTGCATTAAGCAGGAACATTTTTCTTGCTGGTATCAGTTTGCAAGATTTCATTCAATTGCACTCCCTATGCATAATTTTAAAACTTCTGGTTAGAGATGCACACAACTTATCACTGTCAGCTGTGCATGCTTATAGCAACTCTGACATTTCCACAGATTTTAAAAAATTTGAGTCAGGACAAAATTTGGCAGGTCCACTAATAAGCAATATTATTTTTCTTTTAAAAGACCCAATTCTAATCAACCTGTGGCAATGTAGTGATTTTTGCATCCATTTGTCCTTGGCAAAAGCTGGGGTTTTTATTAGTAAGTTTCATCAGCTTCACTGAGAAAATGAAGCTGTTTTTCAACATACAGTGCTTCCTTTTTGATCACTTGCATTTTAGGTTTAGAGTCTTTATGAAGAGAAAACATTTATAATAATTAATAGGGAAAAAAATACTGGGTGGGCTTTGCCCATGGTTAACTGTTTGGGAAAGGTCATCTTCTGACCGAGAAGTGTCTCTGCTCTCCTCCGCTGTGTTCCACTAAAACCTAGCCCAGAGGTGATGGTGTCCACTTCTTGCATGACAGGGTTTTTGTTCCTGTTGTCTGTGAGATCTGGAGCTGACACAAGAAATTTGTATCAGAAGATCATCAGATAAAAGAAGTCATGTGAGACTCACTAAAAAAAAAGGTGGGGGGAGGGAAGGATATGTCAGCAGGACACAGTGCTTCATAAGAGCCTGGACTTATCTTTATAGTGAATGTTATCTGTAAGATTGATAAATGTGTGACAGGCTGGAAAGGGGAGAGAGGACAAAGTCATTGTACTGAAAAACTAGGCCTGGCAACAATAAAAAACCCTATAAAATAGTTAAAAACCTAATAGCTCACTAGAGCTTTTTGCCAGAGCGAGTCCTCTATGTCCAATAGCTCTCTAAAGGCATTAGAAAATGAAAGGAGTTTTAATGCAGCCCTACGTTTCTTTTCTTCCTGGTTTTACAAGGGGCGATGTGGCAATCTAATTATACTGTGTTGTGAACTGGTATTATGTCCTGCAAGAAAAGGAAAGCTTTTTTATTGTTCCATTATGCAATTGTTGCTACTTTTTACGCCCATTCCAGCTTTGGTGCAATAACTCAGTATTGTAGCCTACATTAATTTTTTTTTTCTTTTAACCATTCCTTTTGTCACACTAATAAAATATGCTGTGCAAACAAAAGTGTGTTACCCAGCCAGTGTATAAGCAAGGCCATTCCTTCATTTCTTGATTCTTCAAATAGCACGCAAACCCCAGAGGAACCTATAGCAAGGTGGAGGGGACGTTTTAGGGACATTTTCTGTCTGTCTTAATGTTCAGAAAAAAGAAAGGTTATGTTACTGATCACAATAGTCTCCCCCTGAACCAAGAAGACCAGCAGCCCTAGGAACTGTCCAGCAAACAGTGACAGACGAAGAAAGCCACCACTCAGATCCTCTTCTTTTTATGTAAAACCCTCACCCTTTGTCCTTTTCAATTATGTATGGTCATGTTCTCACAATAGCTTCTGCTGTCACTGTGATTTAAATATAAGGTTTATTTTAAAACATCATTTGTTTCTACTGCCAACACAGCCAGTCTAATCAGATAAATAAGTGCAGTGTTTAGACCCACCCACCCCCAAGGATTTTTTTCCTTTTTCTCCAGAGCCTGCCACCTGAACCTCTTGCTAATCATTTCAAGGCTATTCAGAAGGTAGCCCCTGCATAATTTTTAGCTTAGCATAAAAAACTGCATAATTGTTATTCATTTGGCTTGGCAGTTATTACACACCGAAGTGACCTTTGCTTCTCCCTTAATTATAAATAGTTTTGTCTATTGGATAAATTGAAGTGAATTAGCTCAGTTTTAAGATCTTATCAATAATTTAAATAGCCATTTCAAACAAGTGAAATAGAAGAAAAAAACCACACACATTAAAAAAAAAAAAAACAACCAAAAAAACCAAACACACAACAAAGGAAAAGAACTAACCTTACACACAAAAGGCCGACTTTCAAGTGTAAAGCATCAACAATTTGTCGATTTAGTAGTGAAGTCAGAATTCAACAACAAAGCTAAATGAGGAACAAGTTTTATTTTTCCATGCACGCGAACCCAAGCATTTGCTGTGGAGCAGAAAGAGTCTGTAGGTCTGGTTCCTGGCCAGCATGGCAGGCCATTAGCCACAGCTGTCGGAGACATCTGCCCAACCCGATCACCGTCAAAGCCGAGCGGCAGCGGCGCCGCCAGCCCCGCCACCACAGCCCTGCCCTCCTCGCTCAGCTGCCACCCAGCAACCAGGCCTCTGCTAGGCCACGCTAAAAACACAGCCCAGAAGTGGCTTTGTTCTTAAGCAAGGTCACGCCTGGGTGAAACGCATGTGCGAGGTTGATGGCATTCCATCAAGCCCTGAAGAAACAGCATCTCTTCCTTTCTGCTAGCAAACATCAGCCAGAGCTTCTTTCTGGTGTCTGGGTAACAGAAGCTCTAGTCATAAAAAATACACACAGCATAAGGTCAGGTTTCATTTTGTTCTGCAATTCATTTTAAGCCTCTGGAGAGGCCATCCAATGTGAAGACTTCACAGAGACAATTGCAGGAGGCTACAGCAAAGGGAAGGACCTAAGCACTGAATTGTCTATGTAACTATATTAGAGGCAAAAAGGAGGCTCTTTTCTTTACAAATAATGTGCAGAGGTGAGCAATGACAAGAGAAGATTTGCTGTAACAGATAATACTTCTCACTTTATGAGCCCTACTGAAAGCTCCACCAATTTGTGTCCAACATTGGATATTACATGAAAAATGGGTAGGAACATCACCAACTTTCAGTCTTTGCCTTTAGCTCTTCCCTATGGCAAAGGGAGGTTTTCTCTTCCCCAGCCCCTCCAACACACCCCGGTTTTTTATCAATCTTTAGTTTTGATAGGTTTTAATTGTTAATACAATTTAATGAAATCATGAGGGAGAAAGACATGGACCTACCCACCTGCATGTCCAAGGTCAGTCCGACCTCAGAATCACCACTGACCCACCACAGTCAACATCTCCGACTCTGAGGTTGAAATATATCAAAAGCACTCACACTTATCACTCCTCTCCTTCATCTCTGATAACCTCTGACCCTGGTCAATGATGGCAGAAGTGTGCTCTGTTCCCAAATCCCCCATTGTGTCATTCTGCAACAACTTGTCAGGATTTCCTGAAAGCCTGTAATATTTACTCACAGTTACAGCACTTTTCTTATCTCACTGAGCAAACAGTTGGACATAGAATGCACAGGAAATCTGTGAAATAAAGAAAGATAGCAGAAACACGTAATACCACCAATTGCCTTCAATTTGTAAGTAGGAGGAAGTGATTTCTGGCCAGAAAATAACAGATTTCAGAACCTTGCACAAGTATTAAATTTCTTTTCATATATACTTAATGTATCTTTCATTCACAAAAATACCTTTCTCCTCCTAACATTTGTCATTTCCCCAAAATATGAAATTAATTTAAAATGGAATATGAAATTAATTCCAAATGCAATAAAGCAGAGTTTTTATAAATATCTGTTTTCTATTTGAGGAAAATGTTTTGCCTAATACAATACTGCACATAAGCAAACTTTGACTTCCAATATATAAGGGAGCCTTTCTCCTGTTATATCAAAGAGGACAGTGGATGGAAACTTAAAAATTACAAACCCTTTCATTTTAAAAATAAAGTAAAAGCCGAAACTACAAAAAGAAATATAAGTATAATATATTAAAGAATGAAGAAATACCTAGAATATTATAGATGCAACAAAAAAGGAATACTGAGGAAACTTGAGAACATTTGCTCAATCCTAATGAGGCTTGGAAAACAAGGAAGACACCCCACGTGTCCCCAAGGAGCTGTCACAAGCCCCAGCCTCAGCAACTCAAACAACCAAATCTATCAGAAGACAAAGACCTTCCAAATGTATTTGTTCTCCACATTTAATATTAATCAAAGAGCATTATAAATTTCAAACATCACTGGAGTGTTCTAGCTGTAGGGGAAGAAACACCGGCTTGATAAAAGTAATGCAAAACAACATCCATAAAGGTGTAAACCAATAATAAAATAAAACAGAGAAATCAGTTGATTAAACAAAGGCTCTTTTGAAGCTGGGGTTTGGTTTGCATCAGCACAGAAAGAGCTGGGCTTTCGGAAAAATCCACAAATCACTCCATATGGTGATGCTTGCACTTCTGTTGACTATTTTTTGTGGTCCCTCACTTTAGCAGCAGCTTCCCAAACCACTGCCCACATCAAAAGCTACCAGCTAATGGGCTGAGTGTGAGGCTGGGGCAATGTGTCCCTAAGAACATTATAAAGGAAAAAAATGGAGGCTAACCAAGCATGCAGGTGGAAGAATGAGAGATGCCTGACCTGCACTCAGAGTGCATCAAGTCGCCTTGGCTGACTGGGTGTTAGAACCCACCTGTGTCCCACACTTGAGCATTTGCTGTTTGTGTGGAATGGGCTCAGGATGACCAAATTTCCAGCTCCAGCACCCATCAGGTTGCAGCAGCTGTTGCTCACAGCCCCAGTGACACATCCTGAGCAGAGGTCCCAAAAAGGAAAAGGTTTGGTGGTACCACAGCTCCAGCACCACAACCTGCCCCTCCTGCCACCACTGCTTTGCTGCTGGTGATCATGTTCAACCCTTCATTTTTTTTAAGTGTTGCTGTCTTCAGCTATTTTCTGTTGATTCACAGCTTGACAAGGAAAATGGAATGTATCTCATGTTACAAGCACTTCTCCACCACAAACATTTGAGATAAACTGTGCTACTTCTAAGTACTGAGATGACTAATCTCAGCTGCATTTATAGCATTGTTTGCCAGGGTTTGAAAATATTAAGCAATGCTAAACCCAAATAAAAATATAAGAGCTGCCAATTCTATCACTCTGAATGTATTTTACAGCTAAGATCCAGCTGCAGGAGGATCCCTTCATTTATTTCTAACCTTTTAATATTATTGTGAGTGGTTTTTTTATTTTTTATTAGAGCTTCAGAATTTGAGATTGACCAGGTCCAGAGTTTCCTGGTACTTACATTGGCATATAAGGTATTAAATAGCATCAACACATGGGAAGAAAACTTGGCTTTTCAGATTATACACTTTGTGTGGGAATTTTGTGAATGGTTTTTCCTAGATAAGACCTTGTCGAAGTTATTTGTAGATTATACTCCAAGTGAGTACATAAAGTATGCTGTAATAAGGTCACTCCACCCAATTTTCCTAAATGTTCTGAAGCACTTTGGGAACGTGAGAGGCAGGAGGGGGGAATGGGTGGTAGTGGTAAGGTTTTTCTGTTAGTCTGGGGGCCTTTGATATTATTTGGGCTTTTTGTTCCCCCAAACCTACTCACCTGGCTGCCTCACATGTCTCATAATTGCTCTAAAGACACAGCATGCCACTTCTATATCACCTGGAAAGGAAGAGCCTCTTCCAGAGAGCCATGCTGGTGGAATTGCACTCCACCCAGCACTGGTTTATGGCAGGGTTTATGCTCACATATATACCATGCACACTGAAGGGGAGCTTTTGGACAAGGACAGTATAATTCATTTTGAGAAACATCTTCCTCCTGTTTAACAGTCAGTATAAATTGAAATTCCTCAAGGGAACTAGGCATGATATTTTTCATTTTCTCAGAATCCATAAGGTTTGTTTTTAGATTTATTCCTGTATTATTATTGATTATATAAGGGCTGAGGATGGGGCTGAGCTAGAATCTAAACACTCTTTTTTCTTTTTGTTTTTAAGTACAGGTTTCATGTCAGTGCTATTGATTTTCAAAACAAAAGGGGTACTGAAACCTGAATTTTTCAAAAAAAATTTTAAGCCAAGAATGCATAGCTCATTCACCTGGGTAAAACTTGAACCATAATTCTTTTTTATTCAACTCCACTGACTTTCTGTTTGGAATTCCAGTTTATCTCTTTGCTCCTGCTTGGTTGAACACCATCTAGTGCCACACCCAAGAATCACATCTTCTATTAGCAGCAACAAAAACAGAACAAAAAAATCAAACACAAAACAAAATACCCAGCCTTATTTCTGCAATACCTGGGAATTCTGAAAAATTCTTAAACTTAATCCTCAAATTTAACCCTTACAGTATCACACAGGTTCAAAACTGAAGCAGAAAATACTGCATGAATCAGACAAAAATAAATACAAAGCTGTCTTATACTATACACTTATATACATCTTCATTTATTTATTCATTCTACTTTTACTCTTTACTGTGAGGGTGGTGAGGCCCTGGCACAGGGTGCCCAGAGAAGCTGTGGCTGCCCCATCCCTGGGAGTGTCCAAGGCCAGGTTGGACAGGGCTTGGAACAACCTGGGACAGTGGAAGGGCTCCGTACCCATGGCAGGGGTTTGGACCTGGATGCTCTGGGAGGCCCCTTCCAGCCCAGACTATTCTATGATAACATTGCAGGCTGCTGCTTTGGGAGAGCTTACAGAATGACACAAGCACAGGAGATACAGAATTAAGGATGTTCTCTTCCTCTCCTCATTTGGGAGGGGGATAAGGTGCAGCATGTTTAAACTCAGGTTTGTTCTCCACCATACACAATCTTTTAATCTTCCATCTGCTTAACTCTAGAGATAAATCATCATTATCAACAGTCAATAGTTGGCACTACAAAAGATCAGGGACATTATTCTTGCTCAGGACAGGCTCTTGGGAGCTGTCGTGCAATCCCTGGCACTCAGCTGCACATCGGTGCAGGTTTACACCTCTATCACCGCCTGTGTGCAGGGTTCTGCTCATTTCTTGGAGGAGCAGGAGCTGTGAGACAACTACAGCTCTGCTTTCAGCCCTCGGTGATGGAACGACTCTCATCACCCTCCTGACTGATCTCTTCATCACCGTTTGAGAACAGTGAAGTCACAGGCTTTGCATGTCACCCATCACCCAAACAGCTCAGTCTTCCTCCTGCTCATGGCATTTTATCTCCTTCGTCCCTGGGCAGTAACAGAAAGCTCCCAAATGCATCACTGCCCCTGCTGGGTTACACCCTGG
Source organism: Chaetops frenatus (assembly GCA_013400775.1). Lineage (NCBI taxonomy): Eukaryota > Metazoa > Chordata > Aves > Passeriformes > Picathartidae > Chaetops > Chaetops frenatus. The sequence continues at coordinate 62,006 of VZTR01030152.1, forward strand.
GGCGGAGCATTCTCTAATCCCTGACAGTCGTGACTGGGTGTTAATCACCACGAGTGCACTGATCTCACTGTAGTTTACACCAGAGGAGAACGTGGCCGTAATATTTATTAAATTAAGGTATTTGGGAAACCTCTGTAGAGTGCACTAGAGCACACAGAGCCTCATCTGAGGTCAGCCAGATGCTGCAGCAGTTATGGCCTTCATTAAGTCAATGAATATTAATGACAAAATAACACAAACTTTAAACAAGAAGCCAATTTTCATGTCCAGACTCTTTTAATGAATTGTGTTGTACGTATTTTCAAGGTAGCAGTGACCTGACAGGCAATATTTTTCAAATAATTCATTCACTCCATTTCTAGCTATTTTTAACTTCCCAAAAGCCAAGAACCCATTGATTCCACCTTTAATTACTGTTCACAGCCACATCTGCTCCTACACTCAAACAGAAAAAAATCAGTTAAACGCTGCAAAGTGTTTTCTCACTTACTTTTTAAATCATTAAACGACTGTCTTTTCCTGCATTCCATTTTAAATAGTCCTACAACCGAGAGAGGAAAAAAAAAACCAAACAAAACTTGCTGAATTTGGAAAGTAAGGAAACAAATTCAGTTCAAATTCCCCTTTCTGCTCCTCGTGACTCCCATCAATCACTTTAAAATAATTTTACCAGGTTTCTAACCTGGAATTGTGTTGCTCAATAAGGCACAGACAAGTGGGTGCTGGTGGAGAGAGGGGACATTTTAATACTTGGCATGCACATGTACACCTCTCTATCCCTGCTTTCCTTGGAACAAATGCTGTTCTAATTTCTTCAAAGAATCAATAACACCCACTGCCAGAGCTCAGCACTGTTTGAGATGCAGACTGCATAGGGGAAATTTATTGCATTGTTAACATAGGCAGGAGGTGGCAGGTAAGCTGTAATTAAGGTTTTGCTGATAATAAAAAATAGGGGGAAATAAGCAGACTCCATAGTCAGTAAATGCTGGTGCTGCTGCACAATCACCCCATTTTGCAGAGAAAACTGCAGTACTAGGCTCTTTTTCTGCACAATTAGCCTAAGCAAGGGTGGTTTACATTTCCAACTGCCCAAAATACTGGCATCTGTCTGCCCTCCCTCAACTCCCAATGTCTCCAGAGCCTTTCCAAACTTCCACTCCCAGCATTTAGATCTCACTCTCATTCTTTGAAAATCGCATCATACATCCTCTGTTCTTGCTAACTGGGAAGCAAAACTTCAGACAGACCTTTACCATTACAGAGCTGGTGCATTTTTTTATTCTTCCTTGGATCAGACCTGGCAGTGCACAAGCTACTGGGGAGTGAGGTGTTTAATGGAAACCCAAAAAAAATCTTCCTGGGAGGGTTTAGCTCATGGACAGGCAGGAAGTTGTGCTGTCCTTCATTCCCCCATGTGTCCCTCCACCTGCACCAGCAGAGTTTTATACTGTGGCTGACTCTGTAAAAAGATAGAAAGCAAAACCCCAAACCAAATACCTATTTTCCTTTTCTTTTCCCTCCTTTCACAACTTCCTTGATTTTCAGATTTGTGTCCTTGTCCCAGGGTTGTGATTGCTCACTACTAATTATCCAATAAAAATAGAGTTGAAGTATTAAATCTATCCCTAGTTAACCCAATGTCTTTAATAATAAAAGAGATTTTGCACTAGGGATAAATACTGTATCTCATTTTCCCACTCTTAGAAGTCTCCTGTCACTCCACACTTATTAATACTGCTACTAATACACTGTTCCCAGTCAGCCACTAAAATAGTTTGGTTATTCCTATTAATTCACCAATAAAATACAGCTTCACATTGCAATAAAGAAGGTTTTGTCACCTATGGGGTTTATTGGCAGCATCTATTTGTCCAATTTGTCAAGGGTTTGTCCCTATTTTTCTGATACTATTGCCAAATAAACCTCTGGTATGGAATATGGTGAGAAAGCAGTATCTGATCCCATGCCAGGTGTATTTGGCAGTGACTGATGGCACAGACACCTGTCCATCCCTTCAGGTTACGGGTGAGTGGATGCTGCAACAACCTCTTCCCAGAAGGAAAAACAACTGCTTTGTGGTTAAAATTCAGAATACTTTATTTTCTGAGAGAGAAAAGCACCCTCCAGCGACCCCGAGCTCTTAAGAGGTGGAAGGTCCCAGCACCAGAAACAGAGGCTGCTGTTCACACCACAGAGTCACAAACATGCAATTTATATTCTAAATTTGCAATCTCATCCTAATTTCTGAACCTCTCAGTTCACTCTATGGAAGAAAGAACTGGAGATGACACTTTCCTTACAAATACAACCATTGGCAATTACTGATAGCCTTGTAATGGATGTTTAAATTACAAAAGCCCCCTGAAATTCTCCTGTACACCTCCCTGGAAAAAGATGCAACACACTTCCCTATGACACACCCATAATTTTACTAAAGAGACCAGTCAAAGTGGCCCAGAAAAAGAGAAACAAGTAGGATGCTCAAAGTCTTTTCAAAAGCAAAGAATGTATTAGGTAAGGTACTCAAATTGTCAAGTATAGGCAGGTAGGTACAACTGCTCAGTCACTCACTCCATTTGGGCAGCATTACATCCACTGATGCTCTTCCCTTTCACTTTAGTCTTACTCCTTGTGAACCAGTGAGATTTGCTGGGACCCATCAGAAAAGGTAAAGAAACAGCAGCAGACAGAGCTGACAGAGAACCCAGCACAGTGTGGGGAAGTTTGGGATCAAACACTACACAGCAAGAATTTAAAAAACAGGATAACTCAGCCCATTAAGGAACTGGGCCAGGATTTTTAACCTGGATAAGATTACAGCTTTGGATTCTGAATCCTAATTTATAAGCAGCCAGTGTGACTGTGCAACACTGTCCTCTATTGGAAACAGTTCACCAGACCACCTGGAGCACTGCTAAGCATCCTCTGCCTCTGCTCATAGGAAAAAGCCCATCATTTGCTAGGGCTAAACATCTGCTGTGATTCTGCTGATGTTGTCTGTAAGGGCTTCCTTAGCATTGTACATCACCCACAAGTTGTTCCAAAATACCACTGTGCTTTGACTTTGCTTTGTGTTTACTGGGTACTGGTAGCAGTAAAAAGGCTTTGCACAAGAGAGCCATTGAATTAATGCAAGCAGATTTATTGTGCAGACTTTATAATCTTTCTTGGGCCCCAAGCTCAAAATCTCTAACACATTTATTAGGAGAAGGGATCCTGACAGAAATGCTGTGAGGTGCCCCATAAATATCCCAGTGCCTCTGCAGAAGGGGAACCCAGTGACCTTCTGGAAGGGGTGCCATTTGTAACTCCACCTACTTGCAGAGACAGGACCCAGGATGAGACATCATTTTTAGAGCTACCATCTCTGGAGAGTCTGGAAATAAAAAAGCTGATTCACAGGTGCTGCAGAAAAAGGATGAGAGCTCATTTTGTGCCAGGAGGAGGATAGCAGTGCAGGGGCTGGCAGATACCTGCCTCTTGCACCACCCAGCCTTGCTCTGAAGATCTAGAAAATAAAGCAGGAGCTGCTGCAGCATGGAAGGGGGGTGCTCCAAGCCAGAGCAAAGGGGGTCCAGCAGCACAAATGCTGCCTATCTGCACCACCTCTGCCAGAGATGCACTTACTCTCCTCCCTCCTCCTCAAGGAAAGACATTTCCTGACTTCACCACATGGCGTGCCATCCTTCCCTCCATCTATTGCTTTTATAAAATCCTATTTTTCTATTGTCGGTCTCTATTGTCTTCTTCAAGGGCTTTGTCTTTCTATCATAATAGAAGGACATGGGGAATATTCTCAAACTCTGGCTGGTTTACCTTTCTAATGGATGTGGTTTGGGGAGGCTGGAAGGGTCAGGCATTTGTCTGCTGAAACAGCCACAGCAACTTTCCCAAAGGGCAACTAACCCAGTCAAAGTGGGCTGTGAAACAGAGGAAAAATAACATGACTATTTTCAGGGTCTGATTTTTCAAAAAGGGGCATCTTCCTGCTGATGCATGACCTGGGATCAGGTGATTTCTATCTAAGAGGGCAGATGCTGTGTGTCACCACTGCTCTGGCATCTCTTCCCTCTTGATGCCAATGCTGGTGACACCGTCCTCAGCAAGACTGCCTACAGCAGGGAGAGTTCACACTGTTATTGTGAGGGGCCTTGCAGTCATTAGTCTCCAAAATTGCTTTCCATGGTGTACAAGAGACATAACAAATGGCTAATTTAATAAAATTGTGTTGGTTCATTCAGCCAGAGAAGCAAAGATAATAGCAGCTGATTCTGGAAAAAATTGGAAGGCACTTGGATGTCATGAGTTTGAAGTTCTGGTAATGGGAACAGCAATTCCCAGGTTTCAGCTGGCCCCTGCATCCTCCTCCCCCCCTCTGTTGCACTGATGAACTGCTGTGGAGGGAGGGGAAAATCAGAGTGGAATGGCCCAAGAGAAGGCATTGTAGCTAAAGGATAGTTGCATGGGGATATTAAACCCTGCACAGTTTCCTACTATCAGAAGTTGCCCCATGCTGATAGCCTTAAGGGCTTCCACACAGAATCAGAGAATCCTTAAGGTTGGAAAAGACTTCCAAGATCACAGAGTCCAACCATTAACTTAGCACAGCAAGGTCCACCACTAAGCCACGTCCCTAAAAACCAGATCTACGTGTTTTTGAACACTTTGGGAGATGATGATTCCACAACTTCCATGGGCAGCTGGGATAAGAGCAACAAGCAGCAATTCAGGCACCATAAATCCAACCCTTCATTCTCTTTGCTTCCTGCTACAGAGGTAAGAGTTCTAAAGTTAAACAGGACAAACTCCCTGCTCCAGTCCAGCACCAGCTCTTTATTCCACCAGTAGAAGCTTTGCTGTCAGTTTTAGAGAACACAAGAATGAGCTCTGACTCTACATGGAGGATACAACCAGATATGGGACTCACACAGCAAACACTGGAATTGCTCTGGCTGTAGGAATGACACAGGTTAGAGAAGAGGCAGATCTGGCAGCAAAAAGCATGAGAAGCCCCTCATAGGTCTGCCCTGCTTCAGACCAGGACACAGACACACAAACAGGTTGAATCAAAAACCACATTACACAGAGCAATGCCTGAGACAGAGTAGATTGAATTTTTCCATTGGATGTTACAGATTCATAATCATCATTGTCAGCACTGCAATAGCAATCAAGGTTAGATTGTCAGCTTCCACATCACCTTAAAGGTGAAATGAAATGTTAAAATAAGTAATTGAAAGGGCCCCTGCCACCTCCTTTTACCCAAGAATAAATCTGAGAAACTCAGAAAACCTCGTTGCTGAATGAGCAAACAATTTGATCACATAATCTTGTGGATGCAAGATCTTTAATAGATTTTTAAACAGTCCTTACCCAGTGACCTTTAAACAATTTCTACTTATCATGTGTAAATTCATTATTTCCTAAAATGTTTTAATTTTGTAATTAACTTGGATGCAGTACTTGCATTCATTCAGTCTAGATTCAGAATGAAACTGAGTTGTACTGAAGGAAATTTGGGGATGAAGAACACCAGTTTTCTCACTCTATCATTTTGGATCCTTGAGAACGAAGGGCTTTCCCCTGGTGCTTGCAACTGCCAAAGCACGGCCCAACCTGGCTTAACAATGCTTCTCCCCCATCAGGACATACTCCCAGCTGTGCTGAAGGCATGACCACTGGGCAAAACATCTGCAGGACTCTCCTGGTGCCAGCAGGCAAAATATGTACCAGGAAAAACAGAAGTTTACAATGCCTGCTTTCCTGTGACATTGCTATGTATGTATTTTCTGGTGTTTGTTACGTGTCTTTCTTCCAGACCACAATTTCTTCTGACAAATTTTCCTGGGAATTTTAAGCACATCCGTTTCAGTGTTAGGATGCACTTGAAACAGGTTCAAAAGTCACAGAGGAAGCAAGAGCAGATGGGAAGATAGGAATCTGAATGTGGTTTTAGTTCTCCCTTTCCTGGGGAATTTTTATAACTCTAAAGACCATGAGGGTTTCCAGAAGAACCCATTTCAGCTGCTCAGGCACCGTTCCTGTGCCTGTTCCTAGGGAGAGTATTCAAGTTAAGATCAAGGACATGGGATGTCACAAAAACCCACGGCTCCTCCCTGCAGAGATTCCTTCCTGCTCCCCTTGGCCAGATCCCTGAATCATGCTGGGCCTCCCTTCTCCTCTCTGAATCTCTCTCCCTTTCCTGCCACCTTCCCCACCACATTAGTGACCTTGGTAAGTCCATGGGGTGCTGTTGGGCAGAAACCCCTATTCCTGAATGCTGTTGGCTTTTTAAAGAACTACAACACCCAAAACAAGAACAAAGAAGGCAGACAGGCAACATCAATCCCTGCCAACACCAGGAAAAGTCATGCTGAAGCTGTGGGAAGAACCCACTGACCCCAGCAGTATCCCTTTTATCACCTGATGATCTTGCAAGAAGGGGCTCTCATGCATCTGATAAGGTACACATAGAAACACAGCTTGCAAATAATGAAGGAAAAAACCCAACCTAAAAAAATCTGCTATGTCTGAATCCTTGCAACTTCTTAGTAAAAGAGTCTCAAGTTTCCCAGCTCCCTGCCAAGCCCTCGGCAGCTGAACACCTGCACACTCCATCTGTCCCTACCTTCACAGATCACCTCCTGCTTCAATCACTCACCACCAACCTGTCCCTCTCTGCTTCCTCCAAACTACTTGTCTCTCCAGACCATAATGGGACCAAAGACTCCAGTCTGCACAGTCTGATTTCAGTCTGTTGCAGAGTGTAATCTTGGAAAAAACAAGCACTTCCTAGCAAATGGCTTCTCCGTGTTCTTCATGGGTTTTCTTATCCATAAAAGCTTGTGCTGTGGTTTACTAGGCATTCAGGAGGCCTGGATAAAAACTAAAACTCCAGTATCAGAGAGGGGAAGAGGGACCATCAGTTGTGCCCCTGTAAGTCAATGCTTATTAAAAAATACAAGGGTTTGGGAGGTCTAGACATGGAAAGGAAGAATTGGGTATAGATGGAAAATATAACCTTTGATGAGTGACAAGTGAGGTTATACAGATGAATACTAATGAGGCAGCTTTGAATAATTCATACCTGGGGTTCAAGGTAAAATGGTTTAACCTGATACCTTGGTAGTTGTGCTGTCTTGCTGGCCTCAGGAATATTATCTCAAAGAACAAGGTCTGAACATAACTCAGCTTTTAGATGTTAATTTGTCCAGATGTACTTTAAAAAATAAGAAAAAATATCACAGCTTGCTCACAACTGTCTAAAAATTGCAGCACAAGCACCGTGGGTTGGATGACTTTCCTCAATCCCAACCTCCAACCTCGCTCCCTGCCCACCAGTGCTTGCACCAGCACAACTCTCCCTCATTATGCCCCAGAGAAAGCTACAACTTCTCACAAAGGTGAACAAATCGGGGGAGTTCTGATCACAATTCTCATATCAAAAAGGAAAACACATTTCTTAAGGGGAGATTATTTACCTTTCCAGGGAGAACTCAGTTTTGACACTGGGTGCAGTTTCAAAATTTAGGACTGTATTTTATACTGTTTCATCTTCTGCCTTGCCAAGTCCTTCACTCATTTTAGATTTTGAAATAGACTTCTACCTTTCAGCAGAGTCCCAGTTAACCAGTCCTCCGAGAGAAAGCCCTCTGTTCCTTCATGAGGAAACCTGGACAACCACCAAAATTATTTTTAACTATACTGTAACATGTTGGTACAAACTCCACTTTCATACATAGCCTTTCAAGTGATATAAAAAATGACAACAAGTGATATAAACTGGGAAGCAGCAGCCACTGAGGGCATCAGAAAGAACTCTCTCTCACCAGGCAGGAGATAAATCCAACATTATAAATTAGCACCATAAATATTATACACATTTGCAATGATTTATACACTTATTTTATCTGAGCCAGGCATTTCTTGCTTTCTAGGGAGGGAGAAGGATAACCAAAGGATACCCATCCATCCCAGCTGCTGCTGCCTGGATCTGGAAATTTCTGCTCGCCTGTTACAACAATGCCAGAGAGCTCTCCAGGGGGGGTTTATCTGTAGATCACCACATGCTTATACAAACGTCAATAAATTGGAGGTTTGTCCTAAAGGCAAATTTGCCTCATTCAGTCTGGTGTTTCAGTGTTTCTGCTGCATGTGTACATCAGAATTGTAATGCAGCTGCTGTATCAAGAAGCTGTAAAACACAGACACCTTTGTCTGTGGTTTCCTTCTTTTTATTCTTCCTTCCTCCCTTGCGAACTTCACATCACCTTTTATACTTTATCATTGTGCTGCATAATCTCTATCTCTACAGAACTGCTGGGCTCACCACAGTGCCTAATACCAAATATGAAATATTGCACTGTGCACCCATGCAAAAGGCCAATTTTCATTAATCAAATATTCAGAAGAGTCAGTGCTCTGTTATAATAAAAGCTTGGAAACCAGAATGTGAGAAAAACAGATAAGATGAAGTTTCACCACATGACATGCTGTTCCCACCAGGCAAATCTCAGCCCTTCATTTCAGAGCAGCCATCAACTGGCTCCTGGTGCTGGTGGATGCTCTGCACCTCTACCACAAATAAGGGCAACAGCAGTGAATATCTGTCTCTCTCTAGTAAATTCATCCTCCCTTGCTTCCTCACCTGCTGGCATCAAGCACTCTAGAATCCTGCACAGGAGGTGCTGAGGTACACTTGGAGGCACCAATGCACTGAGAGGATGAGCTGTTGCAACCACCCACTGCAGAACAGCAGCTGCAAGGTGCAGAAAAGGATGCTTTTGGTTTTGTAATCGTGTTTAATTCCACCTTGTAACAGCCAAGAGGATGAGAAGCAGCTACAAACACCTTCAGAGTCCCTGAACCCGATGAGGAGGGGAACTGGAATATACCCCAGCTGCCAGCCTGGAGAAACTGAGTTGTGCCAAAAAAAGCTCTTATATTAATGATTTATTCATTAAATATGTCCACACCCACCAAGGCACCACATGCTGCTCACCAAGGGCTGCCATCCCTCCATACCCTTAACTGTCCTCTTCCCAAAAAGAAGCCATTTGCCAAAACAACTCATTTCCCAAAATGACGGGTCTAACTGAATTCTAAATTTTAATTATATTTCACGCAGTACTGCAGAAAAGTGGACACTGAAAGATTATCTAACTGGGAGCTTTGCAATAGAAAACCATAAATCATGCTGGCAGGTATGTAGTTTCCATGTGAGGTAGTGCTTGTGGGAGTAGCTGGTCACTAACAGAGGCACTTGTTGGAGTCCCAACTCAGTGGGTGCAGTGACTGTAGACTCCACTGCAACATCTCCATCCTGGATTTAAAGCCTTTTCCCAAGGGACACAGAGGCAGAGGTGAAGGTCTGCCACTACCAAAGGTCATCTGGGGATCCAGCAAAGTCTTTGGGGGTTGGATCCCACATGATAAAAAATACTGCTATTAATAATAATGAATACATAAAATAGGATAGAAAAGAAAGAAAAGAAAGGAAGGAAAGGGAAAGGGAAAGGGAAAGGGAAAGGGAAAGGGAAAGGGAAAGGGGAAAAGAAGTAACAGGCAGCAATAATATAGAGAGATTACTTGCTGTTAATTAAATCTGCAGCAAGCACAATGACAGGAAAACAATAGGAAATTAATTTATTGTCTATATAGCAAATGAAACTAATGGATGTTTGGGGCGTTTTTGACAGCAAAGGGAAAAAAGCCACATGAAGCAGGAAATTAGACTACTTTTCCAGACTCTACAAGGTCCAATTAGGCAGAACAATTAGCAAATCTTTCAACAGATAAAAATAGAAGAGCTTGTGGTCACACTGCTGGATTTTACCTCACACTCAGGTGCATTAATGGAGCCTTTTGCAGGATTTTGCCAGATGTGTCTGCTCTGTTCCCAACTGGAACAGACTGATGGAGCTCAGTGGAAATGGGACAATTTATACCAGCTCACCTTTAATGCTAAAAACAATGTTTGCTTATGAATAGATCCCTTGTGCCAAAGATGAGCTGGTTTCAAACTTTAAAAAAGATTTTACATCTCTTTCAGTTTTGAATCAAGAGGAATTTACAGGAGAGTTTTCCTTAAAGCTACTGAAGCCTGTTTTAAAACAGGGAGAACCAAGACACCTAATTCCCAGCTTAGGGAGTTACTTCCTAAAATACTTTCTTCCCCAACAATCACTGGCTAAAAATCCACAAATCCAAGTTGGCAAAACTAAAGATTTGAGGAATCTCAAAATTTTGAGAAATCTCTTTTAGAGGAAAGATTTTGCTTTAGAGACACTGAAATACTTGTATTTATGCTGTTCAGATTTAATGTAAAACAAGAAATGTAAGCAAAAATATATCAATGATGAAATATTTCACACCACCATATAAACAGTGGCTGTGTTGGTCAAGTAAACTTGTAATTACTAACATTCCTAACTAAAAGAAAAGGAGCTAAGCACAAGTAGTGTGGAAACATTTCAGGAAGGACCTAGAAAAAATAGTTCTTTGCGTATTTTGCATATTAATACTGCTCTTACTGTTCTCTAGGCTCTTACATTTAATTGCAGCGGTTTCAACCCCATCAGGATAATCAATCATTGCTTTAGAAATGTAATTAACTCCTACAAGAAACTATTCATGAAGGGAATTAAGAAATTTACCGTCTGAGGCTAAACTTGGGGTTACTTATAGATTTTTTTTTTTCTACTTACAGAGCTTTTCTAGTATTGGCACCTTATCTTCTAGCTCTGCAAGTGTTGCTCAGGTTGTCTGGCTGCTGAGGATGGGGACAACCAGACCTTGGCAGGAACCAGAGGACAGAAGGACATTTCGTGGAGTTTCCAGTCTGTTTTAGGGTTGGGTGGTGTTTTCCTGTGGGAGACAAAGGAAGGTGAAGGCAGGTGTCTTTGTGCTCTGCAGCTTTCAAGTACTTTTACAGTATATATTCTGCAAAGATCCTCTAAAAGGAAAAGAGCATAAATGTAACTGAGTAATGAAGCTGCCCATGAAGAGGCAGATTTTATCTTACACAAGCTCCCCCAAAAGTCCTGACTGACAAAGCCTTTGCCTGTGTCATGTAGGTGATGCAAGGCAGCTTCCAATTGGAAAACTGGGAGTTGTCTCCCATCCATGGAAACAAAGCACCAAGCCAGATAATATCTAGTTGCAACAACAAATATCATATTCTCAACTGTGGAAGGACCAAAAAGTTAGTTTTGTCAAATTCAAAATACACAGATTCTAAAACCTAACTTAGAGACTCAGTTAAAACTTTTTTTTTTAGAGAAGTCATAAGTAAAGACATAAATCATCACAAGAAGTTCTTCTCCACCAGATAACATCCTAGTCACTTCCATTATGCTCTGATGTACAATTTAAATGGGAGTTAAAAGATAAATATTCACCAGTTATTTGATTTTATTAAAGAAGCCTTGAAAATACCCTTGACACACACTTTGAAGAAGACTGCTGCTTTGCATCTGCTTGAACTGTGGCATCTACCACAGAAATAACAATAAAAACAAGGGAGAGAAGCAGCAAAGGGACAGCAAATAAACAGTACTGCCATTCAGCTTTCTCTGAACCAGACTAGGCACTCAAGAAAATTCAAAATAACTTTGTGTTAAAGAGTTTCTGTCACAGCAGCAGCTCATTGAGAGCTTTTGCTCTCATTTGCAGACACAGCCTCTCATGATGTTGTTGACCCCAGTAAGGATGATGCCCATGAGATGTTCCAGGCAAAGAGCAGCATCTCCCCACAAAAGGGATGAAAAATCTCCCAACAGGGAGGAGATTGGTACCTCCTTCTCCAAAAGATCCCATCTCACCAATTTCCCTGTTAGCTCCTGAACAGCCCTGTAGTCACACAGAGAGGTTTTAACAGATGGAGCAACCAGCTGGAAGTTGGATACTACTTTCCCTATAGCTGGACACATACAGAGCTCTATTAAATTTTAAATTTTAATCAGAGAATGTCAAGTTCAAAATTACACTTAAGCCTCTGATTTTAAGGTTTGGGGAATGAAATATATTATCAGTCATAAATGCCCTTTATTTGAAGGAGAGGGAGCATGATTCCTGTTTTACAAAACAGGCACATAGGCAAGTCTTTTCCCCTCTACTCTCATAAAACATGGGAATTTCATGAGAAATACTCGAAGTAGGACAGCACACTACCAGATCAACTCAATGATTGTCAAAAATAAAATAATACAAAAATAAATAGGAAGAAAAACAGCCATACCTTGGGCTTTTATATGCAAAATCTTAACAATATCAAGTGTAACTCAAACCAGCATTTTTGCTTCTCACAAGTCTTTCCTGTAAATGCTCACGAGCTCTAAATAATAATGTGATACAATATCACATAAAAGAATGTCTCATAGGATATAATAAGACCACACCCTACTCAGACCACCACCACTATCTCTCCTGTTCTTATGAGCCAATTACCCTCCAATTACTGTGACATAATTACAGATCCCTGGTCTCACAGGGCATAAGGGCACGGGGCAGATCCTGAGTTCAAACCGTTGTGTACTGGGGCTGCAGTGAAAGCCATGGGCAGATGGAGGTGAGACCAGCACCCCTCCTGATGTACTCACACAGCATTCCCACACTTTGGGAAGGTGAGAGCGGAGACTTCAAACCTGCTGTGCCCCCCTGGTCACAAGGGCTCCAGGAGTTTATAGCTTTTTTTATAGGTATCATCAGCCACCGCTGCCCTAGGTAGGATTTCTTCATCCATTTTTACTATATACAATAATGGGATTTTAAGAATTCATTCTCAGACAATAATTTTCATATTTGGGAAAAACTATGGGACTGTCTGAACATATAAGCAGAGCAGGATATTAAAATTGTAATAACCCTCACTACAGACACTGCCAATTTTTGCACACAGGAAAGGAAAGGGTTTTCTCAGTGGCACGAGGGTCAGCAGTAAAACTTCTGTGGCTGGTTTAGCTCTGCTGGGAGAAGCTGCCCACCCAGGAGACATGCTCAGCATTACAGAGTTCAAAGGTACAGGACACCAAGTCCTCAAACATTTGCTTCTGTTATAGAGATTCTTTCCACATAGTGATGCCAAGATCCAACCTGATCATGACAGCCCTGATTCTACTTGAAAATATAGGATTTTTTATCCTTTTTTTTTTCCCCTTAAGACTGAAATCTGTAAAACAGAAGAGATCAGACTCAGATTTGAGGAATACAGTCACTTCTGCTGTAATCTTTACTTCTTTCCTGCCATAACTAGAAAAGGACCCAAGATGTGGTGCTTTCATTTGAATTATTATTCCTTGCATTTCAGCAGAAGGGGATCCAGCCTCCTGGCACCAGCCTGCTGCAGGCAGAACCCAAGCCATGGAGCACCACCACACACAGATATCAAAGCAAGGGGCTGGAGGGAAAAGGGAATATCTGTATCTGCTGGCCGTGTGCAGATCCAGCATTTTAAATCAGGAAGAAACAAGGATTATTAAACAGAGCTTCCCACCCCAACTTCCCACAGAAGTTGAACTTCAGTGCCTCCTGTGATGCAGAACAGGTACAGTCCCTGGCCCCTGATTTTGGCTCAGGACCAACCTGAGATGAGGATTAGCCCAAAGGGGGAATTAGAGTCCACAGTCCTTGACTGCTACCAGGGCACAATCTGAGGGACCAGTGGACTGGACCAACAGCAAAGTCTGCACTCCTTTGAGAAGACACCCAGAGTCAGGTAAGTCACACATTTTGGCACACTTGACATAAATAAAGAGAAACACCTTTGCATTTCCATTTCTGAGCTCAAGTAGTCCTGACAGCCTTAGAAAATGACAAAAAAAAGGCCAAGTGTATATATATAGACAAGCACAAGGCTGTTGTGACAGAGTCATCACCTCACACCCTAAGTAAGGTTTTCCAAGAGGTTCCAGCTATTCAAAGGGGACAAAGGCCTGGAGTGACAGGACAAGAGGGAATGGCTTCAAACTGACAGAAGGGAGGGTTATACTAGGTGTTATGAAGAAATTCTTCCCTGTGAAGGTGAGGGTGGTGAGCCCTGGCACATATTGCCCAGAGAAGCTGAGGCTGCCCCATCCCAGAAGTGTTCAAGGACAGGCTGGATACAACCTAGAGCAACCTGGTCTAGTGGACCCATGGCAGGGAGGTTTGAATTAGATGATTTTTAATCTCCCTTCCAACCCAGACCATTCTACTGTTCCATGACCAGGCATGTAAGAAACAACACTGTGGTCATTACATAAACAGACAGAGCTTTCATGAACAACAAAAAAAATTTCCCTCTCTACACAAGGTCATATCTGCTAGAGAGCATTAGAAAATCCTGTGGAGACAAAATAAACTGCCCAAAAATCCCTCTCTGAGCCCTGACACAGCTCTATCATACCCTGCCAAGGCCTTTCAGCCCATTTTCTTCAGGCTTTGAGAAAAGGACAACAGAGATGTATCCATCCAACAGACCACGTGCTCTGGTAATAAACTAATCAGCCATGAAACAATCAAGGGATATTTTGTACAACACAAATGAGGTTGTGATTTTATTACACAGATAAACAGATTGAGATAGGATCCACCTAAATACTTATTTATAGTTTTGTCATAAAAGTTAGCAATGAATACTGTTCTAAATTTACATGGTCTGTCTTCCAGTTTATCAGTGAAGGGCAGGATGCAATTTCTAATTACTCATATATATAATATTTACTGCTAATCAAACAGATTTATTCTTTTTTTTCTCTCAAGGCACTTAGTGAAGACTTTCATGATTGAGAGCAAAGTTTTTAACAAAGCTTGTCATTTCACTTCAAAATACACATTCCTCACATCTAAAAAATCTTATTAAAAAAAAACAACAACAAACCAAACAAACCCAAAACAAACAGAGGAAAGAGCAATGAGGTTAAGCTGTCTCTCCTTTTTCTCCACTTCATTTAGCAAGAGGACAGACAGACTTGGGTCACTTCGTCTTTTGGCAGCTCATTTCTTCTACCTGTTCTGTCAGCAATAGTCCTCCCTCCAGCACTCCAGCCTAGGGGAGGATGAGGTTTATTTAAGCACAGCTCATGTGCCAGTCTGCCTTCCTATTCATCACACTCTGGCATGAAGTCTCCTGATAGTTTTTTGTTCATTTGTCCATAGACTCAAAAAAAACGCCAAAACGTGGAAACCCTGAAAGGGAGCTTGGGAAAGGTTAATTGGTTTCGTTGACCATCTGTTTGTGCTGTGAATAAATTCTGAGAATAATGTGCAACAAATGGCATCTACAAGGATTAAATAAATCAGTTCTGTGGATTAGAAATAACCTATGGACTATGTTAATGGAGTAGGAATCCGTGTAACAAAATGAGCTCCACTGAGCTGTGGAGATTGTGACCTTTAGGGGATGGAGAAAGGTGGATTCCCAGGAAGCCTGAGGTGAAATATGAAAATATAACTATTTGATGGCCCAGTTAAACTTGAGCAAACACCTGGAGAACACATGGAAGACAGTGACTAATCCTACCTGATCCCAAAAAGTAGCAACAAGCCTGCAGTCTCTTCTGGTTTTTTTATTTTCTCTTTGTCCCACCCCATATTGAAGCAGTACTTTTAGGAATTTCTGTACCAATAAGTTAACATTTTAGGTTTTAATGCTCTTTTGCATGCTTTTCTTCTCCTTTCCTTTTAGTTCTAGAGCAGCTCCATGGACCTCATTGAATGCAGCTCCATCTTGCTGCAGGCCTTGATCCTTGGGAGCCAGGATCACCCAGGTGTTTCTTGAAACAATCATGGGTTATCAAATCAGAGTTATTTTAATTACTGGACAATAGAAACTTTTCAGATGTGTCTAAATAACTCAAACAGGTACATGCCTCCTTTCAAACACAACAAAACATTTAGGAACAATCAGGGAGCCCTTTGATGAATTGTGGCTGTCTTTATCTGTAGATACAAAACTAAACAATCTATAATGTAGCTAAACCTCACATCTTTAATACACTGAAAATTATGTAGCTCAGTGCCAGAAAAGAAGAATACTTGATAAACAGATCAAGTTGCAAATAAAAGTTGCAGCTTTCTCCAAATTGTGGAGAACAAACGTTTCTCTGATTGAAAAGCCATTTTTTAACCATCTGAGATGCCTTACCTGTTTAAGCCAATTTTGCATTATCAATAAATTATATTGTCTGTAGAGAAACACTGAAAACTGTTCCAAACCAGGAAAGCCACAGAAAAATCAGCAACCAAAATTATTGTAACTTTCTCCCCTGAAGTTGCCAGGCATCTGATGGCAGAAGTAAGTCCACACTGCTTTGTGCATAGAGCTTCTTGCCATGAGCAGCATCAACCCTTCCATCCTTAGAGCATCCTGCAGGTGGTATTTTAACAATACCACAAAACCTTGCTTTGATTCTTATTTAATTAGCAGAACAGGGACATGCACCACCAGCCCTTTAGACCTGCAGGCATGAGAACTGTTTAGGAATAGATCCCCCAAAGAAAATCCTCTGCAGCAAACTCAGTTTAAATTTTGCCTCTAGAGCCTACTGAAACCAAGACAAATTTCACACCACCATGAGTGAAGGTCCAGACTCCAGTAGCTGTGCTCCAGGTGAGCTTTCTTCTGTACTAGTGAGTGCCACAAAAATCTCTTAGTAAAAGAAGTATTAAAAATCCCTTCTATTCTAACTACACAATGATGCATAGACAGCTGAAATCAGCCCCACTGGGCATGACACAAACATAACAAGAAGAAAATTAAGTGAAGTGGAATCTTTTTTCAGAGAACAGCTCCTCTTTTCTCTTGAATTTCCTTGGGATTTACAGTTGGTACAAATGGCTGCAGCCTTAGTGTTAAAATTTATTCACTTAGGAGGAATCTTATAAAACAAAGAGGAGAAAATAATTCAAATATATTAGAATAATCTCAAAGAAAACCAAGCCAAAGTCCTATGGGGAAAAAGGAATAATTTTATACCAGCAGGATTCATATTAGAGAGCTTTCAAGCCTATTATTTTAGATGAATTCCCATTGCTAACACAGATAGAGAAAAAATGCTCAGCAGAGATGGATGTTCTGCCAGAGCCACAGATGAGTTACAACAGGTCTTAAAATATGCCCTCTTTCCTTGGAATAGTCTGTCTGTTCCTGCACCTCAAATCTCTCGGAGACACAGCACTGGGGAGGGGAGCTGGAGAGTCGTGACTGCTCTCCTCTGAATTTCATTTTCGAAACCATAAATATCACTCAAAAGGAATAATATTTTTTATATTAATTAGGTGAATGAGCCATAAAAATATTAATTTTATCAGAAGACTTAGTCAAGATCAAGCACAGGAGGAACTCTGTGTAATATCTTGCTCGAAAACCACCCACAGTAGTGTAGGAGAAAGTGTAGGGATTGAGTGTCCTTGAGAGAGAAAAGATAATCTGTAAGGGGGGAATGGGCCATCTATTTCAAATAAAAGAAATGCTGAATTTTGGACCTTTCCCAATCTTTTTATGGGATTTTTTAAAAAAAGAAAAGCTAATCTGAAAAATGTCTTAATAAGGTGCCTGGATTATACCTTCACAATGTAGTGTAGATAGTAAGAGTAAAAACAAAAATAAATATGCTGTGGACAGTAGTCCAGAATGGGCCAAACTTGGTATGATGTGATTGTACAAGTTCTGGTAGGGCTACAAGCCACTGTGGGATGGGTATCAAGAAGGGTAGAAGAGCACTCAAAGTACAACATCCATACAGGAACCAAGTGAGACAGGTTGGTATATTGCCAGATGCTTGATTCAGTTCAGCAGGTTTTGTTTAAAAAAAGTGTTTTGCTTCATATTTTCATGGAAAATTCCAGACCAATCCTTGAAAACACTAACATGAAAAGATGAATTTAATAAGAACACTTTACAAGTTCAAGTGACAAGCTTAGATCTCCCATACAACTGTATCAAGAAGTATTAGCCAGATATATGTTCAAATACACAGTGAACATGCCCTGAAAGTAGACAATGATTGATGATTAATGATCAGCTTATTAGAGGTGACAGTAGCTAATGTGGTGTCTCTCGCTCACACACTGCTCAAAACAGATTTCCACTGTAAACATAAGGAAAAATAACCAGGCAGATTGCCTGGTTTCATGACTTTGCCCTTGAGAGCACTCCACCTGCAGGGCACTTCTCCAGCTTTACAGGATCCCCTGGGGACCAACTGCCCATGGGAAATATTTGATCTACCAGCCTGCTTCCATCTTTTTTCCAGTGGAACTGCCTACCCAGAGCCCAAGGGCAGCCCTTCCAACCAGCAGCCTCTATGGGCTCAAGTGCACACTACTCACAGCTGAGAACCCTTATTTCCCACAAGCACCACAATGAACCTCCCCCTTGCTTCTGGGGGCTCATGATGAAGCAAACCCCCAAGTCTCCAGCTCCAGAGAAACCTTGTATGAGCACACAACCTTCAGCAAACCCAGAGATCAGTCCCATCCTGCTCACGCACAGAAACCTACACTCCAATGTGTCAGAAAGTTGAGATTTACTTATTCCTTGTGCCAGAATTATTGATCCCAGGAGCAGCTGTAACCTTTGGAAACTATATTTCTCAATAGCACTCAGCAAAGAGAGAGAATAGGGTCTCAAAGGACCAGAAGCCTGAGAAATCCAGCATGAGTGTAGAGTCTATTTTTAAGTGTCTATAGAAATGCATTACCTTTAAAAGGAACGACATCATTTTTTCCTGGCCTTCTCAATGAATCAATGTAAGCTTTGTCTCTGTAAGCAGAGCTTGGCCCTGACTTCTGATGTTTCAAGAGTCCCTTGAACCACCTACCTGAAGACCAGTTGTCTATTTTTAACACACTATAAGAATAGTAAATGTATTTTTAACCCAGGAAGTTAAACAATTCCACAATATATGCTGGGAAAACCTCTAGTTGTGCATGAAACTCCAACAGAGCCTGCTAAAAGTACTGTCAGTGCATATCCATGTTCAAGCTGCAGTAAGAAGAAAAAACCCACAGAACCAAAAGCAATGCGATGTTTCTTAGGAATTAGTTGAAACAAAATAAACTCAGAAAGAAAACACTGCACATTAGCTTTCTTTAAAACAGATTCCCAGGAACTTCTTATTTATTAATATTAAGAATAGAACAACTTAGAAGAAATATTGTGTTTGAATCAATAAGCTGTGATTTCCAAACCAAGATCATGTCAGATTATTCCATTTCAGGTAAACTTCTGGTGTGAATTATGAGAGGGGTCTAATCTATTGCACTTATCTGGAGAACTTAATCGTTGCCTGTTAACTGAGCTGATGTTTGATGGGACCTCTCAAAGCAGCACATCTGCCTCGACTCTGCACTTCAGTTAACTCATTAACTGCCATCCCATCAACTGCTCTCTCCCTTATTCTGGTGTTGCAGAATCATCCTTGCCAGAACCCCTAAATTAGTCAGGAGCCTCTTAATGTAAACTGCCAGCCTGAATACTTGCACCAGATAATACAGCAAAACCTTCAAAGACCCCCATTTTTGCACATTTCCTGTCTGATTTGATTTTATTTGTGCCCTAGCTTAAACCTCTCTGCCCTCATTGAATTGGTTCTCTTGATACTTAAGGATGCGATGCAAGAAGCCTCAAAGCACACAGCCAGCTCTTTAAAAAACCTCTTTCGACCTGGTGTGTCTAATCAGCACCACACTTGTATTTATCCTAACCAGAATCAGCAGCATTACCTGCCACCAACTCACCAACTTCTACAACCTCCTTGGTATACCCAGCTCACCCTGAGCTATGGATACAGGTTAGTATCTCCCAACCTCATCCTGCTCTGATGATACAAAGCTGGCACAACTGCATCCATCCAGGAACAGACCAAATTTCCCCATTCCCCTGTATGCCGATAAAAGTCAAAGGTCTTCTTTCCATTTGCTTTTTAATTATTCTTTTCCCCTGTCCTTCATCCTTTGGATACATGGCCATTCAACCAGAAAATTGCATAGAAATTATCCTCAATGTTTGAATTAACAACCTGATGTTCATGGGGTTCAGACTTGGGGTCCCAATGTTAGATATTGCAGCAAAAGGAAAAAAAACCTGCTTCTGTAGCATGGGAATTGCCAGCCCAGACCTTTACAGGAAGTTATTCCAAAACTTCTCTTAAGACATTCATTTTTTCCCTCTTTGTAATTACACAGCTCCTCTGCATTTCACCTACAATTTATCAAAGTTAAATTAAGACATGTTTTGCATCTGGCACCTATATACAGAGCTACTTCCCTGTCACTGTCACATCATCTGAGTTATTGCAAAACAGAGCTTATACCACTAAGCCATTCCCTGTTGGCTCTACATACCCAAACCCAGCCTTTCTTCCCTGCCAAACCCTAACAAAATAAGTTTAGAGCACAAATGGAGCTTACCAGGTTCCTCATATTCATGAACTGAGGAATGTCTAACAGACTCCAGCATTCAAATCCACCAGGTAAAATCTCCTATTTAAAAACTCCGAAGGACAATACCTTTTTGAAACTCCTTTCACAAAAACTCTTGGGTTTTAGCCTGTTTGTATGGTGGTCTGTTGTGGTTTGACACTGGCCAAATGCTAGGCACCATGAGGACAGGGAGAAAATACTCAAAGAGAAAAACAAGTTCAAATTTAAAGGTATAAAGTAAATTTATTACTAACAGAGTCAGAGGAGGATAATGAGAAGTAAAATAAGACTTTGAAACAGATTTTTCCTCCCAGCCCCTCCCTCCTTCCTACTGACAGTGCAGGGAGGCAGGGCAGGGGGGTTTTGGTCAGTTGGTCCTTTGAGATCTTCTGTTCACTCAGGGAGAGGAGTCTCTGCTATGCCAGGAGTCCCTCCCATGGGCAAACAGTCTTCCCAAAACTGTTCTGATGTAGGTCACTCATCCACAGGGTGTAGTCTTCTAAGGACAGGCTGGCCCAATTTGGAAGCAAGGGCCCTCTCTATCTCTGGAAGGAGAGGCCCTCTCTCTGTTCAGGTCTCGCACTGGTTCACAGCTTTCTCTGGCATCCATCTGCTCTGCCGTGAGCACTTTTCCCATGGGCTGTGAGTGGATCTCTGCATCCCCCATGGACGTCATGCATTACAGGGGCACAGTTTGTTCCATCACAGTCTTTTACCACGGCTGGCAGAGGAATCTGGGCTCCAATGCTTGGAGCACCTCCTCCCCCTCTTTTGTTCCACTGACCTTGGTGCTGCCATGTTGTTTTTTCTCACATGTCCCCACTTCCTCCACTTCTCTGTCGAGAAGTAAAACTGCTGCTCATAGGTACCATTGTGTGTATGTGTATATGTACTCATACTTGTACCTGTGTACAAGTTCTGCTAAATCAAAGATCTTTGCAAGATCCCTCAGCACCAAGAAGTTGATTTTGTCTCTGTTCCGCACTGGGGAATCGCTGGCCATGTTTCCTCTGCCGGCCCCGCCGCCCTCGAGCCGGCAGTGGCGGCCGTGGCGGCGCTGGTGCTGTGTAAGGCCTCTCTCCATGCGGGGCACTGGGAAGGGGAAGCCGCCCCTGTCCCTGCCCTTCTGCCCGCGGCACGGCCGGCCAGGGGTGGCCAGGCAGGCCAGGCTCGCCGCGGGCCGGGCCGGGATGGCGGCAGCTGCGGCAGCACATTGCCGAGCAAGCACTGCACCAGGGATGGCCCCCGGTAGCAGCACCTCGCCACTCCTGAGGAAAAAACTGCCTGCCCTCTTTTGATTTTCTTCTTTAAAATGTCATCACAGAGGTGTTACCAACCTCTCTAATTGAGAGGGCCAGCAGCATGTCCATCTTCAGAGTCATCCGAGTGGCTCTGTCAGACATGGTGGAAGCTTCCAGCAGCTTCTCACAGAAGCCGCTTCTGTGGCCCTGCCCCGCTACCAAAACCAGGCTGTGCCAAATCAACACACGGCCTTTGGAGCAGACAATGCATGAGCAGGCTGACATTTTATTTACCAAAAGAAAACCTGATTCAGTCAGAATACTTGTGCACTTTGAATCCTTGCAGAGTTGCAGATGTGAACTGCAATCTTCTCACCTGTGTTTGGCATCAGGTTCATTACTTATCTTAAGAATCTACTTTTTTATTATATAAATCTCTTCCCCTTTAATTCCTCTAACCCCATGGAACAGCACTTGGGGTGGTAGCACTGGCTGTGAGCCCACAGCAGGACTATCTGTTGGGCTTCTTCATTTCCTGGTCGTAATTTTTCTTTACTCCTTTTCTTTAGATGAACTCTGTTTATACCTCACCTTGTTCCCCAACATGATGTTCCTTTGGTCAGATGCTACAAACGATCTGCCTTTGGTAACCTGTGAAAAATTACTTCTCAACAGTTTTTCAATTTTTTGAAAGACACTGAAGATCATATGCAAGTTTAATCCCCCAGGAACACTTCCTTGGTGGTGCCAAACCTCAGAGAGGAGAGGCTGCAAAATCCATTTAAATTTTCATCAAGTCCAGGTACTACAAGAGGCTGAAAGAGGCCAGGAGAAGCCAGAGCAGGTTGGTACCTGCAGAGACTCCGCTGCTCTGTGACACCAAAATGCAAAGCCCAAATCTAAGCTTGTCAAAGAAATAATTTTTTTTTCTGGAGCAGAGCACAGGGCCTGGGGGAGGGGAACAGGAATGGCACTGCAGGGAGCTGAGCCAGTCCAAATCTCAGGCTATGCAGTCTGGGGATAACACTAAACCCCTAGCCTATAAACATGGGGTGCTCACAGGGAGATTAAAACCAGCTACTTACAATTTTCAGATTTCCCTAAAATTTCTGTCCAAAGGTCCAGGCTACGCTATGCCTCCCGAAAAGACTTTTCAGGAGTGGCATTTACAAGGCTGAATCAAGTCATCTTTTGGTCACAGTATTTACTTTGGAATCTCAAGTTTAAAATATTTATTTTAATGAAACTTCAATCTGTGTAAAACAAAGATTTAAATATTCTGCCTACAGATCCCATTGTGCAACAAAAAACACATTTATCTTGTATAATGAAGTGGTTTTTTACAAAAAATCCAAACTAATTCTATCTCCCACTGAGAAGAAATTTCATATATTCTTTCCACATATGTCAAAAAACGTGAAAGGATGGGGATATTTTTTATCCAGTGTATTATTAAACATAATAGTCAGCCACCTCTAGAACCCATCATTGATTGAGATAAATGAAGCTATTTAAAAAAAAAAAAAAGCCTAATGAAGTCTCTTTGGTGCTTCTGAAACTCAGCAGTAAAGATAAATGAGAAACAATTTCTTGATATCCATTATTTTAAATTACAGATATCAGCCCTGCTGCTGTTCTCAAGGTTTATTGAATTTTCATAGAATATCATCCACTTCTACATTCCACACGTGTAATTGAAACCAGACCAAGGTGTTTTTCTCCAGTGTCAAGTTCCAGATGCAGAGGAGATCACCCCTGCCCCATCTGGACCACATGGGAGGCCCATGATCTCCCCAGCCGTGGGACTCCCCAGCAGAATGTCAGGCAAGAGAGCCTCACCTCTGCTCTGCCTCGCCAGTGCAAGGACCTGGAAATCCTCATTGCAGATTTAGCTCTGTCACAACCTTTCACCAGAGAATCCGTTTCTCTTTAGCACAGTATTGGTTAAGTAAACATTTTTTGGAATATTGTGGTGGAGGAGAAGTCAAAATTAAAGAAAAAAAATTTACAGATTTTCACCTTAAAATGATGACTGGCTTATAATTCAAATTATTTTTCTTTTGCTTCCTCTGCAAAAGGTGCTCTTTCTGCTCTCCTCAAAAGACTAAAAAAAACCAAAAAAAGGCACAGGCTGGTCTCCTCAAACCTAGGCTCTACACATCAAACCAAAACTCTGTTTCCAGCTGGGCAAGCTTTGCCCACAAAGGAGCACTTTGAGCATAATGCTCACTTTGAGCATGTCCCTGTGCTGGGCTCCCTGAGACAGCACTGCCACCCCACATCCCCTCCCACTCACATACAAGAATAAAGATCAAGTGTGCAACTCACAACAGAGATCCTAATCCAAAGCAGACATAACCCAGAGTCATTCCAGACCCCCCTTCCTTTGGAATCACTGAGGACTGTGCTAAGGAGCCAGCAAGCTGCATGGGGGACGAGGGGCTCTGCCTTGGCCCTGCAGAGGTCTGCTTTGGGGACAAGGGAATGAAATCCTTACCTGATGACTTCCCTGCCTCTTCAGCCTTTCCTGCTGAAGCCCTCAGACTAAAAGCATCCTTGTTTTCTGTCCTCTGTGTTGTAGACACGGAGCAACACTTGCAAATATCTCAGCAACTGGGAGAAAGTTAATGAGACAGCAGGAGGATGCTGCTGGATTTCTCTTACACTTCCAGTATTTACATTATTATATTGGGATGGGGGTAGTAGAGCTGCTACTGGGTAATGTAAATTTAATCACTTACTTTGACACTTTTAACTAGAATGCCAAAAATACCTGCAACTGAGAAGCAGCACTTTATTCTGCAGTGCTATAAATCTACATTACAAAAATACTTCTGTTTAGTCTACTTTGATTTATCTTTGAGAGTGAGCAATCCAGAATTGCATAACAAAACATAATACTGCTTACATTTATTATGACATTTTATCTATAAACTGGAAAAGGATCTAAACCTTATTATTATAATCTCCAAAAACATTGGATTTTTTTTTTCACAGCATTTTGTAAGAACTTGAGAAATAAGAATAATCAGGGCAAAGCTACATTTCTGACATAAGGAATCTTTTGGATCTAAAAAGCTTTTTACATGGTAGATAATTAAATGTTCTTCTATTAAATGCAACATATTCCATAATATTGTACAATATTTTGCTAGGGATGTCTGAAAGTGATAGGTGCAATAATCTTATTTCTTTTTCTTTTTTTTTTAGTCCTCGCACACTCAGCTACGTATCTGCTCCCTCTTTCATAATCTTCCCAATGCTCATCTCATTTTGAAAGTTAAATCCTGGACAGATGCTTCTTTACTTTCTGAACTCCAAGTGCCTTGCAGAAGGCTGGTGCTCTGCACTGCTGACAGCTGTTTCATCTTCTGTCTTTTAATTGCACATGCTACTTACAGATCTCGAGTGAGATAAAGCAGAATAGCACCTTCTGGAGTACCTGCTACCACAGCTACACCAGCAGCTCACCATGACCACAGAAATTTCCACTGTTTTTAGTGATTCCATTGGGAGGACCCAGGACACCCAGGAGCACTGAGTGCAGGCTATCCCCTCAGCATCGACTTCTAGTGTTGCAAGCAGAGGCAGGACAGAAAAATCTCATGTTGAGCATTGATGCATCCTCAAGGATTTAAACAGGTAAGGATTGTGAGAGCAGCATCTAATGGGTGGTCAGTGAGGGAACAGAATGATAGGGGCAGTTCACCTTGGGTATTTGCTCAAGGTCCACGTCTAGAAGGGACCTTGACATGAACAAGCCACTAATATATGTTACCAAAAACTACAGCCTTCAGCCTCCCTTTTTAGAGGATGACACAGATCACTCTTCCACTTCTGTACTGAGATAACAGAACTTACTGGAGGATGTGTGCTGAGATATGGTGCATCATACCCAGCTTCTCCCTGCATCCACCCCTTGGGAAGACTTCACTTCACAGCCCCCCGCCTTACAGCAACACAGCTCTTCAGAGCTGACCCCTTTAGACCAGACTATTCTCTAGCAGCTTCATTCATAAGGGCCTGAAGTGATCTTGAAAAGTGTTTACATACACAATGTGGTCCCCTCTACTGCTTCACAAACAAAACCTAAACAACATTACCTGCAATCTGAAAGGCTACTGTCATAAAAATTGTGATAGTACAGTGGCTTTCCATATTACAAGATTTTACATAAGGAAGGAGCAGGGTTTGTATTAATCTGGTGGTTCTGTTGTCACAGAAGAAAGCTAAATTTTGTTTCAGGGATAATCTTGATAATAAGTGTTGGTGAACTGGTTAATACATTGAGACAAAGAAAGCAGCAAGTGAGAGGTTTTAACCTCCTGCCTGATCAGAAGCTGTTAAAGATGCATCTGCTGGAGATGCTCAAGGGGAGAAAGCACTGAACCAGTTCAACATTTAAGCAGCAGAGCTCTCACCCCGCCACAGGAAATTCTTGTGCTTTCAGCACTGGAGAGACCCGTTGACTTTACTCTGCAGGTTGCCTGTACTTACAAGCACTTTATCAAGAGACTTGCTTTATTCCCTCCTCTGCTTTTTAGGTTTTGGCTATTAAAGAGCCACGTGATTTTTCCTAGTCCAGAGATGCAATTGGGAAAAATCAGCTGTGAACAGTGGCAGTGAACCTGTAGCACACAGCACTCAGGAGTGCTTCAGAACATGCTCAGCTTGAGATGAGGTGGAAAGACCAGGAAAGTCATAGGCACAGACCAGAGAGCCTGGGAGGCCCCTCCTAACCCAGAGGGGTCTTGGGGTGCTCGCCCCTCAAACCCCTTGGGATCAGACACCCTGCAGGTTTCACACCCTCTCCTTTTCCACCCAGGGTTATTCCCACCTTCCAGAAGAGACAGGCCAACATAAAATGAAAAGACCATTAAAGCACACTGAGAAGGATGGGAGAACGTTGTGGTTTTGGCTGCAGTTGGCAAGTTTGACATCCCCAGGCCCCTGCAGAGCATGGGTTGGTGTGGTCCACCTGGCTGGACACCTGTGCTCAGCACTCCCTGGGCATCACAGGGGGCAGCCAATGTGCCACTGAGACATCCAACATCTATCAAAAGCTTCCTGTCAACGTCAGTGGATTTTAATCAAGCATACTTGGCAGTATAAGATAACACAAAAAACTAGCTCCAGCAATCTTGAGATTTTACTAGATTTAAAAATAAAATAAACAAGATAAAGCCGTAAAAGAATAACAGAGAAAGGAGACAATGAATTAACAAATAATATTAAATACTGCTCTCAGATTATGAAAGTTAATCCATGTTACAGTGTCTTCAGAACCCCAGCTGTCTGAAACCATGTCATGAATAGAAATTATCATAAATAAATCCAAAACCAGCAATCAAAGGCTGAATTTCCTTCCTGGACTATTTAGAAGTAAGTAATTAGGAGAGAAATACAACTTAAAGCAGGAGATAGAGAAGGATCTCAAAATATCTGTCCCCATTAAGCAATTTTGTATTTGCATTCTAGAAAATATATCACAGCCATGTCCTTAGCTGGTATAATGTGATGCTGCCTCATTGGTTTCAATAAAGTGCAGCAGCTTAAAGGCTCTGGACCCTTTGGCATACTTCTTTAATTTAAGCTCAGTAAATCAAAATAAATTTCACTGATTTCTGTGGAGTCAGATCTACCTTTGGATAAGATAGAGGAAAGCCAAGAATTCTTTTTTAGAGGGATTATCACTCCCTTGTATTTCCTAATAAATTATCCCCAGGATGTAGATTTTACCGTGATCTATAGAGACCCAGAAACTCTTCCCATTCTCCAGTTCTTCCTTTTCCAGAGGCAGGTTGATCCTACAGCCTCTGACCTTGGCATCCAGCAAATGCTTTACCTGCTTTCCATGGAACTCCACTCCCCTACCTCCCCTGCCAGTTCCTTCCCCAGAGCACAGCCTCATGAAGGAGTCAAATTTTGACTTTTTTCCTGGATCTGTGTTTCCCTAGATCCTTACCCATGATATATCACTGCTAATCAAGCTGCTGCCTGCTTCCTATGGCTCTTCTGAGAAGTTATTACCCTTCTCATTCATCACCAAGTGGAGTTAATTCAGGCAATCTTCCTGATCCATGGCCTTGCACACTCAATTGCAATATTTCATGGGATATGATATTTTGCTATAATAATAGTTTCATCCTTTGAAGATTCAGATAAAGGACACCAAGACATTTTCAGTAATTAGTGCTACAGTGAGATTCAACATCCCTTCTCAGTGGCTGGGAAGAGGAGACCTGCTCCAGCAACACCATCTTTGACACACAGTGATTGAAGGGGCACGTGGAGGGAAACAAAACAGCATTTCTATCTGAGCTGGCTTTTTTCAGGTGTTTTGCACTTGAACTATATACATGTTGGCTCTTTTGTTTTCCAGAAATATTGTCTGTGATGAAGGCAGAGCTGGGAAGACTCTGAGAAGAGGAATCTAATCCAACTTTCAGTGCTGGCTGGGGAAGGTTGACTCACCCCATACCACCTTTGATTTCTCTATGGTAGGGTGGGAAAGGAGGAGGGAAAACTGCTTTTGTCATACTGAAAAAAAAAATGTAGAACACAACAACTTTCATTACTCAAATCTTTTTAAAGAAACAAAAGAGTTCTAATTTTTTTTCAGAAGACCTATACTGTGCTCTAACATTTGGATTAAAATTCATGTAGGAGGAAAAATACCTAATATTCAATTGGATTTTAAAGAAGTTAATGGAAGGAAGAGTAGGCCCAGGAGAAGAGAAAGTCTCCAAATTTACAGCGATGCAAAACTTTCCACTGCCAAAAGTAACACAGAACACCAAATATTTAAGTCTTAAGGAAATTTCAACACACTACAAAATGGCATTTGGAAAAAAACCACACAGATGTTTACAAGACTAAGTAGGTGACTAGAGACTCTTGAGTAAATGTCTTCTAATAAGCATGTACT
Source organism: Chaetops frenatus (assembly GCA_013400775.1). Classification (NCBI taxonomy): domain Eukaryota; kingdom Metazoa; phylum Chordata; class Aves; order Passeriformes; family Picathartidae; genus Chaetops; species Chaetops frenatus. The sequence goes on from VZTR01030152.1 coordinate 90,581, forward strand.
CAATGAATTTAAAAAACAAAAATCATAACATAACAAAAGTCAAGAAACACCTGAGTTTCTGAAAACCATACAATCCTAATGAGCAGCCACCAATGGGATGCCTTCAAGAAACAGTGATCTTCACCATTCTGATCTAACATCTTTGAGTTTAAACACACATTGGAGACTGTAGGGAATGAAGTTATGCAGCCATCCTGAAAATTATTCATGTGGGAATTAGAAGGAGAGGTCATATTTGGGGCAAAACTCAATTAACCACAATAACAGATAAGAGGAGAATAATTGGGAAGAACCAGAGATTAATTACATAGCCATTTATCCAGTTTGCTGCCCTCTGCCCACACCCAGCATAGACTGCTTCCTCAAATATCATCCCTTTGCTCAGCAGGGCTGAAGGATAGAGAGAGGCCAATGAAAACAGATTTATATCTCTGCCAGCAAATAAACCAGACTCTGGCATGCACTGGAACTGCAAGAACTTGCCCCAGCTCAACTGTTCACAGACTCTGGCTCTGTTACAAGAGTGATGCTGATGGAGGCACTGCAGGAAATCACCTCCCAGCTCCCCGCGCCAAGCATTACTTTGGTAAATTACAAAAGGACACAGTGGCTAATAGGATCAGGACCTGGAGTGCAATAGAAGAAGAGAGAGGACAAATGAGTGATGTCTAATATAAAGTGCAGTTTTGTTTGCTCTTCACCACCTGAAGGCAGTAGCTGCTTCACAATATTGCCTGCATTTATAAGGTCACGGGGTTCTCTCCTAACACGGTTACAGGACTGCAATCGCCATTAATTTCAATAGAAGTTTCAAACATGCAGCACCAGCAAAATAAGGTCTTAAAATTCCACCTGTCCTGCAAGATATTTGTTGTTCTAGAGGGCAAAATCTACTGCATCAAGCAGTTATTTTTAAAAGGCAAGACAGGAAAAAGAGATTGTGCTTTACCTAGCAAAGCAGGCAGAATTGCAGGCCTTCCTATAGAACTTTATGTAGGTTTAGAGAAAGTATTACACCTCTGTTTTCTGTTGAAATGAACTCACCTGACCTAAAAGTCACTTTTTTTTAGACTATGTTTTCCATCACTCCCTATGGACAACTATTCAGAACAGCTTCATTCATTGTCCAGGGACAGACTCTGCCTCTCACATCCTAGTGATGCCAAACTATCCAGTTACAAAGATGGAGGATTGATTAAGTGATCTATGACTCTTGCACGACATCCTATTTAACTGGAAACCATGTCATCAGGAGGACTTAACAAAACAGTTTTTGCCCTAATAACAGTAGTACCTCTGACTACTTGGAATCTTCAGGCCCATGGCCAAATCCTCTCCCTTCGTTTGCAGAACAAAATACAAATAAATGTTTTATGCTTCCAACTTGTGTACCAGGTAAGTACTTAAGTACTTAATTGGACCATGGAATGTGGTCCAAAGGAAAGCCAGGTCATAGTGCACTAACTCTTAATTATTTTATTTGGACCTATTAATGTATTTTACAAGTTTTAATTTCTGTCTCGGAGAAAATGTCTTTGCTACTGTAAGTCATTCAATCTATTACCATCCAGACACACTAACACTACTTTGGTTTTCTAAGATATTTTGGATAAAACCCCAAAATATTGAGCTTTTGCTTGAGATACATTGACTGATGCAACAGTTGCCCCTAAATTTATACCATTTCTCTGGGGTTTTCTGTGTGCTCTTTCACCAGCTGCCAACACCTGGTTACAAGAAATTAAAAATGTCTTTGTGTTTTAAGTCTAGAATAGCAGTTAAACCAATCCAAGCATCTGATGTTTTATTGTAATGAAGCATTTCTTTCCTTCATGCACTTGCATGTGTTCCTGGCAGCAGAAGAGAGAAGGAAAGGGGAGTCTGAAAGTGTTGGGGTTTTGTCATAGATTTCAGTGATACCCTGTGGGTGACAGGGTGCCTGATTTCCAGTCACCCAACCTCAAAAGGATCCAGCAGCACAACAGCCCCAGCATGCACGGAGAGCTGTGAATGCCATCTTCATTTTCCTGCTCTGAAGCACCACAAAAGCACCAGAAACCTTGAGAAGATATACAGGGGGGCACTGGAGGGAGCAAAGATGCTGATGAAAGGTGCTGAAAAAAAACAACATCAAAAAGCTTTTTGTCCTGTTGAGGAAGGTCTGTGGATTACCTTACTCCAACACCTCACATGCTCAGGAAGCTTTTCAGAGCCACGCATGGGCACATAGGATCTCACGATACAGCAGCATCAGACAAAAATGAAGTAAATAAAGTAGATTAAATGCATCCACCAGTAATAAAAAGTGAACTAGGCCATGACTACTTACAAATACCAAGATACTGCTGGCAGTACTGAAACGGGAGCTGCTGTCAAAAGTGACACCCAGGAAGATTTGGAGACCTCTACTTCAGAGGCAAGAAAGGTGGCTGGTACATGTTGTCTGCTCAGGCTCAACTCAGAACAGCTGCAGCATTTAATCTCCAAGTATAGCTCCTACTGGCATTACTATGATATTAGAGGTTAGGGTAACATTCAGAATCACCACTCAACAAGCATTTTGCCCTAGAAAACTCACTTTCTTTTCCTATTTTCTTTCTTTTTCCCACAAAATAGCATGGCAGTGGAGACCACAACTAACCTAGCCACAAGATATACAACAGCACATTTAATTGGCGACAAAAGAAGAGAAATTAGTTTATTTCCTGCCACATCTCCAAATGGGCTCTTGCTCAGACACTGCAGTGAGCAATAACAGTAAAAGGAATAAACTCCCTCTGTGGCAGGTTCACTTAATCCATATTAAGGGTTTCATCTACCCTTCTGCAGCTTTATTGGTACAATGTGCAGGTACGACCCAAGCCCCTCCACACACCACACTGCTGTCACAGTGTGTAACAAAGCTTGCTTTAATCTATAAACCCAGGTATCAAATCCAATGATGTTGAGCTGCACAAACCTTGGCACAGTTTGCAGGGGAGTTGGGACCTGGTGATCTTTAAGGTCCCTTCCAACCCAAACCATTCTATGATTCCACAATTCTCTTCTACAAAATGAGTACAAGTGCACCGAGGAGTGCCAGGAGGACTCACAGTACCAACTCCTGGCTCCCACAACTGCAGCATCCTTGGGGAGATCCAGCTTAACTCAAGGCAATTGCATCCTCAGCTGAGGAATCACACTGTTACTCATTGGTGGCAGTAGATAAACCCACCAACACGTCCCAAAATCAATGGATTTTCTACTGACAGTTGTGACTAACACAGCTGAATTAATCTGGGATACTGTACTTGGGAAGTGGATGGGAACTCTCCATGCAGAGGGTCATACAAAGAACACCTGCACTGCCCTTTATTCCCAGCTTGCTCCCCACCAGTCAGCAGCCATCAATACTGAAGTTTAAAACAGAACCAGCTGGAAGAGCAATGATGCAGTGCACTGGGAAATCCCAACCCAGCCAAAGCAAACCCCAGGCTAAGGTTTTGTTCTTGCCAGTGGGGCGTTACTAAGGCTGTCAAAAACAATGAAAACACAAAATTCAAATAGAGTGCCTGTTTCCCCACAGACATGAAAATCACTCCAGTTCCATTATTAATGCACTTGGGCTCATTTGTCAAGAATTTCAGAAAAATGAGTTCAAAACCAAGAAAACCTCCAGCATTTTTATGATAATGCTGGTAAGGTCTGTGGGATGGAAGATTAGGCTGCACACTGTGCTTCTTTCCCAGAAAATCTCTCCCCACCATTTGAGATTATTTTAAATCAAAATGAGGAGAAAAATGAGCTGTTTAAAGCATCAGTAAACAAAGGCCTCTTACTAGTAGGCCTTTATGGACAATTTATGCCGATTTTGTGTTTTGTTTCATATGAAAATGTAGTGCCTTTAGCCCTCCAACTCTGCTACTGCTTTTTTCACACTTTTACCCATTCAGACAATCATTTATTTACCATTTCCTTTTTTGTTTTCAATTCAAGAAGAACGTGTTCTTTTATCAGTTATTTATTTAGGATTTCAGTAAATTGATTTTTCCCTTTTATGTGCACTGCACAGCTAAAATATGCAAATAGATGAATCCCATCCTGCTCATTTCTTTGATTTTCTCTCCCCACTCATCTGAATTTCCAAATTCTCTTTCTGCACCGGGCAGCTCTCATGCACCTCCCAATACCCCATGCCTCGTGACACCAATCCCATCCTTTAGGTGCTATTCTAATTGCAACAAGTTGCAGCAATGAAGAACGTGGATGGACTTGCACCTGCACACAACAGTGCCAACATCATGAATCTCCCAGCCCAGAGAACTCAAACAGCCCCTCAAACAGGGCTCATGTCCTCAGCAATTTGCCCAGTCCAGTTCACCCACCTGAGTCTGAACCTGCCTCAAAAGCTGAAAGGTCAAAAAGCTGAGAGGTCAGAAATCTGCCTGAGCCTCACAAAATCTGCTCTTTATTTGCCTGCAGGAAAGTAGCAAAACTGCTATTTTTCAGACTTTTCCTCCACCCATTATGGATGCAAGCACATATGTGCTCATCTCTCTACTTTCGTCTCCCCACGTCTGGCACGTACCCAAGGGACCATGAGGAGAGACTCACAGGGCTGCTGGAGGGGAGGAAATAAGTGCACCAAGGAAACAGTGCAATAAATCCACACCTGTCAGGGAGAGGGTGCCCACAGCAACAAACCACACAGGAGCAGACTGTTTCCGTCAGTTTTACAAAACTTGCCCCAAAGTGATAGAAAATGAGATGGAGATGGGCAAATTACAAAGCAAAAACTGGAATGCAAATGTCCTGACACTGTTCTTCACTATAATTCTCCTACAGATTTTCTCCACAGCCTCAGGAGAGCTTGAGAAAAGGGCTGTTGCTTTCTTTTCCTTTTATCAGCAAATACAGTGGGTCAAGTAGGGAAGTGTCCATAACCCACAGCCTTGCTGAAGGCACTGGAGACACAATGGAAGCTGACAGGAGCCCAAACCAAGGGCTTTTTGATCTAATTCATCATCACCAGGTTGAAAAGCAAAACTGAATGCACAAACTGCACCTGCAGAGGTGGCTTTCATAAGGCCCAGCTCTGCACCACAACTCAGAGCTCACATCAATGCCAATCTCTTGTTGCAAGCACCACGTCCTTCTCAGTTTCCAGGAATCCAATAGCATGTGAGGCACTCGGCAAAGCCGTGAAGTCACTGTAAAAATCCCCTTTGTAATTTTCCCCATTGAAGAGCTTAAGCCTCTTCGTTCTGTTTTAATGGAGTAATTTATCACCCAATTCCTTTTAAAAGTAACTAATATAGATAGATTAGATAGTAAGACGTGATGCATAAAGAATAATAGTCCATTATTAATAATAAGTTTCCAATATATTATAATTTTGTGTGATTGATTAGAAAGTCCGTTGTTTTACTCTAACATCTTTTTAAAGACTTCTCAATATCAGTTCAAGATTAAAAAGTTAAAGGCAGCTTAATCATCAGTTCTAAATGGAACTTGGAAGAGTATTGGGTTCAGGAGCACTTGAAATTGTTACCTGGCTTCTTGACCATGAATGAAGGAGCACTTTATTCCACCCCCCATTTCAGTGCCACTCTATCTCAATTGTTTAGTCTTTTAAAAAGTCTTTCCCTAAGAACAGACACAATAATCAGTTTAAGAGTTAAATGGGTAGGACTGATCCAGCTGCTTGTGGAATTACAATTCCTTCATTACTCTTTAAAGAGCAGCATCTCTTATTCTCTGTTAACTTCAGCAGAGATTCACTGTTTGCATCTGGTTTATAGCTATTTTTAAAGCATACATTCGATCAGTATATAAGTAGCATTCCTCCCCCAGTACAGAAAGACCTGTGCATCAGTGAACTAGCCATGAAACATGCAAAGATAGATTCATTTGCACCAGAGAGTCACCTTGTCCACAACTCAGCTACAATCCTGAGTCACAGTTTTCCAGGGTCTCACAGGAAGTATCCTACTGCCATAAGTCAGTTAACCTTTGTGACATATTAACCCAGGTATTCAGCACATGCTGCACACATCTTTGTGAAGAACTTCATAGCAACTTCTGCTTCCAGACACAAAATTTGTGAATAAATTCAGCCCTTTCACTGTTCTAATGACCTTGATTAAACCTGAAAGAAATTGACTCTCCAGCAAAACTAAGCATGTATTACAAGAAATACTTTTTAACCTCTATTCTAATTCTGTCACTTTTAAATTTCAGCCTGAAAACCATCTCCAGTCCCTTTCATGAATGATAGTTCAGTGGAATAACACTGCAAAAAAACAGCCCTGCACCTGGACATGACTATCTCTCTGAAAAGGACATTTTCAACCTACAACTTTCAATGAAAGTCAAGCGGTCAGGATTTTCAGTACAGAAACCTTGGATAAAGGTTTTACATGATAAGCAGGAGCAGCGTGACTGCAAACACCTCCTTGTCTCATGGATGTGGGATCCTGTTGAGGTGAAATGCACATCTCCTGTGCTGCTGAGAGGCCAAAATACCAACAGGAAAATCACTGTGTTCCCTTCCCTCCTCTGCAGGCACAAGGAGCAGACCTCCCCAAGTGCCTGGTACCTGCACATGCACACACAGCCTACCCAGGGCAACGGCAGAAAATGAGTTCATGTTTCAAATGATGAAATTAATACACTGGCAATAGAATATGCAATTTCCTTGTTTATTGCCTTTCAAGTCAATGCCATTGCCAGAGGTTGTCATTGTACCAACAGGCAGAAAATTAATTTGACATAGTTTCAAAGCAGCACTATTAAGTCCCAGGGACCCCTCAGCTCTGCTGCTATATCCCAGAAAAGGATGAGCCCTTTCCTTTTCTGTTTTTGCCATCCCCTCTCTTGCAGCAGTACTTTTCCCAGGACACTCAAGAAACAGGGACCAAGCAGACCTGTGGCAAACAGAGATTTTCAGGCAGGAAAACCCAGAAGTGTGAAAAAAAAAAAAAAAAAAAAATATCTCTCATGATAAAGTGCCAGATCTCTCTTCTGTCAAAGAACAAACAAAAATGTGTTTTCCAGTCAGAATATCTCTTTTAGTTCCTCTCATTTAAAAGAAAAATCTATATACCAATTAAGGTTACTCTCAAATCATAATTCTGGAGCTAGAGAAATCTTTTGTTTTGGAAATCTCAAAATGGGAAATATATTATTATGTTATGATGAAACTTTTATTCTAAATTATACATTAAAAATTTCCACACTCCTCACTTGGGTTTTAAATCATGATTTCATCCAAGATTAACTTCTTTCTGGAACAGCAGAGTGGGGATCTATACAACCAGTCTGCACACTTAGATCAGCATCACAGCATCTCTTTCAATATTAACACTCATTTCAATCAGCTCAAAAACATTCTCATTAGCAACAAAAAAATCCAAAAGATCACTCAGCTGCCACATAAGCTCCATGTCCTCCTGCAGTGTCCATCCTGGGCACCCATCAGCAGCTGTCAGAGGAAGGGCACAGCTGCACAAGAGAGCTGTGTCTGAAATCAATGGCCAGATAAAAAAGTGTCCTCTCTTTTCTGAGAAGTGCACGGATTACATTTCCACCATTATCATCAACAAGGAGAAACAAAAAGGAGCATTTGGACAACAAATGCCTGCTAAGCAGGAGGGGCTTAATCAATAGCCAAGCACAAAATTACCTCAGCAGATTTCAGCTCATTTCCATAGAAAATGCAGATTCTGCAAAAGATACATAAATATAAACAGCAAGTTTCTCTCTGGCAGCCTGGTGGGGAGGGGTCTCCAGACCACCCTGCTTGGACAGCTCGACTTAGCACTGCTCAACTCACAATCCAACATCAAAGCTGCTGTGCTAAAAAAAAAAAAAAAAAAAGAAAACAAAAAGGGAAAACCAACCAGAGATGAAAGCTTCATTTGGACAAAAACGTCGTGCAACCTTTCTGGCCCAAATTGAGCAGATTATATCTGGGCTTTATTCTGCTGTCAGTCACATGCCTGGCAATTCAGAGCAATTTGGCCAAGCCATTAGTCATGGGCTAAGCTGGGTTTCTCCTCCCACTGCCTTCTCTCGAATTGTCTTGGTAGATACTGGCTCAGTCCTTCTTATGACTTCTTTTCTTTTTTCTAAACCACTGCAGTTTCTGTTTTAACATCACTCCCTCCACGTGTGACGCAATTCTGTTTAATATTTAATGTTATTTTCTTATCTCTAAAATGGAGTAAACAAGTGTTTTACAAACTCTGTGTAATCATTGCTGACAACAAAGATGAGGGAAGTGTTCCAGAAACAACCAGTGAGTGGAAATCTGTCCTTAGGGATGATGAATATCCTGACCTGAGTCTGTTCTCTGTACAAAAAGCATTGGCAGCCACCATGAGCAGCAGTGATGCCCATCCCTTTGCTTGCTGCTGTTGCAAACATTTTGTCCTAGGTCTATGAAGTCAGTCAGACCTCAGGCTTCCCTTCCTTCCTACTTGGATCCTATTTGGAAACAAAAACCTGAATTCATCCATATTCAGACCAAAAAAACTCTGTCTTGAACCAAACTTGAAATACAAATTTTTTCCTGCTGGTGATCACATTCTATATACATTTGAATCAAACTATTTCTCTTCATTACAAAAACAATAAAATCACAAACAATGACAAAGGCAAGAGCAGTGGGTTGCAGTTTCTTTTTAGAAGTTGAGCTTGGTCATAATGCTATTCATATGAAATCTGATGTGAAAACCACCTGGGTGTCATGATGTTCTTTATATTACAGTAAATTCAATGCATTAAGGATGCAGAAAAATCTCATTTGGGACTATACAGCAGCCAAGAGTCTTTGCAGATTCCCCAGGAGCCAGGAAAACAGGAAATCACAGCAGCTCTCCCAAGTGATGCAGAAGTAAAGTAATCCCGAGTACCAGCACCAGCATCTGTTTGCAGCAGCAAAGAGTGCTTTCCAAACTTTAATAAATGTAAACCTTACAAATCTCTCCTTATACAGATGGTTTATGGTTACCATTCCTCACAGAGGAGAAGCAAGGTGCCAAACACTGCACAGGTGGATGTGGCATCACCCTGTTCCAGGCGGGGTCGGGAGCACAGCCAGGGTGTGTGGGTGCAGACCAGTGCACAGCTCCTGCCCCAGCTGCACTAGCACCACGTAGCTCACATCCCTGCAGGTCCAGCAAGGTCCCTGACACAGCCAGCACAGAACCAGACCATCTCTCTGCAGGGCAGTGTAAGCCCCCAGCAATGACCCACCCCAGGACCCTCTCAGCTCTCCCCAGCACAGCCAAGTGCCAGGACATGCAGCCTCTGTTACCAAAGACCTCGATGTGCAGCTTATCAATATCTCATTATTAGTACACAACTGACCTGTAAATAGCTATCTGCAGCACCCAGGAACCCAGACTGCGTCCCTGCTGCAGCCAGGAACACCTGTCCTTGTCCCCTCACCCATGCCACAGAGGCAGCAAGGTAAGGATCCCGTTGCCCCATTGTTTGTGCTGCTTAGATTCTCATCAGCACCAAACTCACAACATTGTATTTGTCCATCTTATCAAGAATTAGGGAGTCCAGGCAAGAGGCTTATGGGCAGAACAACAAACCCAGAGCCAGCTGAGTGAAACGCCTGCCACAAGAATCCTTAAATCATCTGGCTTTCCTGAGGCTTTACATGCCAGTCAAATGCCAGCCCTCTCCCTTCCTCATTCCACTGACAAGCAGAGAAGCTGTGTCTGCTCCCCTCCCAGCCTCTGCTGTTCAGTGACCACTGCTTTTCAGTCTTTTGTTGCTGGTGGGGCAGGTCTCCCCTCCAGGGAGGGGGAACGCTGCCAGAACAGGGCCTGGCTGACACCGAGATGGCTTCAGCTACAAAAAGCATTTCCTTAGTACACCGAATTTCTTTGCAAATAGACAATATCTCCAGGAAGGAGGAGCCTCTGGGAAGGGCTTCACTTGGGAAGAGCCTCAGCACACCCCAGTATGAGAGTCACCCAGCATCCTCCTCTTCTGCAGGTACTGGCCTGCTGAGCCAGGTAGCTGCTAGACCTGCTGCCAGCTTGGCTCAAAGCATCTCTAAGGAGATGTCACAAAATCCCTGGATGCTGTTGTACTTTTGGCTTAGAAAACCAGGACAAGATTTATGACTTTCATACATTCAGCTAACACAGGGCCACCGCACCAGTTATGGCCAACCACGTACAGACACCATATCAACAAATTCGTGTGATAACACACAAATCATCACTTCAGATGCTACACAACACACACCACAGTCAGCACAGTGTGGAGCAGAGGGAAAAACACTATCAGTCCAGAAGACTCTTGCTCAAAAGAATATTCTGTCTATTTTCTACTTTTACCATCCTTGGAGAGTCCTGAAGGAATGGATAAGCTGTTCCCCAAGGACTCCAATGAAACTTGGTGCTCTGAGGCATCTGATGCCACTGCCAAAAGCTGTCCATTAAAACACTTTGTCTGGTTTGCCAGATATTCACAGGCAAGGGGAGCTGTCAGAAACATCCCAGTTGAGCATTGCTACCATCATTATCTGTGAGAAGATGGAGAGCAGAGAAAAACTTCTTTGGTTTCATTGAAGCTTATTTATTCCAATGGTAATGTTATCAAAAACGATAAATTTTTGAGCCATTAAAAGCAGCTCCTGCCCTGTAATTTCACCCACACACACACACCAAGTGCTCCTCTGGACTATAAAACCTTAAGATTCAGGGGAAGATCTTAAACTCTACATGCCCAGCCTAAGGAACAAGCAGCACCTGCCAAATTCAGCTTGGTTGGTGTTTATGACAGTAACAGCCTGGCGCTTGCATTGCTAGTTTGGGACAGACATACACAGAGCACATTCCTATCACTGCATGTTCCAATCTAAGTTTTTGTTCTTCTCATCATAGACTGAAAACCAGACTGAGAAGTTCAAACTTTAATGGAGTTTTTCTCCTGGAGAACATCCATTCCTGTGAAACTGAAAATATATGCAATACATCCAACCTGGACAAACAGAAAAATTCGAAGATAAATGTGAACAACACTCACTGTGTTCTGAAGCACAAACCCCAGTATTTTACCTGTTATTTCAATTAATTAAATTTCAAATTTTGTATCATGCTGAAATATTAACTCAGTTCCACTTATATATGTTTAAGGTATTATAATATGTTTTCAAGTAATTGAAATAAAATATTTCATCATATTAAAATTTCAAAATTATAGAAAGTAATAACATGATCTTATTGAAATAATAAAGAAGTTGTGAATAATTCACATACTTTTCTTTAGTATTTGTCTTTCATCACATAATAGTATCTTTTTATTTCAATTCTAGTTATCTTGAAATGACAAAATTTCCCATCAAATGAAAATTTCAGGTTCTGACTGGTTCCAGTCCTTGACAGAAAATTCATCTTGAGCTAATTTATAAGACAGAAAAAAAAAAATAAATAAAATGAGCAATTATCTACATCTATGAGGCTTCTTGAGTGCTCAGTGCAGTTTCAAAACATTAATTTGTTCAGCAGTTATATCAGGAGGATATTGTCAGACCCCTACAGGAGGACGGGATGAGAAGTATCCCTTTTTGCCAAATGCTTGTCCCTGAAATATCTGCTATAGATTACCCACTGCTTCCACAGAGAGCAACGCCCTTCATAAGTACAGAAAACCTGTGAGGGTGCAGAAGTCAGAGCTGAGGGACAAAACAGAACCATTCAGAAATTAATTGGAGTGAATCAAAACTACCTCAATGGCACAGACATCTTTCCAGTGCCTACAAGAGAGCTGTGGAGGGACTTGTGACAAGGGCAGATAGTTACAGAACAAGAAGGAATGGCTTCACACTGACAGAGGTGAGGGCTGGACTGGATATCAAGAAGAAATTCTTCCCTGTGAGGGTGGTGAGGCCCTGGCACAGGCTGCCCAGAGAAGCTGTGGCTGCCCCATCCCTGGAATTGTCCAAGGCCATGTTGGATGGGGCTTGGAGCAATGGAGTCTAGTAGAAACCTTTGGCAGGGGGTTGGAACTGGATGAGCTTTAAGGTCCCTCTAAACCCAAATCATCATCAAAGTGAGCCCCAGCACCATCCTGCACCCACTGGCAGTGGACTCAGCATGAACATCCCAGGTCAGGAAGATTCTTTAAACCCAGCCCCACAAACAGACAGGACCAGGCTCCCTGCCTGAGCCCCACAGAGACACCCATTCCTGAATGCTCACCAGCTACCCAGCACTCCAGCACTCTTGAAACCAAGCCCTGGCATTCAACACCTGGACATCAATTGTGGTTCTCATCCAAAATTGGACAAGATAAATTGGACAATTTTGTCCTGTGCAAACCAGGAGATGGACTTGATGATCCTTTTGGGATCTTTTCCACTCAGGATATTCTATGATTCTACAAACATTAATTTGCCTCAATATATTAATGCATGTGTTCTATGAGTCAGCTTGAAGAAATACTACATATTTGCACTTAATTATTTTTCTTTTGCATAAAATCCTCCACTTTGCAGTCACTCAGCCTTGTCTGCCTCACTAAAACATGATATAACTGAAATGCCTTTTGTTCAAACTTCTGCATTAGTCATCTTAGTCACCTTCTCCCATCAGGTGGTTTTGTTTAGCTTGTGTTAAAAACCCACGCTCTGCAGCAGGAGAACAATTTCCACAGCACAAATCAAAGCAGGAGTCTCTGAAATGCACCTTTCTTAGAAAAAAAAAAAATTAGACTTAGTGATAAAACATAATTCAGACAATTTCTGCTACTTCCATTAACAGGACAAATCCCAGTCCAGCAGTACAAGGTAGCAAAGGGAAACTCATGGGAACTGTGGCAGAGAATGGAGCTGATGTAAAAAGCTGTTCCAACACAGAGAGGATATAAAGGAGAGTTCAATATTCCATCTGCACTCTTCATTCTTCTTCTAAAGCATACCTGTTATCTCACAGCTATAGGGTTCTCTGCCCCAGGCACCACTTCCATCAGGATTTGAAGAGCATTAGTCCACCTTGCAAAACTCGGCCGTGGAAAGCAGCATTGCAGTTACTTGCCTTTCTCCCAGATTTATGGTGAAAGCCCAGAAAAAATGTAAAGGAGCTATAAAGTTTTATATAAATCACCTGAGGGATTTTACATTTTTTTATCTAGGAATTAGAAGTTATCATTAGAAATTATTTTGTCTGGCCCTGTTGCCCACTGCAAATGAGCCAGTCCTCTCCAGGAGCAAGTCAATAAATGTCCAACTCCACCAGGATGGGGGCAAATAAGACCTCATCAGACATCCACCACCCCTTCACTTCCTGAGGAATTTTAGATTTATCATTACTACTTTTCTCTTGCCTCTATCACCAGAGGAGACTCATGCTGAAGCAAGGCACATCTTCAGGAACACGTGTGACAGGTTAGCTCAGCAGCAAAACCAGCAGGCTGTAAAGCCAATGCAGTAACGGCCTCATGCATTACAATGCTCGCTGTGTAATAACGCCACGTATAAATAACAGACTGCAAAGATCATTAAAGCCAATCAAAAGTATAGATTAGCCCATAAAATCTCTTTAATGCCTTCTATATTCTGATACACTGTGAAATAGCAGCTCCAATCAGCAGTGGATGCAGGTGCTCAGTAGCAGCATTGGGCTTTCAGCATCCTCACCTTGGAGGTTTCCTTCCACTCTTATGTTATCACTGCAATTTTTTACATCCTAAATCCTCCACAAGGAGAGGCATAGATGATGATTGTGGCCATATTTCTGCTGTAATATCCAAAAAATGTCAGATCCAGCACAGCTGCTCTGCCAGCCCCAGTCTCAGCACCCCAGTCCTGTTTTGTGGCTCCACCAGCCCAACCTGGTAACAACACCACAGGGATCTCTCCTGTGGTGCAATGGGTATGGACACAACCACAGAGTCACCAGGGCTGGAAGACACCTCCAAGAAGATCTAGTGCAACCATCAACCCAACACTACCATAATAATGCCTAAACCATACCCCAAGTGTCACATCCAGACTCCTGTTGAACATTTTCAAAGATTGTGATTCTACCACCTGGGCAACTCATTTGAATGCCTAATCACTCTTCCAGTGGAAAAAAAAAATTAATATTCAATCTGAACCTCCCCTTACACACAGCTCTCTCCACTGTTTCCAAGTTAGTTGGATAGAGAAGAAAAGTGTTCATGATAATGCACCCCTTTAGCAAAAATCTTTATCCTCTAGGGGGAAAGCAGCTGCTTCTCATATTCTCCATAATAGATTGCCAAGGGACACCAAGTTCCTAAATGGCTATTCCTACCTAACCAACCGAGATCACATATGCTCATTTTCTGCTTTTCAAAGAAGCACTTCATGATTACGTACCACGCCTGATGTTTCTATTTACAATATTTCCCAATTAAATTTTATTTAAGTTTACTTACCAAAATATAATTACATTTTTGCTGTAACTAGATGTGTTTAGCCTGCCAACATGGCATTATGCATGCAAGAAAGAGAGATGGGCGAGCTGGTAAAGAATAACTCGTCTCCATCAGCATTTGGCAAATCCTCTCCTACATCCACAAAACCTGCTAATAGTAACAGATGGCATATCCTTCCTGCTGCAAGACTGACACCAAATCCTGACCTGAAGAGCCATGTTTGTGGTCTCACTTTCCATTTCACAGCAGAGCAATCTTTAGAGCCCCAGCAAACTCTATTCTGTGCTCATATATTCTCTAGATGGGGAACAGGGTCAGCTTGCCTACCACCTTTTAAAACAGCTGCACTAGCAAGAAGGCTAAAATGAGAATCTTCCAGGAAAGACTTCACATTTTACCTTGCAGATCAGACATTTTGAACCATGTTGTATATGCTAATAAAAGCAATTTCTTAAGTTACCATTTAGTATAAGAAGTATCTGCTACAGGAAATAAATTCAGCAATTAATATTGGCCATAACCTTACAGCAATAATTTTTCTTTAGTAATTTCTTATTTTTTAAGAACCACAACTTGTGCTGAAAGCACATTTGCATTTTATTACCCCTAAATGTTTAACTACCATAACTAATGCCTGATTAATAAATGGCTAGCTACTGCTGTTACTTGAAACCTCAAAATTTAGATATTGCAAATTATTTGCCATTGAATATTGGTTCTTCTCAAGCAGCAACATAGGGAGAAAAGGATCAAAGTAGGAAAACAGGTTTAATTCATGGTGTCTCATAAGTTTCAGTCTGTTGTTCCTGCCAAGCTCATTAAATTCTGGGTAAAGCTATAACGTTTATAGCTCTTATTTAAAAGTGAAATTGTGGGACAAAAAAATCTTATTAAGTTTATGCGATAAGTCTTCCACAGTTCAGATCTCAGCTGGACACATCCCTTTCAGAGACCTCCTCAAGGCAGCAGAGAATTAATAATGCTTTTGGGGGATCCTGGGGGAAGCCAGCCTACATTCAGCACCAAGAATCAACCTCCAAGTGAAAGGCAGGTATTTGGGGTGGGGTTTTTTTTGTTGTTGAATTTTGGATTTGCTTGGATTGGGACTTTCTGGGAGGGTTTAAAGGTTTTTGTTGTGGATCTGTGGGGGTTTTTTTTAAGGACTCAGACACTATTTTTCCTCTGTTTTTTTATTTATTGAACATACCATTAACTCACCAAGTTGGTAGCTATACAAGCATGAAGGCTTTGGGACTTGAATTAAAATGAAACATTGTGGATCAAACTTGTTTGCTTCCAGGCTTTCACAATGGAGCCTTCAGGGAAAAAAATTGCAAAAGAAAATATGAATTAGACTTCAAAGCTGTTAAAACTGTCTCTGGCAAGAGGCCTTAGCTGGGGTGGCTGTTTTTTTCAAATGCAAATACGTAAGACATTTAACTATGCATGAAGCAGCTCTCAAGTGCTTTCTACTGCTTCAAATGTTCCTCTCCCCAAATCCCATTTCCTAAATGCTTGTACCTTTTAGGTGACAGCTGATTTAGCAACTCCAGCTTGCTTTTCTTGGACATAAGTGATAAGTGATGCTTGGCCTGGGAGCTGCAGCACCCACCTGAGAACCAGTCCTGTTTGCTCTTCACCTTCACACTTCAGGTGGTCCACAAAGGCCAAGGAAGCGAATCTTCCCCAGCCCTGATCCTGCACGATGTTGAGTTTATAAATATGACTTTTGATTAAAATTATTTCAGCACAGCTACATGACAAAATAGAAGAACCAGCAGAATTGGATCAAAGAAGTAGAATAAGAAATCTTAGGAAGCAGCAGAATAAATCTTCCAGTCTGGACAATTTTAAAGGAAAATAGTGCCGTTAATGGGAATCTCAACATGCGGCCAAAAAGAAGAAAGCAGAACTGACAGCTACAAATCAACTACTGTTCTGTTTTTTCAAGACATCAACAAAGGTTACAACCTGCTGCACAGCAGCTGTGGACACAGCTGTCATTTCAGATTTGATTTCATAATATCTGCTTTCAAATTAGGCAGACTTCAACACTGATTAGGAGCAGGCTTTTCTTCTACAAATGCTTATAAGAAGAAGTGCTTTCTCATAAGTCATACAGCCTTACAACCCTTTGGCTTGCTCCAGAGATACATCAAAAATATCCACCCCCATAATCACAGCCTTTTTATCTTGGCAGGTCCTTCCAAGTGCTCAGTACTCTGAGTTTTCAACCATTATCTATAGTGTTAACAACTAATACTCAGTAATTTTTCAGAACTCCTTTCAAGCCTTTCAGGAACTTACTTGTATGAAATATTAACAAGAAAAATGTTCTGAAGTACTAATAAATTTGTCTCTCTCCAGTCTCTAACATAGATGAAGATCTGTACAGGGAATTTTCAAGTTCTCTTTAGGTCCTGGGGGTTTTTGGGGTGTTGGCTGGTAACATCATCCCATAAACAAGCAGCCCAATCTCACCGACCCAACACGAGCAATAGAATCACCAGGACAGCCCTCAGCCATCACAAGTCAGGGACATTCTCCATCCCAGTATCCAGGGATATCCTAGCTCTGGGTTTAAGCAGCCAGCCACTTCTCAAAGCAAAGAGCCAGGTCGATAAATATATTTAACTGCCTAAAGATGCAGAAAAGCCCCCAGGGAGAGCTGCTATAAGTGGGTAACTTCAATTTATTCTCAACTGTGTGCATAAACTGCCCATGAATCCCACCAGCAAAACTGGTTTGAAACCAAGCAAACCAGAACATTTCTGCCTGGGCCAAGAGTTTCCCTTTGCATGCAGGGCACCTTTTTCCAAAGTTAGAAAAGCAGCTGACAGCTCCATGTGCAGGTGATGCACTCTCAGTCACAACAGAGACCACCCATTTCCCATTGACAGGAGTGCCAAGTTAAGGTGTGTGCACATTTAATTGAGATCATGGTGGGAATTAATTATAAGATTAACAATCTCCAAAAGTGATGTCACAGAGCAATACCCATGACTGAAGTAGAGCTTATGTAGGACAATAAGATAATAAAAAAATGCTATTGAAGTACACATGGGTGAAAAGAAAATGACATCTGGAACTTCTGGTATGATATAGCCATAAAGTATGTTTGCAGGGCCCAAAAATTTCTTTTAAGTTTGTAGAAGTATGAGATATTTCAAAAAGTACAAAAAAATAGAGTGAGATTAATCACAGGCAGACAGAAGCAAGAGGAGGGAAAGAGTCATCAGATGTGTGAAGACCCAATCCCACAGGAATAATGACAAAAGATTTAACAAGTAAAATTGTTCATTGTTTGTGCAGGTTGCCTTTTGTAATTCAGTAGGAGATATTATACTGCAAAATTCAAGGGGATAAAAATCCATTACAGCTCTTCTCTACACCCTGCTCCAAGGACTCTTTGTCTAAAAGAACTGTATTTTAATCTGTTTGCCAAATGTTTTCAATACAATCCTTTAATACAATATTGTGTGGAGAATTTCAGGCTAGAATGAATGTTTGATGCATTATTTCTACTCTTTGGTTCTTCACCTCTTACACCTACGGAGACATAACAGGGCACAGGAAGACAGCCCTTCCACAAGAAGTGTTAATAAACTTTTAATAATAAAACATTTCTCCAGGCATCAAATCCTGTCCCCGCTGAGGACACTGGACTTTTACCATTAATTTCAGTGGAACTGAGACACAGTCTCCAGCTATATATTTCATATAAATTATATTGCTGTTAGACTTTATTCCCAACAGAAATTACATTTGTACAAGCTCTAATACTCATAACCTCCAAAACAAATCCAAATACTTTCTTCTTGCATCCATGCACACGCAGAGATTTTTTTTTTTCTTTTCTCTTTAAGTACTACAGCAATTAAGACAAATTATGGAGAATATTGTTTCTCCTTTTAGGCTTCCTTTGGGAGCTTCCCTCTATTTTATAAGCTAAGCTTTGTTCTGTTCAAGCTTTGCACCTACAAACACAAGCCCTGTTGCAGGAAGGTGCACTGAGACAAGAGCTCAGCAGTCCTGTAGCAACTCTGGAGAGGTTCAGCCTGGAACCTCCCTTCTTGGAGGAGGCTGAGCACATCCTCAGCTGTCTTGATACCAGAAAAGGCATTCTTTGTGCACAGAGCTGAAGTGCATAATAAATTATACCCCAGTTTTGCCTACATGCCAGGAAAGCTGGATTTCCCCTTCCCAATCTGCCTGCTTGCCTTGCCTGCTCTCCACTCACAGGAGTGTGGGGAAGCCAAAACTCCAGCCAACATCAGTTTGCATTTCTGTCAAACAAAGCCCACAAGTTCACTCAAATTCAACACAACAGGCAGGACTTGTCCAAGGTAATGGCCATCCTCACCACCTTCTGTCCAATGCACCCCAACTGCAGCATAAGAAACCTCTTGGGCTCTGTGGAAAGCAAACACAGGCTTTGGGAGCCCCAAGAGCAGGTCCAGCCTCTCCTGACTCAACTTCAAAGCTTAAAGACATTTTTAAATGTTTTCAATTGTGTGGAATGATAAAGACAGAGAAAGTCTGGAGCCGTGACCGGGGCTTCCAGGGTTGTGTCCCATCTGTCTGGTGCTGCCTGGTGAAGCACCAGCCCATCCAACTTGCAGCAGGCAGCAAACAGTGTTGGGCGAGATTTTTTTTTTTAACAGGTTTTTCTCATGGGTCATCACTTGTAGGTGAATCCTAACTGCTTGCTTCAACTGCTCCTTTTACCATAAACCAAAACCTCTCGTCCGTTACAAAATATTCTGCTTATATTCAAGACATTAGGAAATCCAACACATTTTCACTCTCTGGAAAAGTGTAAAAACCAGCTCCCCAACAATGCAGAATTTAGTAATTTGCATATGAAATTAAGTTTTCATATTCACATGAAATCAAGCTTTATTTTTCATTTCTAAATCCTGCTTTCCTCACCCTCCATTCTCCCAAAGTCAGCCAAGACCATGTGCCAGTGGTCACCCACAATGGTGAATGATTATTTACCAAGCAACCCAGAGAAAGAAGAGAGCCTGGCAGGGTTGCAGTATATTGTGGGAGGCTGTAGATACCAAGAGCAGCTTTAAACAAGGTACCAAGTGCTGAAACAGTGAATTAATCTACATTAGTCTCCCTGCTTTACCAGCCAGACAGGTCATTTCAAGCTTGTTGTATCTTTACACTACACTGCCGACAGCACTGGAGACATTTTCACAATTCATCCTGTAAAGCAGTGCGTTCTAATTATTATTTCTTTGTCTTCTGCTTAGGGCTTTGCCCATTAGGTGGTGGGGAATCAAAAGGATACGTGCAATGGTTATTCTTTCGTCTTCATAGCTCTTAAACTGCTTCTCTAGCTTATGTCAATGCACAAGTAATTGTGCCAACACGTAAGTATTTATGTGCTTAACTAAAAAGAACATTAAAAAAAAGAAAGAATGGTGTTGTTTAGATGCCAACAAGAGATGCTGTGGTCTGCAGACACTTTCCTGTTTTTTACAAGCAAAGGGCATTTCTTCTGATTTTAGATATCCTCCCCACCTCACCAAACTCATGCACTCCCACAGCTGGCTCATGATGTGGCTTCTGTCTCCTCAATAAATTCACCCTTACTGTGTGTGGTGGACCTGGTTTATGCTAACATGCAGATAGACAAACTGCAGATGGATCTACATTATCAGAACAGCCTTTTCCTCCCTCCATTCCCTCTCAGCTCTCACAATGGTGGCACTCGGTGGGACCTGTGGACGAGCAGAGGACATCTCCTTTGCTGTCCTAAAGCCTGAGCTGTGCAAGCAGCAAACAGGAAAACAAATTGGCTTGGGAAGTTTCCTGCCCACACAGCTCAAAGACACCAACTGGGGCAACCTGCAGACTCAAACAAAAGCTGAATGCTTGTTTTCCCTCCTAAGGCCACTTTGCTCTCTCATGCGGGACACACCTTTTGTGCAATGTGCCCCTGGGGGCTGCAGCGATGGGTTAGCCAATCATACAGAGAGAACAGGAATTTGATGAATGGATCATTTTTGGTGCACTCTGCACTTTTGACTCATAAATTCCACAGAAAACAAGGTAAATGGAGCATAACTTATTAATGAACAGAGCCCTAAATATCAAATGATCTGCTGTGAATCATCAGCACGAATTGCAGAGCCTTCACAGCGGTTCAGCGATGGACAAACTCTGCAGCCTGGTGTTAAGTTGTACAAGATAATCTAGGAAATAACATCCTGCTTTCTATAAAGCACATTACATAGAGGTGCTTGCCCGACCTTCAGCCTGTGACCTCCAGAGACAGTGATGCTGCAAGCCTCACCTTGCATTGCAAGCCTGAAAGCACCATTAAGCCCATGATGAATTGTGAGCCTTGGGAAAGGCACATGAACCCTAAATCTCTACCAGAAAGCTGGGGGAAATTCAGACAGCTCTGAAGAGGAACATCAATGAAGTTTCCATGTAGTGAGATGACTTAGGAGCAACAGCTTTCTATCCTGCATCACTTCTACCCCTTCAATGGTGGGTAAAAATGGACAATCCCTCCAGATTTGAAGATGTACTAAGGTCCAGATTAAGCCTGAAAAACCACATTGGCTATTCTGAGAGAGCACCACAGGGCAAGGTAAAAAACATGAAGAACCTTCAATTTTCACCTTTCTAAAGGTCGTTTGGTTTTTTTGAGAGTTGAGAAAATATGAAAGAAAGAAGGAAAGAACAAGGAAAACCATGTACCCAAGTACCTCTTCTCAAATTCTCTCTATGAGCCCGAGGAACACTCACAGAGATAGGTGTGAGTGCACACACGCTGCCACTCACACTGTCCTGTCACAATTAACTACCTGGTCTGGGCATTCTCCTCATCCCTGTTCTGGTTTGAATTAATGAGCTGCTTTCTGTGCTTTTTGGTGTCCTTGTCCATGGCAGGGAAGTTGGAACTAGGTGGTCTTTAAAGTCCCTTCCCAAATCGCCCTATGATTCATCTTTAATCTCTGAATCTTCTGGAATTAACTTTAGTGCTGTTTTCCAATTTTCTTTCCTGTCTAATTTTTCCTTAAGAGTTTTCAAGCATTTCAGTATAAGTCTGCCTCCTGGCACCGACCTGCAGTTACCTGTGTGCTGTGGAAATATCTTTAAAGTTTTTTTTTTTTCATTTGTATTGACAGAAGCATTAATGATAAAAAGTGCTCACTACAGGCCATTTCTCCCTGTATGTGTACAAATATGTCATTTTTCAACTGTCAGACCTCTAAATAGGCTTGAAGTGAGTTTCTCCTGCAAATGCACCTCTTTTTGCAGGGATGGCCTATCTGTACTTTTCTTTCTCTCCTACACTTATGCACATTATCTTGTTCAAACAAACTGACAAAATTTCAGCCAGCAGATAGCAATTAGTAGATAGAAGCAGAATGAACCACTACAGCTGGATGCTATGCCATAGGCAAAAAATTGCAATAGAAAGCTACTTTTAGCTGAAATTGGTATTTAAAACACATTTCTTCTATAAGAAGGCTACAAAACCACCCTTTTATTGACTACCCTTAAGGCTTTGGTTGCACCTTCCAGGTAGAGCAATTTCTAGAGACTATTAAGTAAAGCAAAACCAGCTGGACAGATTACTGCAATCTGACTGAAAAAGCAGCAAACTGATAAAAAAATTACCATTCAAGTCAACAGAAATAAGGACTTTCTACCTACAAAATATGAACTCCTGTCAAAGGGAGCTGGGGAAGCACCTTCCCAAGTCAGAACACAGTTACTCAAACCTACATATCCCCCTTACTGATATAAAGGCATATTAGTAACTAATAATAAAAACCACAAAATAGAAGCCAGCACAAGGAATTCAGAGATTAGCAGCAATTAACTCAGCATAAAGACACACTTTACTACCCAACTTAGTGATTTTTATACAACACTGACCTTAGGTAGGTCTCCCTGGAGAGATCTAGTGTCACCACTAAAAGACAAAAAGGTCCTGCTCATTTTGTCCTTTCCAAGTGAATTTCTCACAGGGGCCTGACAAAATACACAGTGTTTCCTCAGCTAGCTTGGCAGATGAGCAAGATTTGCTGCTAATTCCCAGTACTGATGTGCTGAAAGCGTTTTCAGCTGGAAGCATAAAGGAGCAAGATAAGGCTAAAATACTCATCTACTTGAATAATATGGCCTGTTTACTTTGGTATCCCCTTGCACAGCTGTCCCTGCCTTTGGCAGCAGCACCCTGGCAGAAAGTGAAATGCTGTTAATGCATTCAATCGAACAGCAAGGCTACACAGGCTGCCTCTCCAAGACAAAGTGTATTAACTACAGATAAATTCCACTTCTCTTCAACATTAGAATGAAAAAGTCGCTAGCCAATACTTTCAGGAAACAAATTACATCCCTAGAGTTGTTCAATACCTGTGTTCTGTCCACAGAAGCCACTGAGAGCCAAAGCCACGAGCAAGAAACTGGATGTCACAAGCAGCTGCTCAACTTACAGAGGGGAAAAAAAGTCTCAGGGAGACAAAGTACTCCCAATCCCAGACAAAATCCTCTTCTCATGATATCTGTTACACTCAAATGCATCCCTTCTCTCACACCTAAAGGAGATATAAACTTGTTCAGGGGCAGGGGGTTGGTAGAAGCCAGCATATCAAGAAGTAAAAAAAAAAAAAAAAAAAAAAAAAAAAACCAAACAAAACCAGCACCCCAAAACACAACTGATCTTACTGCAAGTGATCAATCATCTTAAAGATCTCTTTGGAGGTGGCAAATTATCAGAGATGGCACCAGGGACAATTTACCATTTCTCCTCATGTATATTTTGGTGATTTTGGGAGCAGTCAGGTATGCCAAGATACATCTCCCTGGTCTGCTCTGAGGATTAACTTCATTCTTCATTTGCTAGATCATGTCTAAAACACTAAACTGCAGATTTCAATGGCAGCAGTAAATGCTACCTGGTTAGCTGTGGGCTGCTGAGAGCACTCCTAACACGGGAATATGGCATTCCTCTCCCCTTCAATATTGTCTAAGGTTTCACCACTCAACACAACAAACAAACTTTGAAAGAGAGTACTCCTTTTCTTCCCGTTTTTGTATATAGAATAATGGCTTTTAGACAAGCTGAATGGGAAACTGTTAATGTGTTTCCATGGGCAAAGCCTGAGAATGCTGTAAATTGCCTTGCTTAATGGACTTAGGAGTTCAGCTATCCATTCAGAAATTCCACACCGAATCAAATGGTTCAGTCATCAGCAAGTGCACATACACGGTTCTGCAGCTCTGTGGGTATCATTCTTTATGTCTGTTGGATTTAATGGAGAAAATGTCATTTGGAATGAAGGAGGACCTGTATCCACCACCCCTCTGGCAGAAAAGCACTGACAGCCCTTCTCACCCCAGGGGACTGTGCAGATGCCCCATCCTTCAGGGCTCCACACGATCTCAATCAACACAGAAAAAACAGTGACCTAAAGCACCTGCAGGCACCCTCACCTGGCTCTAAACATACTGTAATGACCAACAGCTTGAGTGCTTTTTTATGCTTTGAAGAAGAAAATCAAGTCATTTAGCTGTTTCCCCTGCCATGGGCAGTGACTGCTTGCAACAAGGAGGAGGATGGACAGGTCTGTCTCTCACCCTTCCACTGCTGAGCCAAGGAGCCTGAGGAGAGCAGAGGTTGTGCTGGTTTGGGAGATCTGACCCCTGCAGGAGAGCAGTCCCTGGCATTAACACCTCCCACCACTCTGTAAGCTGTTTGCCCAAGAAGAAAAAGCCCAGATGAGAGCTTGTCCTCAGCCCAGGCTGGCAGAGGGGAATAGTCCTGGCTACACTCATCCCTGCTCCAGGCAGCATCCCTGACTCCTCTGTAATGGGGATCAGCTGAAGGCAAAAAAATTCAGTTTTCCACATCTACTTTGGTGTTCAGAGCAAAGCAGGGTCCAAAGGTGATGCTCTTGTTTCTACTGCAATTTTTACAATCAGCTTTTATTTATTTAGCACAAAAGTTGACATGAAAGCCCATGGACAGTCATTGTGGCACTAGCAGCCAGCTCAGGTTGGGATATTCTCAGCTCTGTGCACACCAGAAGATGAGGTGTCCATGGGGGGCTGCTCCCCAGTCCCCTCTGCTTCGTGTGCTGACACTTGAGATTTAGCAGCACTCAGTGCCTTTGTCTCCCCAAGGGACAGGCAGGCACACAGCAGCCCTGATCCAGCCCAGAACATCCTGACTGTGACCATGCACACAAATCCACCTGAGCAGCACAGGCTGCCTGCACTCACAGGAGAGGGGCCCCTTCTCACCCCAAACAGTGGGATCACTTTGGGAATCCTCAAAGGCTGCAAGAAAAATACGGATATTTTGATCTGCAGGCGTGAATCCTCTAGGAAAGGAGTATAAATAGAGGAAAGGGAAAAAAAATAGGTGAGCTAGTGTCCTTTGCAACTTTTGTAAAGTATAAAATACATCAGAGAGCACAGGTCCCAGGTCTGATTACTCCTGATTTACAGAAATGAGCAACCATGGGGACACATATGTTATGCTGATAATAAAATATACTTATCTACAGCTGGGACCTACAGCAGAGCTAAAACATACTGAGAATACTCAAATCTTTTCCATCCCATGTACCTTAGCTGTTCAGACTGATTTTTTTTTTCCCACTCAAAACTGAAATGAAAGGAAAAAAAACCCACTTCTAGGATTAGATCCTCAAAAAACAGATTCAAGCTGGGAGCTCAAGCACCTGCAGAGAAGTGTTTATAAATGAAAGGACTGACATGACTTTAAATACAGTGTCACCAGAAACTTAATTATACAGCAGCAAGTCTCTAATTGGAAGTCACAGAGCAATATATTGGCTTTGTCATGTGATTTGATACTCTCCAAACTGCTTTCCCAGGGTTGTTTGTGTTCTCTGTCTCAGGTTTGAACAGCAGTGTTTGTTTGCAGGCTGTGGTGGGATTAGCCCTATTTATCTTCATGGGCTTTGTTTCCTTGAACACAGACTGAATTCACATGGATTTGTTTCAGTGCTCCAGGAAATCCTTGGCTTTGCTTTACCCAGCCCAGAGGCATATTTGTGCTGGCTGAAGCTAAGTATCTTGGACACCCAAAAACCACATGTTCCAAGTCAGCACGTGTATCCCACCAGCAAGAGGAGGTGAAAAAGACCACCTACGTGTGATAAATCAACTTGAAAGTTCAAAACCTGCGTAGTTTTACACTGAAATATAATTTCTGTAATTACATTTTTACAAAATAATTTATTTTAGCGTGTTATTATTTCAAACGGAAAATAAATACTTCTAGAGAAAAGCTCTAAAGAAATTACTGAAAGAACTGTAAGTCCATCCTCAATGCCCTCCACATAGTCACATTTTAATTTGAGGGAATTTTGTAGATACAGTTATGCAAAATCTTTCTTCTCCTTTGGACTCTGTGTTGGTTCCTGATCTCTGTCTAAAAATATAGTTATTTCAGTTTCCAAATTTAATTCTTGCTTTAAACTGAGTGCATGTGATTTAAACATCAGTCATGTTCCACCAACTTGTGTTTCTTAATCCAGGTATCCTTCTGGTGTCACTGACAAGTAGATACAAATATTCCAAATGAGGACTTTCACATTTGAAAATAGTTCACTACATTTCTCATCTCTGCCTCACACCATATGTCTCTTCAGGGCCTCCCAATTATCATAGAATCACAGAGTGGTTTGGGTTGCAGGGGACCTTAAAGCTCTTCTCATTCCACCCCCTGCCTAGGTTGCTCCAAGCCCAGTCCAACCTGGCCTTGAACAAACACTTCCAGTGATGGGACACAGCTTCTCTGGGCAACAACGAATTGGAGGATGGTCAAAATAACACTAATCACTGCTACAGTTCTGCTGTATCACATCCTCTGATTGCTCAGCCTGATGCACCTCCTGCCTGGGAAGTCCTCCCATTGTTTTCCCTCCCATTTTCCCCGTCCTTCCCCTCCCCTCCTGCTCACCCCACAGCGGAGCCGCCGCAGGACCTCTCCAGTCAGGATCCAGCTGTGCTAGCTGAGCTCCCACTGTTCCCCTAACACCTGGGGCCTGGTGCCTGCAACACCAAATTTGAAACAGGAGATTACAGAACTGCAATTACTTGAGCTGGAAGCTCCAAGCCCAGCTGATTTGTCCTGTCATTTAAAAATCTACTTGTTTGCAAACACAGCCGGCAGAGGTACAAACACACAACCCTCTGGCAGGGGTCCAGGCAGCTCCAACTACACTGTGCTGCTCACAGCATCTCAAGTGAGATTTGCCACAGCTAAAAAAAGACAACAGTGAAATTGATATTACGTTTTAACCTAGGGGTCATGAAAAGACGAGACAATATATTCACTCCACTTCAGCCAGCCTGAAGGAATGTGACCTTTTCCCTATCATTTATAACCCAGCAGGCTGAAATGAGCACCAAATCCAATTACGGTGTATTTTTATTTACCTAATCTACCAGCAGATGGCCTTTAATTTTAAATTTTCTTAATTTTGGAAATCTGTTCAGGCAGAAATGGCAGCACAACTCACATCCCCCTCTCCACAGGGAAGGGTTTAATGACAGCCCCATGCAAGCTGCCACTTGGTTATTGCCTTCCCGGGCCTCTGCTCATCAGACCCTTCCCTTGTAATTAGATACATATATTTTCTTTGTCTTCCTATTGGATTATGAGGCATTTAAGGCAGGTGTCATCTTTCTGAGCTATGATTGTACAGTATCTAGCACAAGCAGAGGCTAAACCTTAGCTGGAGCTTCTAATCACCACAGTAATGAAAATATTTCCTTTTCAAATGTAAATTGAAAACTCAGTTCTCAAGTACCTGGAATAACCAAAGGATAAATACCTCAAGTACAGCAAAAATTGAGTTTAAAAGGCAGGTAATATAAGCTGAACACAATATGTTTTTATAGTTTATGTATAAAATTAAATCATTGAATGAAGCCACACTCCTTTGTTGTGGCAGCTTTACTGACCACATGCCCATGGAAAGGCTCAAGCTCATGCATCCAACTGAAAATATTTCCTTTTGTTTCATTTTTTACAATTCTTTAGGAACATTTTTGTATGGGATTGCCTGCCTTTCTCCAAGAGAAAACACTCGGTGTAGCCAAGGGTGGGTCAGAAACATCCCATCTGTCAGCTGGAGCATCTTCCAGCAGCTCAAGCCACCCAAAACACTGTAGCCTGCAGGGAATCATTGAGGTTGGAAAAGAACTTCGTCTTGAAGTCGGATCTCCAGACAGACTGCAATAAATACCTCTCCCACTACCAACACCTGCTGTGAGCCCAGGCTGGCTCTGGCAGCTGCTGATGGGGGGACACATTCACCATCCAAG
Organism: Chaetops frenatus; assembly: GCA_013400775.1. Classification (NCBI taxonomy): domain Eukaryota; kingdom Metazoa; phylum Chordata; class Aves; order Passeriformes; family Picathartidae; genus Chaetops; species Chaetops frenatus. Next base: position 118,328 of record VZTR01030152.1, read on the forward strand.
CCTGTTCACAGAGCCCAGGAGCTGCTCAGCTGCACCACAGGGGATGAGCAACTCCATCCTTTTTCCCTACTCCTCTGCCCAATGGAGCCCAGTCAAAATTAAGTACCTTCACAAGTAAAATACACAGACCTCAACAAATCCCTGTTTGCATAAACCCATGTTTTTGCAAACCACAAAATGTAATATAAATTACTCGGAGACACTTTCCCTTTTCCTCACCTTTTAGCAGAGCCAAACATGATTTACATTCTGTTTGTGGGTGAATCAAGTGAAATGCTTAATTATAAACAGCACTTGTAAATATAATCCTTTCAGCTGGAATATTTGTATAGTGAAAATGAGCAAGACCTTAATAATGATTTCAGTTACAAAACTTAATTAGGCCTGTTTCTCATTCCAGCTCAGGCCCTGTGCAATGATCAGGTGTACATTTGCATTTACACGAAATGGCCATGAAACACCAGAGAACAAACCATGGGTAGGTGTGAGGCATCCAAGCTCCACTGGCTGCAGTGATGCTGTGAGAATGAGCATCAGCTGAGGATCTATCCCCAACTAGATACCCAAGCAGTCCCCAGCAAAAATGAACATTACACCCATTAGTTTTATTTATGGAGAGCTAAAGTACACACTTTCTAAAGCCAAGTCTGCATTTAGCACATGAAATATGCATGTAACTTGCCACCAAGGTCATGGAAAGGTGGTGGAGAATGTTTATCAGTGTTGACAGGATTTTTTCCTCTAGATATATTTACTAGGATAGAGCATCTTCTACAGGAAATGGCATACAAGATACTAACTTTATGCTTAGTCCAATTGCTCAGACATCCTGAGATGCTACCATGTTGGAAAGCACTAACTGACCAATTAAGCTGCATCCTTAAGGCCACCAAAACCTGCCAGCAAGCAGGCAGCTGAACACCACACAGCCACTCACTCACTCGTCCCCTCCCCAGGGAGATAGAGGAGAGAATCACCAAAAAAAACCCCCAAAAAACAAATACACACAAACACACAAAAAACAAAAACTAAAAAAAACAACCAACTCCAAAAAAACCCAAACCCAAAATAACCCCAAAAAACACACCCCACAACAACCAAAAAACCCCTGTAGTGGTGGAAGATGGCCAAGACTAGAATAGAAACATCTCAGGCTACAGCTACATAACCCAACTGGCCTGGGATTACAAACAGGTTTGTATCCTCCTGGTAACAAGTGCTGTCCTAACCTTATCAAATCAGGGAGAGCAACTCCCTGAAGGCTCCTCTCCATCTGTTCTGTGCATGGCTTATCCATGAGCAGGAGGGACAAACCCTACCCCTCAACAGCAAAAATAAACTAAAGGATTGACCAACGTCTTGGGAGTGTCTTCCCTAATTTTATAGAGAAGTATTTTAGGTTCATACCTGAAGACTCGAGGTGTACATGTAGATGTCTGCACTGTGCAACAGCCATAACATACTAAGCAGGATGTGAAAGAATATTGAGGATAGACACCTTGTGATTTCACAAGATCCAAGACTACTTAAACCAAAGCCAAAAGACATCCAACATTTGAGCAACAGAAATTACCTCAGGATCAGCTCTGGGTTCAGATGCACCAACACAGCTATCTAATCAAAGAGGGGTTTTCCCCAAAAAGTAGCCAGCAATGGGTTTCCACAGATTTTTGCCTCTAGCTCTTGGTTTAAAAAAAAAAAAAAAAAAAAAAAAAAAAAAAAATTTATGTGCTCTCTTAAAGCCATACACCAAACTGAGTCTCACAAAAGAAAATAAATATTGGGGCTTAGGAGCTTTGCTGAAGCAGGGACTAATACCTGTCAGCTTGGACAAGCTTTAAACATCTCATAAAGCAGCCAGCAGCTTCAGATACAGATTTCTGCTTTAGAAAATAGAAAGTACTGGAGGCAAATACTTTAAAAAAAGAAGTTTCAGTTCACTAAACCAATGTATTTGTTAAATAGCCAGATAAGATAAACAAACAGAGAGACATATTGATGTGCTGATTTGTAAGGTAGGAAAAAATCTACCATGTAGCAATTATACAGTTGGTTAATTTTAGGGAGAAACTTGGTCTTTTTATTAAGAAAAAAGAATGCAATTATAACTTTGACATGAAACAATTTATCCCATACTTGGTATTTCTTTCTGTTTGTTGGTTTAACGCCTCAAAATTATTTATCTTATTATTTACCTCTATGCTTATTTTGGAAGAACATCTTTTTGTGCCTTCAAGCCACTTTACTCATTAGTTCTCTGGAGTACATGTCCTATTTCATTATGTTTTAATCTTTACAGTTGTTAATTTGCATTTCATTTCCTGCTGTAGCAAAAAAGAAAATTACTAACAAAAAAGTGATTGTAAATATTAATACAAGTCAACTGATAGTCACCCAAGAAAGCATTTTGCAGCAATAGCAATTACCTGTGTTTAAGGAAGAAAGTAGCAATTCAAGTAGCGACAGAGACAAAGCACTTCAAGTTAAGGGCACATCACCTTCTTAGAAGTGGAGACTGGGCCATCACAGAACAGCACTTACAATTAGCAACAACTTGCTTAAAAGAGAAGCTGCCCGGAGCAAAACCAGGACCTATTGGGTAACCAGATGTCTAAAGCACATCAGAAGTTGGGCTACATACTCTCCACAGCATCTGTTAAGTGCAAGCAATTGCTTAACTAATGCCACTGCCATGACACTGACCTACAAAAATTTGGAAAACAGTAAACCAAGCCAAAAAAAATCCTGCACCAGAAAAAACAACAAACCAGGTAGGTCCAGCTTCCCCCTCCACACACCTTCTCTTTCACCCCTGGCTCCTGGCATTGCACCGCAGCAACTTCAGTTTTCACTTCAGGAGAGACACACTCCGCTCAGAACAAGGGGAAGCCTTTCAGCTCGCTCAGATCTGGACCGTTCTTCACTGGCTTTGAGCTTTGCTTTTGCTTCTCCAGGCCAGGTCCCCACCACGCTGCTATGCAGGGACAGCTCAACCACCAGCAGGAAAACATCTTCCCCACCTCCAGAAGCGATGCCTTAGCACAGGTGGATCATATTGTTCTGACAGTGGGTAATTATCCTCGTTAGGTAAATAAAAGGCAGGACTGTAAATATACCTTAGTTTTAACAGAAGAAAGCACTTAGTGAATCCTAATGTGTGAGCTGAGCCCCAGCTCCGCCTGCCTCGGTCATTAACCTCCTGCAGGTGCTGCAGAGGAGTCAGAAGGGAAGAGGGCAGCAGGAGCTGCTCATTACAAAAGCTCCACAAAAGAGAAAACGAAAGCTCGTAGACTGCCGTTTGAACTCGCCCCTTGTAACTCTGCTGTAACAAAGCCCCTGGTTTTTCCCGCAGAGAGCCCCATAAAGTGTATTTCCTGGCTTGGTTACTGTTCCACATCCCCAGCACACGGCGAGGGTATCAGCCATGTGGAGTGGCGACAGCGGGATTTTGAGCAGAGCCTTATAAAAGCTTGGTCGAGGCTTTCAGCTTCCCAGTGTTTGCAAGAGGATTGTCTCTAATTCCTTACACCTTGTGACTTTGTAAAAGCTCCACAAACTTGCAGCAAATTGCCCATCTAAAGCCGTTTCTCCGAGCAGCTCCTGTCCATCTGTCACAGCAGCCTGCCCTCCCAGACATGCTGCCTGCAGGCAAAGCATGACAGCTAGATGGACATAACACTCATAAAAAAATAAATGAGGCTCTTTTCTTCATTATCTTCCTCTCCAGTTTCTCAGCTTTTCTGTGCTTCCACAACTGTTTTGGCAGGGACCAGTACCCCCCCCCCCCCCCCCCCCCNACTGACCAAAGGAGCTATGATCAGGACAAAATGTCCCTACTAAACTTCTGAGGATCTTACAGGATTGATCCTTGCAATAAAAAAATGAAGAGTTTAAACCTGGAAAAATAGAGCCTTTCTTGATGAGAAATTTGAGATAATTTACTTTTAATCATGTACTTAGAAAAACCTTGGAGGTGACCTTTTAGATAAGCACAGTCCTCAGAGGTTTCCCTCTAAAAGGATTTCACAGGCGTTTCAACATCAAACTTATTCTGTTAACTCCCCCTGCCCCCACGACTGGGAGGAAAAAGGGAGGGTGAAAGTGAGCAGGGAAGAAGTCCTGCTGTCCTGCAAAGCCATGGCAAAGGACGGAACTAATGTGCTCTGCCAGTGGTGCAATTTCCCAAAGAACTGGAAAAAACAAGGTTGGGCCGACAGGGACAACAGCAACCTCCCATCAGGAAAACCCATTATATCTTTAAAGGAGTAAAGATTGACAGCCACACAGGGAGAACTGCTGCTAATTAATTCAAATAATGAAGCATCCAGGAATTAACTGGAAGCTTGCAGCTGCAAATTTCCTGCTGAGCAAAGTCAGTCTCACATCTGCCAGCTTCCTACAGATAATATTCCCTCCCTGCAAAACAGGACCTGTACCCAGCACATCTTCCAGATAATCTTGCTTCCCTAAGTGCTTATCCAGTGCTACACCCTGTCCCAAGGGTTGTCACCCAGCTTCACTTCTACCAGCCTTGTCATGGGACAGCCCATGTGTGGGAAGAATCTCAGCAGCTTTAATGAATTTCCACATCCTTTAAAACAAATTCTCTTCTTTCCGGCAGAACTGAACAAACTCTGCTCTCACTAGACAAAGTGTAGAGCAGCCTCTTTGCAGTCACTTGAGTTTTGTTGTGGTTTAGACTGATGTAGCTGGAAGCAGGGAGGCTTTAGCTGACATAAGTTTAGCAGAGCTGTCCCAGATTCTGCGGCAGCTGCTCTGATTCACATGTGAGAAAAACACATAAGAAAAAATGTATCAAAAGGTAAATGTGTCAAACAAGATGAAACAAGAACTAAACAGAAGCACTCATCCAAGGTTTAGGCAGCAAATAGTCCCATCCCTGCTTTATGCTCTCTGATCTGTATTAATTCCTCCTCTGCCCCTTCCCAAGCTCATTCAAGAAAACCTGGCACAAGGGATGATGCAGTAGTGCCATGCACAGACACAACACTGAGCAGGAAGCCAAGGCCCCCTCTCTGACCAGCTTCAATGTTAAGAGAATGCACAATATCTATCTTGATCACACTCCTTTTTTCTTTCTTCTTGCCCTCCTCTCTTTTTTCCTCCCTATTCAATCTATTTCCACAGATCCTGAAAACCTTGGAAACAGCTTGGCTTTTTAAGCTGCTGACAGCAGTCCCAATCCTTCTTACTCCATCTTTCCTTTGTTTCCTGCTGGACTCAAACCCATCCCTGACTGGCTGTTGTCACTTGTCTTGTTGTTGACTGCAGGGTCTCCAAAACAACTTTCCTGGCCTTGTACTGGGCTTAGTGAAGTCCTGAATCATGACTAAGGCTTGAAACGTTAAGGGAATCTCAACTAGAACAGATTTCTGCAGTCATAACTTCGGCCATAAAAAGCACCTACTTTGTAATCACCAGGAAATTCTCCTTTTTCACTCCTCACTGCCATGATACTCTCATAGTACAGAATTATACCTCTGCAGTGGTTTTTTCTACTCAGGGTTAAACTCTAAGTGGTGCAGAGAGTTGAATTCCCTTTCACCCGTCTTCCCTCTAAGCTGGTGGAATGATGACCATGATCCTCAGCAGATGGTGTGGTCACTGAGGTTGGTAGGAAGCAGCTGCAGTTCCCCCCCATCAATAACAGTCAAGCACATGGCTCGACTTTGGCTCCCAAAACAATCATTAGTAATGATCCATCAAAAAGTTTTTGATGAGTGAATGATAAAAGTAAACAGGACATGGTAATAATCAGGCTTTATTTATAGCCAGGTAAAACACCGCTGTTGTCAATTTTACAAAGTGACTTTGAAGGAACTTTCTAAAGGGGATATTGAGAATGTTTCCTCCCCACACCTGCAAATAACCATAACCATTATTGATAGCATTTCTAGAATGGCAGGTACAGAGAAACAGAGACTGTTCTTTTGTGTCAAAATTGGTTTATAGTGCCATATTTTTCCCTTGTTTAAGGCAGCACCACTCATTCACAACATTAAACAATGTGATTTATGGACTTTAGCAGAGCTTACTACATTTAAATGTTTTAGGCATTTCATTTTTACAACATACCTTGTTCCAATATAATCAATGTGCTTTTTTCTTGGGCTGTGATAGGAATGCAGTTTGTGTTTTATAGCAAAATCAATATAAGAATTAATGGGTGACGAACAAAGTAAATTGTAAAAAGTGCAGCGAGGTTGTGAGATCTCTTTTGCTGTATTGATTCCATTAGCATGAGGTTGCCCAGCTATACACAGTTTCATATTTGATAAGCAAGCAGCAGACCTCATATTCTGTGGAAGACAAAATGGGTAAAGTTCAGCACTGGAATAACTATGCCAAAGTCATTGAGGTTAAAGCAAGAATGGAAACGAGCCAAGGTGGCTGCTGAAACACAATGAACTTCAGAGGCAGCAGCCATAAACATCAGATGGTCACAAACGGTGCCACTGACTTTTATTAAAGGCTGTGATACTTGAGAGATGACATTCTTGGCTGTTTTATGCTGCTGGCTTATATGTCTTTTAATTAATTCCAAAAAATGATGAGGAGAGAATGCTATTCCCCAGGTTTTTTTGCTAGTAGATGAAAAGCAACATTTTTTTTAAAATGCATGCAACCTAGATTTCTTGTTAGAGGCATAAGCAGGGAGGAGCTGTAGCAAGCTACAAGCAGTGTAATCTGGAACAGATTTTTTCTTTCCTTTGACGTCTTTTCACTTCTGAATTTTACTCTTACTCTTGACAAGGGTACATGTGCTAGGGACTGGAAAGGTCTCCCTTGAAATATCTCTGGAGTCTATCTCCCCACTGGAGACTCACAGCAAAGCTCATTCCATGCTCTCCCGTGAGCCAGAAGGCAGAAAGCATCCCAGCACCTTCTATCTGGGTGTCCCATGAGCAGACCAGCAGCACCCACGGCACAAGTGATGCCAAGCAAGGGATGGGTTCCCAGCCCCATCCCTCCTTTGGGTCCCACTTGCCCTCTGCTCTCCATGGCCAGCAGCACGGGCACACCACCAGCCCCTACCAGGGCTTCCACCTCTGTGAAATGCAGCCTGTCCCCTGCAGCACTCGTGCACTCACATTTGTGGAAAACTGACAGATTGGGATCAAACATCTTTCCAAGTGTCCAGTTGTCCTGATTTCAGCTGGAGGAAAATCACTTCAATCCCAGCCAAGACCAGGACAGCAGTTAACTCTGATTATTACTTCGCACTCCAACTCATATTTCTGTTTCATAATCTGTATCAACAAATTGCAGTGATGCCCTTCCACCCTGAAAAGCATCTATAATCATTCTTATTCCAAATAACAGATTAGCTGCATCTGTTCATGTTGCTACATTACTTTTCAAAGCTGTGACCAAACAAAGTAATTACTGTTCAAATTAGACTCTGGATACCTTCCATAACCAACAGTAAAGCATTCTGGAGTGCTGTAGCATCTGTTTCTATTCTCATCTTCTCCCCTTCCTTTGGGAAACTCCTTTTCATTTCCACAACTATCAACAGGTTTTAACAGATCCCAGCAAACAGGACCAAGAATGGCAGTCATGAAAAACATTTTCTGCAAGAATATTATCCTCCAAATGTTCAAGATCATCCTTACATGGCAAATTTTGTTCACTCTTTGTTGTGAAAGTCTGGAAGTTTATTGCTCTTTGGGATGTACTTGGAGCAAAATAATTTAATTATATTCTATTTCAAAACAAATTGTTGATACAGACTCGAAGTGTCAGTAATTAGATAATTTCACAGTGCATACATATTCCATTGTCACTGTCTTACCTAATGACTGTTTATTTGAAGAGTCCTTCTAGCATTGCAGCTACCCCAGTACTAAATATAATAATAGATGCTGTGATTGGGAAGGTTCACCCATTGCTGTCATATTTAAAATAATGAGCTCTCCTACTCTAACATGGAGATCTAGATGGCAAGGAATAAAATGCTGGCCTTAATGGAATTGGTAATAAAATACTCATTGGCTTCCCAGGGCTTAAATATAATCAGTTTCTTGTGAGTAAAGATGATTGGTAACATTAATTAAATATTAAATAAACAATTATTATGAGTTCTATCCTTGAGGGTCAAGAAGTCTAATGTAGGAAGACCCTGTTTATTCACTCATGGATCCCTTAACCCAATTAAAAGCATGTTCTACACAAGCCAAATCAGGATAACAGCCCCTATTGAAAAGCTTAAACCAACACCTTCAGATCTCTGAGTCCTGCCCATTCCACATGCCTGGAGTGGGGATAAGATCCCTCAACAGGGGATGGAAACAGAAGTCTTCAACCACAGGCACCACATCTTCCACCAATTCTGGCACTGGCAGGGAGAGGGCAAACCCTGGCACTGCTGTGGAAAGGGTGCTGATATCCCAACCCAACCTTCTGCTAAGGGATGCAGAGGGGCTGGGAAGGGGGTCCCATTCCCTCTTCTTGGTCCTGAGCTTTCCAGCTACTGCAGTGCTAAAGTCACTGAGATTTTGTGTCACTACACCATGAATTTCCTCTGGGCCATTTCTGGAGCAAAGCACAGAAAAGTCTGCAGCACATTCTAATTTAACAGAAGTCGCATTTTTTTAAGTTTTCATTTCTGGTTTTTTTTTTTTTTTTAAGAGAGCAAGATTTGCAGATAATAGATCTTTCAAGAAAAATTATTCTACTAAAATACTGTAAATGAACCATCTGTATTTTTGCTATACCTGACTTTGGTTCCTTTTCAAGCTGTTGATTTTAAATACACAGAGCACTGCTTAAACCCCACACAATCAAGCATAGTGATTGCCAATATCATGGCATAGGATCTTACAGTTATAACGTTATTCAACAAGACATGGACTAAATTTAGGCTCACTTAGCGAGGCTGCTTTGAGGAAGCACCAGCTGAAGTATCTGTCAGTATGTGGTGATCTCACCCCTGACCAGCTGGAGCTTTCAAAGGAAAGCACAAGCATCATTAAGGACTGGATATTAAAGATGGTCTACTTTCAACAGCCTTAGCTTAGCAAAGTGTTGGGTAAATAGAATTATCTATTTTTTTAAAAAGGCCCTGTTCTATTGCTGAAGTCATGCACTACATCTGGAAATTAGAGGGAGCTCCATAAAAAGCTTTAGCTTGAGTCCATTTACTCTAATGGAGTAGAAGCCAAGGTCTTTATCTTAAATAGAGTGATTCAAGAAATGTGTTACTGTTTATTAAGAGTGAGATACCTTTAATGACCACAAAGAAACACAAGCAAGGAAAACACACTCCATTTTCAGTCACAGTTCTTCAAAATGCAGGGAGAGATGTTTATGCCCAACATGTCAAGATTTATCCTTTTTATGTTAACTTAGGCATTCATTTGAGCAACAGAGCTAATTTGTTTCTATTTCTGGTCAGCAAAATAATGTAATGCCAGGTTCTATGGTGATATAGTTCATAGTGATAGGGGGGATAGAGGCTCAACTCCTTAATACATGGGCAACCACTCTCCCAACACAACCTCAGCATCACAACATGTTCAGAAATGCCCTTGCATTTTCAGTAGCTTTTGGTTTTGTTTTGGTTTGCTGCATTTGCTGCAGCCAGCCTCTCTTGGATGCTAGCTAATGACCTACACAGTGGCAAAAATGCATAATAACCAAATTCAGCCTGGTTTTACCTGAGCCAGATTTTCCTTCACTGCTTATTGGTGCAGCACTTTCAGAGATTTAATATCTCTGAGCCTTCATCTTGTGATCAAATTCAGGTGAGGCTGGCCAAGGGATTCAAAAGGGCCTGGGCAGGAGGTCATGAAGGAAGGTAGAAAACACACTTTCATAACTCTTATTTGCATTAAAAAATAGGTCTGCAAGGGAAAAGGAATCAAAATATAAAATACACAAAGGAAAGTTACAATAACAGCTATCTGAATATGCAGGATGTCTCTGCAGCTTTTTCTCTTAAAGTGAGTAAAGAAACTGTCAGATAATGGCCAAATAAATCAGTCAGTATTATCAAACACAGCTGCTGCCCATGCCTGTGAAGTGCAGCATAAGCTCTGCTCCAAAACTTGGGAAGCACTCCAAAATTCAGATTGTTCTCCATGAGGCATGCTGAGATCTGGATATCATATTTCACTTTTTAATTAAAATATATTTTTCACTCCCTATCTACATACGGAAAAACAACATAAAAGTAATTGAGACTTCACATTTCACATGTCAAATCATGATAGCTTTTCTTATTCACTGGCATGCCAAATAAGTACTTATAGCAAGATTCACCATCAAAAGCAGGCAACCTCCTTTCCAAGGATGACGGAATCAGGCTTAGATAAAATAGGAACCTGCTCATGCTCAAAATGAATCCTTGTGTCAGGCTGCTGCACCTTTGCAAAGTCCTTCATCTCTTTAAAACTTGCCATACTTCATTATAATATATGGGAAAATGCAACAGCTTCTCCAGGCATTTCACAAAAATTACTTACCAAAGCAGACAGTATTCAGAAATTAATGCCTTTAGTACCAATAAGCAGGACTGAGACATATATTGCAGGCTGTAATTTCAAGGTCTCATTTATCCCTCTCGGCTATCAAGTATTTTGTTGCAGCCTTTTTGTGGAAAGCTTTTATTTCTGGAGCTTCTCTGTCACTAATACACCGTTAAAAGGAAAAGCATAAAAAGGAAAGAAAAGAATTTCCTGCACTTGGAAGGCACTGCAGGTCAGAAGGGATTTGAAACAATGGAACAGGCTGAGACAGCTGGGGTTGTTCAGCCAGGAGAAGAGAAGGCTCTAGGGAGACCTGAGAGCCCCTTCCAGTGCCTGAAGAGGTTCCAAGAAAGCTGGAGAGGGACTTTGCACAAGGGTCTGGAGTGGCAGGTTAAGGGACAATGGCTTCACACTGACAGAGGGTAGGGTTAGATTGGGTATTAGAAAGAGATTCTTCACTGTGAGGCCCTGGCACAGGCTATCCAGAGAAGCTGTGGATGCCCTATCCCTGGAAGGCCAGGTTGGATGGAGCTCTGAGCACCCTGGTCTAGTGGGAGGTGTCCCTGTCCTTGGCAGAGAGGTGGAACTGGATGAGATGATCTTTAAGGTCCAACCCAAACCATTCTGTGATGCTTCTATGATGGCATGTCACCAGTGATGCAGAGCTGAGAGGCTCTGACAGCACAGGGACTGCTCCTGCAGCACAAGAGGGGTGTGGTCCTCAAAGGGATGGGTCTGGCCCAGAAACAAGCTTACTTTTTATACACACAAACATGAACAACTTTAAAAATGAAGATTCAACACATGCATTTATTCTTAGGGGATTTTTAAAAACTCCTCTAATGCTGGGGGTGGGAACTCCACTGCCCTGAGATAGTGATTTCTTTTAAATCAGTAAATGCAAAACTTACTATAATTTAAAATGTACCTGCCTCTGCCAGGATCCCTTGTCAACTGCAGGGGTAAGTCGGCAATTTATGCTATGCAAACCTAGAAAATATGGGACTGAATGGTGCAAAAATAATCATTAGTGTAGTAAGATTTTGAAGAAACCCGAGATTAGTGTTGAGGAATGCTGAATCTGCCCATTACCTCAGCTTAATGGAGTGCTTTCAAGTCTAAACAATTAATTTTCTGGAGATTTTCCACAGCTTCCTGAAAATCAGAGCACAATCACAAACTCCCAACACCAACCCAATTTCCTCTCTGCAACAGCTTTTCAATTAGTCTAGGTAGAGTAAGCGTAGAAAATACAGCACTTATAGCAATCTATATACCTTTGCAAAACTTTCCAAAAGCAAATAACTGATGTCAAGGCTGGATAAATCATAAAGGAGAGTTATTGTACTGAATCTAAGACATTAGAAACCTTTTCAATTACTAACATTTAATTTCCTTATTATTTTCATTTGTTAGTTCCACCTCATTTTGGATATATTCTTTTATTTCACCATTAAATCTGTTTAGATCAGATCACATTTAAGGTCTGTGGGTAGCCAAGACATCAGACACAAAAGAAAAGTGATTAGAAACCCCACACTTAGCATGCTCTGTCTCATATCTTCTGAAAGGTTGTTACCATAAATGCAAAACCAATGTGGCCTGACACTGGTGAAAGTTGGAAGAGTAGAAGACATAAAATGCATGAGTTATTTTTTACATTAGGTAGCAAACTGAGTTCTTCTTTAACCACTTAATTACCTTTGCCTGTCAGGAAAATACATTGCTATGAAAATTAGTATTATCTTTATTATGGATGTGTCCCTGAAGATGCTGATGAACTGACATATCTCCATGTATGAGGCCTGCAAGCAATGAAATAATTCTACCTTGTGAGCAGATGCAGGGTTTGCACTATCACCAAGGATTTATTACGTAGTTTAATGGTCGTTACTTAGCATCATCTGCTCTTTTTATATATTCTCTATCAGCACACCCATTTTCGTCTTTCAGCCTTATTATCTTATGTATATGAACAAAGAATATGTGATGGGCAGTGGGAACATAAACCAGACCTAACTGGCCACAGGCAAGTCAAGCTCAGTTTCCCTGACTCCGGTAGAACAGACTCAGCATAAGGTGTACTGGGTACGTGACAATGTTAGCACAGTGCCCAAGGGAAGGACAACCTGATATTTAAATCAAGGCAGGATCTGCCTTGCCTTACCAATTTGTGGATACTTGCAGACACCCTACATGCTTTTTGCAAAACCACAGTTCTCCCCTCAGTGAACAAGGACGTTGAAGGAATCATAGAATGTTTTGAGTTCGAAGGGACCTGAGAGACCAGCTTGGCCCAGCCCCTCCTCCCCCAAGGGCAAGACACCTTCCACGAGACCATCTGAGAGGGACCAGTCTGTTTTTTATTTATGCCTCAACGCGTGTTACACATGAGGTGAAGGATTCCTATGGCGACTGTGCTGGCAGCCCTGTCCCCGGAGAGGCTTCACCTGGGAGCCAGTGAAGGCAGACAGAGCCTCCAGCATCGGGCTGTGGGGCAAAACGCCGGCACGTCTGCCAAAAATGCCCGCAAAGTCAGGCTGTGGGAGACCTCAGCACACAAAAGCAGCTCACTGCGACACAACAGGAGGCATTTTGCTTTGGAGGGAGCGGGGGCTCGCTTGTAGGGTCCGCCGGGCCCCTCTCCTCGCCTCGCCTTTTCCTCCCCGTGGTCCTGCTCCCCCGGCCCACAGCTCCCCCAGACCAGTTTGTCACCGCGACCCCCTCGTGCTCCGCTGCCTCCCCAGGGAGCTGCAGCCGCCGCCCCCGCCGCGCTGCCCGGGCCCGGCCGGCGCCAGCCCGCACCCGGCCGGGCCCGCAGCCGCCGTGCCCCGGCCCCGGGAACCTGCAGCCGCTCCGGGACTGCGCCCGCGGCCGCGGCAGCCCCTTCTCCCCGACGGAAGGAACGCGCGGCCCGCTGCTCTTTGGAAATCGCGCCCGGCCCGCCACGGCAGCCACGCGAACGCACCGCGGATCGCAGCCCGCTCCGCCTGCTGGGCTGATGCTGACAGAGAGAGAGAGAGAGAGAGNAATCTACCCTCTTTCAGCTGCACACCTCTCTGCTTTCCTGGGGGCTCCATTCTCCAGAGCTGATGCTGCTAGACAGGAGTATGAGGTGGAAAAAAAATTAAAATTTCCTTATTGCTGCTGAGACGGCATATCCCTGTGTGAGAGTTGAGTATGGCATTCAGGACATCTGCCCCAAACAGGTTGTTTGCTCCAGCTCCAAGATTAAGAAATGGTCAGAACCATCTCTGGTACCATTTGCTGCCATTGTACATCGAATAAATCATTAATATTTCAGAGGAGCAGAATAAGTATCGCAGTAGCTACCTGTACACATACAATACTGCCTCTTTCAGTACTAGTTTTTCCAGCATCTCCCTCCATCTGAACATTCTGCAGTTAGTTCTAAAAGATTTGTTGCATTTTTCTATAAATTTCCAGCCCCTGCTCCAGATGGACTGTAATTTTTCCTTTGTGTAGGTCACAAGAACAAAGAAGATTCAGATGGAGTTTTTAAAAAAGTTTGAGATTTAGGGCAGCAGAAATAAGGACTCATTGTGAATTCTCTACTATATCACCAGGAGAGATAAAATACAAAGAAGAGCTATTGGACAGAGATCCCTCTGCTCTCCTGAGTGTATGGGAGATCTTGCTCTGCTTTTCAGGCTCAGGTTCTCAAAGTTCTGACCCAGGCCCTTCCTGCACTCCCTAAATGCATCTTAAATTCCACTTTAAATCCCACAGGGAGCAGCAATAGCCAGTGGTGCAGCCTAAGACCCCTCACATTACCCTTCCTCTAAAGAATACATGGCTAGGAACAGGACACCTCTTCCTTTTGCAATCCGTTTGGATTCTTGAACTGGATGCTGCCATGCAAAGGCAAACACAACCTCAGTTACCTATGGTGGCATTCCTCTATTGTTTTTAGGACCCCTGTGACCTCCAGGTTTGGTTCTTAGTTACACCAGGTGCTGGTGCTCCTATGAGCTGGTTGTTTCCCTGGCTGTGCCAGGCATCCTCCTCTCCAAAACCTGCAGGGACAGTCCCAGCTGGAGTTCAGCCTGTGGCAGCAAGTTCTCACACTGTGACCTGGGTCACTTTTGGGCCTGTTGCATTAGAACTGAAATAGACAGGGAAAAAAACAGAGATTAATCTGAAATAAAAGCATAACTAAATGATGTGTGAAAACTAAATTGCCATATCACAGCTTAGTGCCCAGCCCAGATCTGGGTATTATGGCACTTATGATACAACAAGCCATTGACTCATCAGCAGCATGACAGCTAACTGCTCTGCTGACAAGCATAAATCTATTCCACCACTATTTTGTATTATTAATTAGGAGAGGGGGGAGCAGTATTTGTAGCATATACAGGTGGCTCATCTACTGCCTAATGTGAAAGGCTTTATTTGGCTTGAAAAATCATCTATTTAAATTGTGCATCAAGGTCATAACGCATGGGTAGTTTCACTCACTGTGGCATTTTGATGGTGGCTGTGCTAGGTGGGAGCTCATATGCCATATCATTATTGCCCACACATCAGCTGGAGAGGCAAATAAACTTTTGATTCATAATGAGAACACAATGGAAGCAAGCTGAAAGCCTGCCTCCAACAGCTTCAGTTAAAGGTATTAGGAGTTAAGGTGCAAGCTTACAGAAGGATAACAAGATAAATCTACTCTGGCTCTACAGAAATATCTATCACTATTCACCAATATTGCTACCTGTGTATGGATCTGATCAATATTCAGTATCACCTCCACTTTACCCAGAGGCTGTGCAATATGCTGAATTAGCTTTTTCTATTACCATATCAAAGGTATGCTTGAAATTGAACATCACTGTAATTTAACTGAAATTACAGGCAGACCAGGTCTGTCTTGATCAGTTTGCAAACCCCTCCACATTAATCATATTAAAGACACTGCGGATGAACAAATCAGCAATGCAGGCAGAAAACTGGCTGCCTTGAGGAAAGTGCTCACATGCCCCTTACACTGGGGACACAGGGAGGCCTAAATGTCACTGCAGATGTCTGTGGACCATGCCAGCACCACGGCCACCATGCTGGTCCCATTCCCAGTCTCCCATTGCCCAGCAGTGTTCCACTGTCACCAAATCCTCACCCCGACACCAAAGGCTGGTTGCAGGTGCACTCACTCGGGATCTGTTGGCCCAATCTGGAAACAGCATCGTTCCCCCCAAGTTCAGCAGTCCATTTCTCCAATACCTGCCCACAGCTGAAGAGGGTGGCACTGTGCAGGTGGCTTCAGCCATGCAGGGGGGCTGTCTGGCTCAGACCACACACTGGTGTCCCCAGCACAGGGGTGTGGGTAGCTGGAAGAGCGAGGACAGGAGCTTCCCTGCATCCAGCTGAGCTCAAGCAGCACCCACCCCTGAAGGATGAGGCAGACACATCCAGTGCCCTCCCTGACCACAACAGGTGTTTGGCTCCTGGTTCTGTCCTTTCCTAAGAACAGGAGCTCCTGCCTTTGGCTTCTCCAATCTTTGCTACCCACCTTTTGCTTGGCCTCAGATCTTTATTTTTTGGTAGAAATGTCTTTTATTAACTTTTTTATGCTCAGAACCTCTCTGATTCTGACAATCTTCAAATTATGTCCTTAAAATAAACCTGACAATCAGCAATATATAAATTATAATTTCCTTCTCCACATGCTTCAACTATTATCTTAATCAAGCAATCATGTCACTTCACTTATAGCCCCAAATTATCCAAGTCGTGCCCTGTTTGTATTATATCATCCTTATCTGATGGCACACCAAACCATCTGCAAATCCTCCAGGGCTAATGCAGTCCTGAGTCCTTAAAGATTTTCCAGTTCTTTTGTCCTGCAAGAACTGATTTCTAAGTAGAGCCATGACTATTAGATGACATCCAGGTGATGAGAGGGCTTTCTTTACACATCCACCATTTTACCTGACCTTTTAAACAAGACTTAACAGAAGGAAAGCATCGCTCTGCTAAAGACAAGTGGCCCAGGTACCACTTAATCTTTAAAAGGAAACCCTAGAATCAAAAGGCCCTTGCTGGGATTGCTTGCACAAGTGAAGCTGGTAACAGTCAAATGTCTTTGGAGACATTTTAAAAGCAGAAATTCTCTGTAGGATGGCCATACACTTGTCTGGGATATGATCCTCCAGTTTCTCAGTCCCCCTGCTCTTCATGGTCCTCAGCTTATCAAATTGCCCATGGGATGGACATGCATTTTCCTGGGACATGGTCCTCAGCTCCTCCAGCTGAGATCTCCAGTACTCTGAGCACCAGGAACAGAGCACTTGATCAATGAAACACAGACTCCTGATTCTGCAATCACATCTGACCACTCAGACCTGTGACTTTTCCACAATCTCTGCACAGGGAGAACATTTCTAGCATGGGAACACCCCATTTGTATGCTCAGAGCCAGCTCACCTGCTCACCCAGCACCAGCCTCCCTCCATGCATTATTAATGAGCAATATCAGTCTCCAGTTTTCAGTCAGCTAATTTGTTCTCACAGTCATGATTTCAAATATCACACAAGTAATTCATCAAGTTATTTTAACTGTAGTTAGATAAGCCCGTTAGCCATCATAAATTTAAATAAATTATCCATTTCTCGCACATGGAGGTGCAAGAGGCAGAGCACCTTGGCAGGTGAGATATACCCCTCTGCATCTTTGGTGACATGTACAGTACTGGGTGACTCAAATCTGTGTGGAATTGTGCCCCAAAGACCCCTTCTTTCCTCTGCAGCAGGGAACAAGGGAGCCACTAGCCTGGGTCACCATAAACACTTCAAGTGGGAGGTCTCAGCCATGAAATCTCAGTGTCACAAATTCCCAGAGCTGAATGATGAACACACCCCAAAAATGGAGAGGCTTTTCTTAGTCCTACCCCTCAGGAGCTCTTGGTTTTCACTCAGACACCTTATTTCATTTACTGAAGCCAAAAAACCTCTTCCCTCACTTGCTCCACTCCTTTGAAAGAATGATTTTACAGCAATGCAAGATTTCAGGTATACATCATCCCTTAGGCTTTGCATTGCAGGATCCCATTCAGTGCTTTTAAAGTCTTTCTTTCTCCCTTATCTTTGAAAATCAAGGTGCATCAATGCCAGAGCCCTAGGGCTACAAAAGAAGAGGTACAGGCAGGCAGTACCTGTCAGAGTCACCACTGGCTTTGATCATGGGGCCTCACCTTGTTCTAGGGAAGAGGAATAGCTCCATGAGACCCCAAATTCCTCTGAGGCTTAGCCTCCCCCAGAAACCAACAGAAGTGGGTGAGATACTGCAAAAACCCCAGCATGAGTAGCTATTATAAGCACTGATTTTCAAACAGGTAACCTTGGCAGGAAGTGACATTTCACAGATGGAAATCATTCCTGACTTTGAACACGCTGCGTGAGGAGCACCCTGTGCTGCCACACAGTCGTGTGTGAGGGGTTGTCACAACAAGTTAGCAAATGATTTTTGCAGAAAAGCCACGAAAGTGTTATTTTTATTGCAGCAGGATGATGGTAAACAATTGCACATAATAGAAAGGGAATCTAATTTTAGTAGGTAGAGAAATGAAATTACACCAGTCTTGGTTTAAATTGCTGGGCTGAGGTTTTTGTCCAAGGATTTTAGATGAAGGTGCAGAAAATCAACAGAACTGACTGATGTTTATAATCAAAAATAGGAGGCAACATTACAAAGAATATCAGACTTTGGGGTTTCTGGGACTAAGACACCCACTGTCTGTTAGGGGTTAGGATTAGGTATTGAGAGGTAGAGGTAGATTCTATCTACATCTGCCTATGATGTGACTCTTTCAGTATCTGATATCCATCACCCTGAAAGAGTCTACACAGCCTGGAGTGGAGTCACTCAGGCAATTTTTAACATCCTTGCTTCTGCAAGGATGCTACTGCCTATGTGTGAAAGATGTTTTGTTCCTTAATATCACAGTTTTAAACTGTTAACAAACAGTTTTAAATTAAATTCATACCAGTACAGAAGGGGCTTACTTCCAAATATTGCTTAGGAAGCATAGAGAATAAAAAGGTCCTTTTCAATCTAATTGTCCAATTTATTTTTAAAAAAAGGCAACTAAACATATGAAATCTCTGTGAAAGGGAATTAGCCTGTGGGTTTGGATTATTCCCATTTCTGAACCAAACAGAATGTTGGCTTCCTCGTATCTGTGGGCTACACAGACAGATTCAATAACCTGAAATATTGTGGACCTTTTCCTTCCTATTCATTGTTACACAAAATAGGCTGCAGATATGCAGCCACATCAATCATGGCAGGGATGTTCTTTAGCACATCTTTTCAGGAGGACAATGAGGGACCTGCTTCTCAGCATGAGCATTGAGAGGGTCACCCTGTTGTCCTGGCTGGAACTCCAAATGCCAGAACAGTCCTGATGTTGGGTGATCTCCAACAGAGCCACAGCCACACTCAACCTGGGTTGGAAAAACATCTACACCTCCCTGAAAATAGGAAATGTCCAGGGACTGACTCAGCCACAATCACCCTGCAGACAGAGCAGCACACAGGTTCTTACAGGTGCTTTCTAATCCCTTCTGGTAACTCATTTTCCCAGACCATTATTTTTATCACTCTTCAGAGGTCTTTTTCCAGCCCCTCTTTCTTGTCACCTTCTAGGTCCTGCTTTTGTCATTCCCTTCTCACTCAGGTCTGTCGTTCCCTAAACTTTCCTGCTTAATCTCCTGCCCTTTCTCATCCTTAACTTTCTGTCTCAAGATATTTCAGCTCCATCTTCCCCAGGAGAGCTGAGAAATAGGGCACAATTTTTGACCTTGTCCTCCATTTCAGCCCCCATTTTATCCTTCCTCTGTACCAATCTCTACTCACAACTGTGTTTAATATTCCTTCCCCTCCTTAGGTGCTGGATCCAAAGCTTTCCTGTCATTCCCACAGTGCTGGAGGCACCCACAGGTGCTAGGAACTCTGTCAGCAAAACCCATAGCACTCTCAGGAGAGAAATGGGGGTGAGAAGTCCAAAACAGGGCACTTGTGTCCTCACACAGTAATTAGCAGATGGAAACAGGAGCTGAGGTTTTACCCCCACCCTGGCACAGACTCACTGCACAGCAAGAGCCCCCCAGATCTAAAACTAATCTCCGACCTCGCCGGACTATTGCAAGACTCAGTTAATAAATATTAGTGAAATGCAGAGATCCCTGGATGAAAACTGGAGTGGAGTTGTAGACTGCCACGTTTCATTAATTTCTTATTATCTTATAAGGGCTTCACTGGAGCCTAGAGGACTGCATGAATAGTGCATGAATCTGAAGAGTTTTGCTGTCAACCTCACCTTCAGCTTGAAAATGTGGCTTGTGGGAACCCAGACCTGAAGGATCTCTTGTCTGAGGATAGAAAACATGCTCAGGAGCTGATCCTGGCTGTTGGGAGGGGGCTGGGCTCTCAAGCCTTTAAAGTTCAACAAAATGTAAATAAAACACATTTAATTAAGGGGGAAACCCTTCCTGAAGTTGGAGTGAGCATGCTGGAGAGATGCAGGCAAGTGTTAGACTGTGCAGGGAAAGCAGGAATGGTCATGGACAAGATAGGAGGTGGCAGGGGAGGAAGGATGGTGGTTTTTAGAAGTTCACAGAATGATAGAATCATTAAAGTTGGGAAAGACCATCAAGAGGACAGTCCAGTAGTCAGCAGAGCAGCCTTACCTAGCACCTCCAGTCATCCCAGCTTCCATAAAAGGTTTCTTCTGTCTTCTCACCGAGAAAGACAACATCCCAGTTATCACAGGAAAACACTAAGGTTGGGATGTGCCTCTTCTAGGAAATCTCTGCCTCCAGATCAGATGGGATCTGGTAGGAAAACAGCCCTGCCACAACTGGTGATGCATCACACTGGCAAATAAGTCATCTCTCTTATTGCTTTACAGAGGCTTCCCAACTACTCCTCTAATCAACACAAGGTAACTCTCATTCATTTATAAGCACTTCACTGTGTTATTTTAGAGGGAAATTATCTCACTCTCATTTAGCTCAGCAGTCTGAAAGTTCGTTTGGCTGAAACACAGGAACATCTCTCACCAGGAGAGATAGCAGCAACCAAGTTCAGAAAACAGCATTTAAAATCACCATTGGCATTTATTTTCTGCATATAATGGTACTGATATCAGTTAATCTGCTTAAAACCACAGTGCTACTGCAACATTCACATGGAGAGTGTGAGGACACCTGTGTGTCAGGCAATAACTCTCACTTTCCCACCCAACCCAGCATAGCTCTGGTACCCAAACCCACACCTAGACATGCTCTGTACTCTGTGTGTTTTACAGCTGAAGCCCAACTACCTGGAGAGTGCCGGGTTCCAGCTGACCCAAGCAGGAATGCTGAGCAGTGTGAAAAACACCAATTCACAGATCCTGGCTTTGGCTGTTCTTGTCACTGTATATTTATTTTCCCACCTGTAATTTTAAAACTTATTTTATTGCTAAATACAACCTGGTTCTTACCCCTCACTGTTCTCAGTTGGTAATCTCAGAATCATGGGAACATAGAATCATAGAATGATTTGAGTTGGAAGGGACCTTAAATCTCAATCTCCTGCCATGGGCAGGGACACCTTCCACTATCCCAGGTTGCTCCAAGCCCCCTCCAGCCTGGCCTTGAAGAATTCCAGGGATGGGGCAGCCACAGCTTCTCTGTGCAGCCTGTGCCAACACCTTCAGGCACAGAGAAGATCTTCTTCCTAATATACAATTGAACCCTGCCTTTGAAGCTGTTCCCTTGCCTTGCAGCTGCTGGGCTGCACAACCCACAGCTCATCTCCAGCTGCTTCCTGCTAAAACACACAACAGGAGATGAAGGCAAACACCAGCAACACAGACTCAGGGTCTGGGGATATTTTTGAGGTGCTTGTGGCACTGGGTAGTACATGGTGGTACTGACATCTCAGTTTGAGGCTTGGAGCAGGATCTGGGCACAAGGGTACAGCTGGAGGAGGAGGAGGTGCTGCCTCCTCAACAGACATCAATATAGCTCTCTGTGTGCAATGTGGTAATTCCAGGCAGAAATATGTGTGTATCCTGCTACACAAAACCCTTTCAGATGTTAATGACTCAGGCACTACAGGGCTGGTCTTGGTTAAAAGTCTTCTATTATTGCCTTCCCTCATTTCAGGGCCTGTTCCTGCTCAGCATTGGGTTTTGTTTTGGCTCCTTATTGCAGGACAAAGCTTTTGCAATTTGATAAATACAGAGGCTCCTCAGACTGCTGCAGTCTGTGAAATACAAATATTGATGAACTTTGAATAATGACAAGGATAAACCTTTCATTTTTTCTCCAAGACCAGGGGATCTTACAACCCTAAAAGATGTGCTGGGTGTCAGCAGCGTAGGACCAACAGCAAGCAGCAGACCTGCTCTTCTTCCAACTGGCAGAGAGCATCAAACCCAAAAGAAAGCATCCCCTGATGGCACTCACCAGCCTGAGCCCACCCCAGCGACTTTGCAATGACTTGGGCAGTTGGCACAGTTTGCTTTCCCAGCCGACATTGAAATAACTTTGCAGCAAGCAACCCACAGACACCCCGTGCTCCATTTACCTCCCCCGAAACAGAAAGACTGTGCAAAGCACTTTTCCCCATCCAAACACATCATGGAGATGCAGTAAGCATCTTTGCTTCCTAATTGAAATCATACATCACTTACTTAAGTGATACTAAATCAGAAGCAAACATCACTGGCAATTCAAGCATTAATAACCAGTTCCTCGCTCCAAAGACAACAGGTCCTCTGCCAGCATAGCCCTCACAGCTTCCCACAAAGCCAGCCCCTACTCTGCTCCTGCCAGCCTGTCCCCACACTGCTGCTGTGCACATTGATCCCACAGATGAGTCTTTCCCTCAAAGGTCGTGCATTTTAATTTTAGCTACAGCTGAGCTCTGCCTCGTGTGGGACCAGAGGAATGGGGCAATGGCACATCCCTGATCATTCCTCACTCGGGCTGGGGCTGCAAGACATTCTCCTGTCAGTCCCAGGGCAGAGCAGGCTGAATCCACCCCAGCCACTCATTTGGTAGAAGCAAACCACAGCCTGCCCCAGGAATATCTCACATAGGGGACAGAGCCATCCCAACTCCCTGTCCTGTGCAAATCCCAGCCCCACAAGCCATTGAATCACAAAATGGTTTGGATTGGCACTTTAAAGCTTATCTAGTTCGAACCACCCTGCTGCGGGCAGGGACACTTTCCTAGACCAGGTCATATCACTGTAAGGCAACTTTGCCTTGTGGGAGCCATCCAAGAGATTTTTATCCAGGCTGTTCCAACCCACACTTCTTAGAAACTGACTTTGTTTCATTTTTTAAAGACATCCTAAGAGATTTTATAATGGATTTTTAGCTTCACTTGTTGTGAAAATACTCTTTTGTGAGAAGCAGAAACAAGTTCTAACTCACCTTTTAATGTGTGGCTTTTGTGCACCTCATGGATCACTCATTTAATGATTCTCCTTGAATTCTGCTTTTGACAGATCATACTGTATCCTATGGAACACACAGAATATAGACCATATAAAATCATAGAATGGTTTAGATTGGAAGGGACATTAGAGATCACCCAGTTCCAACTCATCTGCCACGTACAGGGGTGCCACCCACTAGATCAAGTTTCTCAGGGTCCCATCCAAAGCTCCATAGCTTTAAACATGAAGGAAAGATCATCTCACTCCCACGAGAAGATTTTGCATTGCTTTCTCCTTTAATCTGACATTTTGTACCCCAGCAAAAAGGAGAGCCCTACACATGGTTATGAATACAGCTGAGTTAATGTGCAGCTAGCAATTAACTTAACAAACTTTCCCTCTTTAAAGAGGTGCAGTCCCCTGCCCAGTCAGCCTGCTTTGGTGGAAGCTGCTGGAAGAGCTGCCTGTGGGAAATGGAGAGCTGGCATCATTGAGGTCTCTCCCCTCTCTCTCTGCTGATAGAGATGGCTATTTAGTTTACCTGTCCTGTGTCATTCTTCTCAGCTCAAGTGTCATATCAATAATAATAATCATAATAATAGCTATTATGAATAATCTTTGTCAATTAACAGATTTACAAGACTATTCAAATGGTCTTTGAGCTGAATTGTAATTTGCTTGTTACTGAGCCCTCTTGACTGTCTTGCCCCTGTGCCAGAGGAAAATCACTGTCCAACTTCATCTGTGCTGCAGAAACAAAGCGGTTTTCCCTAACTTTGATTTTCATTTCCCATTCAGCTATTAGAAGAAACCCATTCATCACAGCTATAGGTTTTCCCTCTGAAAACCTTCAGCATTTAAAAGCTTTTGACTGAAATATAACATATTAATGGAAGCTGTGATTGCACAGCCCTCTGCTGACCTTCCATAGGCTGAAATTGCTTATTTTGCTAAATTTATTTGCTACCCATTTATCAATCTAAATCTAAGGTGGTTTTAAAGGTCATAAACCAAACAGCTACTGAAATACGATTAAGGAATATGGAAATAAATTACAAACTCACAATGTTATCCCTTTCTGTGACTTAGTGGCAGAAGCTTGGATGAAGTATGGGAACTTTTTTAATATCTTACATATTTGGGGATTCATCTGCCTCCAGAGAGTCGCTCGAGCTCTGTTAATTCATAATGTGCTGCTTTGTGCCTACTGAAAGGAGGATTAGAGGGGGCAAGCTCCAGGTCAGAAGCAGACTAAGAAAAGGCTTTAACTTGCCCTAAAGGGAAAAGTCTCTCCTTGATGACCAGACACATTGTGCTGAGAAGTTCCCTGCCATTGAATGAGCAGTGCAGTCATTACCACGTGCAGTTCCCAGACCGCCTCCAAAATAATTAATGGAGCATTAAACTGCCTTAACACTGCAGGATAAGCATGAAACATGCTGAAGGTTATAGGAGAAACAAGCAAATGTTTTCTGTCTGGAGGACAGAAGTAAAGGGGAATCTTCACATGTTGAGCAAGGTCGGTTATGGTAAAATAGCCAAAACAATTCAGTGGTGAGCACCAGGCTGGAGGAGTTGTGCACAGCTGAAGCTGTGGAGGAGAAGTGTGATCAAACTGCCCTGCATGAGCTGCCAGAGGAGCACTGGAGACAGCACTGGTGCTTAGACAGCCCTCATTTGGGGGTAATTAGATATGAGCACAACAGCAGTGGTCCCACACCCTTTTCCAGCTGCCATCCAGTTGCTTTCCCTTGGGTGTTCCACAGACCAGTGCCCTGGTCCTGCCCTGCCATGGGGTAAAGCTTCTTGAGGAGATGTGAATGTCCCATCCCTGGAGGTGTTCAAGGCTGGTTTGGATGGGGATGTGACAACCTGGTCTATGGAAGGTGTCCCTGCCCACGGCAGGGGGGTTGCAACTGGATGATCCTTAAGGTTTCTTCCAGCCCACACCATTGTGTGATTCTTCAGAGTGAGCTGGACCAAGGAAGCCTCTTCACTCTCCAACATGTATTAAAAGGAACTGGTAAATTATATTGGCTTAAAAGCAAACCACCTGCTCAGAATTAGGCATTAATTCCTGCATGTCATAGAAACAATTTTGACTTCATTACCAAAACCTTCAGTGAAATGAGTGTTCAGCCACTGGTGAATTTTAATTCTTGATGAACCTCTAATTGCTTTGCCCAGCAGACTCAGGTAAGCACACACAAATGTCTGCATCCCTACAAAAATTAAACACCTCCTCCAGAAACACGGTGCCATTTTTGCTCAATATCACTTGATTTCCCAGGGACCATATTTCCATGTAGCAAGAAAGAACTTTTTGGGTTTTTTTAAGCAGATCTACAAAGACAGAGCTCCAGTGCTCTCTGGCAGGAGTATTGCAGGTAGCACTAGCAAATGATGCAGCCTGAGGTGCAAAATAAGCACAGCGTTGTTCCTGAGCTGTGATCACTTCTAGCTGTTGGTTTTGGTGCCTTTTCCCTCTGGTCTAAATTGATTAATGAATTATTAATAAAAGAGACGTGCATAGCAGACAGACATTGCTTCATAAAGACCTCTTTAAAGAACAGTGGGATGAAGACAAAAATAAGCAAGGCAGTAAAAGGCAAGATGAAAGCAAGCAGCAGCCTTGTAAGTATATTATAAGTAACAATAAACCCAAGAGAGGAACAGGAAGGAAAGTACTGCCTGGCACAAGCCCTGCAAGGGGCTGCTTATATGGATTGCTGAAAAAAATTCGATGTACCAACACACTACAGCAGCCAGAAATACAGCCTTGCACATCAGACCAGTAATATTAAAATGTGCACACAGTGAAGCTTTCTGATTGCTTTATATCTGGATTGACTCCAAGGCAGAGAAACCAAGGATAAAATAGAGGGTATGAAAGATGTCTTATAGCAGTTAAGAAAAATCACAGGGCTTGTGACTCACTGGAAAATCCAGCTCCTCTCCTATTGATCTAAACAAGGAGTTCTGCAAGAGCCAGTGCAGGTCCTGCTTACATTTAAAAGCCTGAGCTTTGGGGAAGATTTCTGCTCACCTGCAGCACTCCTGTGAAAGGATCCCTCCCCTCTACTGATTCCCCACTGCTCAGCAAGGACTTGAGGTAATGCTTTAGCCTTTCTTTCATCCAAATCTCTGAAAAGGATTTTCTCTGCTGCCTGTTTGTTTTCACTAAATTTTCAAGAATATCATCACTTCAAAGCCCCTGCTATCAGAAAACAAGAGTTAAAGTGTGTTAATAGGTTCAAGAGTGGCAGGAAGAAATGCTACACCCCCACACAAGCATGGGCACTGCGAGCCTGATACCACAAATGTCATTTCTTTAGGAAGCCAAGCTAAGAAACTAAATTGGCACTTTCTGTGACCTGGATCACTTCTGTCACTTTTAGGCAGTTTTTAATTCTGCACTCTGCAGATCCAGACTATGTGCAGGCTATTCTGGGCTTAAGGAACTAGAAAGGCACCAGATGTCAGGAAATTGGTTGCCCTGACACAGATCCAGAGGAATGCTTCTGTGGCTCAGTCCCAACTTTCCTAAGATATTTTAGCAATTTCTCCAAGTCCAATTAGCAACTGATGTGTAATGCATTGAGAAAGCTTGTGGTTAAAGAGTTGTTCCTATTAAGACACTTATTACCTGCAGAGTTTGGCATGTTGTCGGCTCAAAATGAATTGTAAAAAACTAGATTTTAAATAAGGGTCAAGAAAAGGAACGAATAGGCATAAACAGAATTTTACAGCTATCCATAATAGAGTTGCAGCAATAAAAAATGAGTTAGAAAGAATACATAGCCATTCTGAATTATATGATCACAAAATTATGTCTTGATTGACTCTTAGCCTTAATGCTTGCATTGCCTGGCACAGTTGGATCACAAAATTTCCTTTGAATATATTAACATTTATTTAAAAAATGATCAAGTTTGAAATTATTAAATGCCTTTCTAATTTACTACACTGCCATTTACTGCTAGGGAGCCAGCCATTTTTCCAGACAGACACCCTGGGAGTTCATTCTGGACTGTTATTCCTTTGAAGAAAATGAGTTGTTTGAGTTTTCGACTAATGCTGCTGGAGGGCAGCTGGGGGAGATGGTGCAAGTTGGGCAGCACCTGCCCAGTAGCTGCACTGGACGTGGAGCACACTGGGCCTCTGATTCCTGTCCAACTTGCACAAAATGAAATGAAAACCCATAGATCTCGACCCTACCAGACACCTGAGCCTCGTCCTGTCACCAAGGAGATAAAGAGCTGGACTCACATTCAAGACACCATGGGATGAACTATAACTCTCATAGCCCATGGTGGTCCAGTAGAATGTTCCCCATGCCCTGTGAGGCTGATGGACATGAATTAATCATCACCACCATGTGTAGACAGAGACTCAGCTCTCCCCTCCACCTCCAGCACTTTGGGAATAACTTCCCTCCAGCACCAGAAGAAACTCAGGGTTGAAGAAGCTGAACCTAAAGCCCAGCCCAAGCCAGCAGTACCCAACAGCACTGCCTAACTTGGCTCTTCTCCACCCAAAGCCTACAGACAGGCAGGTAGCTGATCCGCAGAGAAACAGAGAAAAAATGTGGGTTTGGAGCTCAGCTCAATGAATAATGGCTGTAAGTCAAGATCCACACGGTCCATGGGGATTTTTATTTTTTAAGACTGGAGTTGCAGGAATTCATAAGGCTCCTGACTAAAGTGTGTTTATTTGATAATGCACCTTCTTCCAGGTGAAATAATAGCCACATCAATTAAACATACAACTTTGGAAAATACAAGGTTCCAAGAAAAAAGGTCTTCTACCTCACTGCTGAGATTTTCCAGGCTGCCAGAAATTTGATTGCCAAGATCTCAGTAGGACTTGAAATACTCAATTATTGACATTGCAATCCAGTGCCTACAACAAAGCTGTTCACTTTGCTGGAGATCTGGCAGCAGGAGAAAGCAATCAACAGCTCTGTAAAACATCTGGACTGGGAGCTCAGCCCACAGCACCCCGATTCCAACAGCTGCTGTCCTGGGAGGCTCAACCCAGCTGAGTGGGGGGAACAGGCCAGTTACAAGGGAGATGCTCCAAACCACGTGTTTTCAGTTTAATAACAGCAAACAACTTGCAACACATTTGGCTCCCAATCATATGTATCCCAGTTGTGTCATTAAACATTTTGTGTAAGTTTGGAGACTCAGCTTCAGTGTATGTTACTACTAATTGCCTTACTCCTCAGCTGTGCAACAACAAACCACTCTGAAACACAGTTTTATATAGCACCAGACAGGGATTAACTAATCAGCAGGAAAAAAAAAAATCTTGATATAGCATTTTAGATATAATTATAGATATAAATATATATATATAGATATATAGATAGATAATTAAAACTCAAAAGATATGTCCAAGAAGGACAACCTTTTTCTTTGCTTTTTTTTCTTGGATGTTCTGCAGTCACACATTTTCTTTTCCTCTGCCATGTCTCAGGCATAATAAATCACTAAAATTGGACATGTGTCCAAATAAATAATGAGATATTATTTAGTCTCATCTTCAGGGGTCAAAAAGAAAACTTACCTACTTCATTTGCCTATTAACAACAGCAGTTCACTGCTCACAAAATGGGACATGAGGCCATTTCTGTACCTGTTGGCGTAACCAAGAAACTCAAGCAAAGGGCTTGAAAGCTTTTACCCAGAAGGGACTCATCATTTGCCTAACAATAGTTCCACAGTTCAATAACTCAGAGGTAGGAAGTGGGAAGGAGAAGGAGGAAGGGTGGTAGTGTGGTCCAGACAGGCACAGGCCATGGAGGCAGCAATCCTGTCATGGGCGAGAGCAGGACGGGTCAGTGAGGCATAAAGGCATCCCCCCAAACCTGGGAGCAAAAGGAGCAAGGCAAAGCTAAGGAGTTATGCTCTAACCTAAAGGAGATTACTCCACAGTGAATGAGAAGATGTCTGGGTAGGACCATTAATAGGCATCAGTGAGTCTGAAACTGTCTGACTGCAAAGCCTGAAATCCGTGAGCGACTGTTCCTGTACTCTGAGAGCATTTGGGATTAGGCATGGCCTCTTCATGCATCCTCTCACATTGTTGAGCAGTGAATCCAATTTCACAGACCACACTGACTCTTTGAAAGGAACTTGGCCATATTTTCTTTACATCAGCCTCTGCACTGATCCATTTGCAACAGCTGGTTTTTTGTCTCCCAGATTCATGAGGTTCAGAAATTAGAGATTAAGAAACAAACGAATCTAAATCAAGTGGACCTAAAATGTCTTCCCAAATAGAAGATTAGTATATTTTTCCACCATGGAAATCACTAGCACACATCCATATAGTCTAAATATCAGGCTTCCTTCACAGGAATACAAACAAAAAGTTCTCCTGGCTGGCAGCAAACCCATCTCTTTGCTGTATTTGATAATACCTGTTCTTTATGCACAGACAGGAGAAGGGTAGAGAACGGTATTATCTCATTACTGACACTGATCACAGTTCAGGCACTAAATCCTACCTAAGAGAATATGCCTCCAAATATTCATAACTTCTCTTTGCAGAAGAAGAAACTCTGATCAGCCAGCAGCATAGAGAGCCACTGTCCTGTGACATTATGGAGACCACAGCATCCCCTTCTGGCTTCATGGCTGAGACCAAAGTTTTCCAGAATTTCATTATGATCTTATTAACATTATGAGATCACAGGAAGTGTATGGCAACAGGCAGAATAGAATTATTATTGTTGTTGTTGCTGTTACTACTACTTCTATTATTATTATTTCTTCAATGTACCCATAACAAATGAGCTCTCTTATATCCCAGGGCTTTCCCTTTGGTTTCCTAGTCTCATCTTGGGTACAACGCCTGAGTCCTGTTCTTCTGGGAAGAGCACCAAACCAGTAAAACCTGTGAACTGAACCAGCAGCCAACACAGCAGCCTCTGTGGGACACTTATTCATGAGATTCCAAATGCTTGGAAATCTGGTAGTTGGGGGGTTTATTTCCCCTAGGATTTACTTCTCCATTGCTCTGTAACACTATGCATTCATTTACATGCATGTCAAACACATGCAAGACAGAAGTGAGCACTCCCTGCTGCAGCAACAAAACCCCAAGATGAATTCAATCCTATACAAGTTCCCTTGAGTGCTCCCTAATATTCAAGTATCTGTCTAGGACCTGGATTTTGTTAGGGTTTCTGGGAGCGTGGCTTTTGAAACCCTGTTACTACATGCTGGGGTATGATTAAAATGCTTGGCTTTCCATGGTAACATTACCCATCTATAATCTTGTTTCTTAGTGAGATCTGAGCCAACCGTACCAGTAATTTCCTTTAATAATAAGTCTTTGGTAATAACTCTGCCCTTTAAACACAAAATCTGAGGCAACACATGATTGACAGATATCATGGCTTTCAGGTAATTAAGTATTCTGAATACTCAGCCATGGGAGATTTTTTTAATGGAAATAGTTGTAGTTGCCAGACTCCCTGTGGCAGCTCTGCCGTTACCAGGAGCTCTGGCACAGCCCTGGGGTGATGCTGCTGAGCAGTGGAGCTGCTCTCCCTCTCTACAGGGGGGGCTCACCAGGCTCCCTCCACCTAACTGGAGGTAAATGGAGCTCCATCCTCAATTGCACAAAGCACTTAAGCATGCTGGGTTAATTAGTTACAGCAAGGATGATCTTCTAGGCAAGCAATGTGCTGTTCCTTGTAAATGATGCTGCCACTGAAGTGTTCATTCCCTGTGAGGATTAAGCTGCCTGGGTATAAATCAGATGCTGCAACCGCCCCAAAATACCAATTGCTGTGAAAAGATCAGTCAAAAGCAGGAGAGCAAAGTGCTGAATACTTTACACAACCTGGATAGGCTTGGAACACTTGTGAGATGCATCACATGGATGGGCTAAGTTTAACTTTGGTTTTCTTACCGTGTAACAGCATATTCAGTTCATGACAGCTCTGAGTGGGGTTTGGGCCTTTGGACAGCACTGCAATAAAATTATTTGTAGTAAATTCTAGAGCAGCAAAGGCAAGGCACATGGCCACTTTGCAGGTGTCAGAAAGGATGAGCTCTGCTGGAATTTGTCACAGCTTCAGCCCCACTGCTGCTCTTCCACCACAAATGCCTTTGTACACCTCACATACCTGAGTATTTGAAAGCCCACCTCCAGCAGAGATGATTTGTTATGATAAACCTCAACCAAATCAAGCATTTTGCCAACAGCAGTTGGAAAGTGTCCATGTTTTTATTGCCTGCACATTCTACAAGTCCCATTGCTACTGTTCAGTAATAAATGTATTCATAGCTCATACCAGCTTCCTACCTCAGATTAAGAGAGTGTTGCAGCTGGAAAAGACACCTGGGTGGACTGGAAAACACATACCTAATTTAACAGCCTCTCTCTCTCTGTAATACAGAGCAAGTCAGGTGCTGTTCACAATTTTGCTGCAAAGCATCTCATTCAGAGCCTCCAGGTTAGCTGTAACCTGGAGTACCCCAGGGCTCTGCAAATCCTTGGGCTGAACTTTGAACAACAGGCTCCCTGGAAAGAGAAATGAGCAAAAGGGAAGACCAAAACCAAACAAACCAAAATCAACCAACCAAAACCAACCCCCCAAAAAAACCAAACACAAAAAACAACCCAAAATAACCAACAAACCACCCCCCTCCATAAAAAACACCAACCCACCCCCCCTAACAACAACAAAAAACCAACCAAACAAACAAAAAAAAAGACCAAAAGCTACATTGTTGGGGAAAAAAAGGCTTTACAACCTCTGCAAAACTAAAACTGCTCACTTGACAATTGAGCCTCAGGAAAGTTTTAGCTGCTCTGCACAGAAGGAAGTATTTAAATCCTTCAGTCACAGGATGCAGGTGGTGATATTCTGGAGATTACAAACAGATTGTAGGCATCTTGCAGTTCTATTGCTGTGTTATTGCAAGGAGATGTAGGTACATGACAGCATACCTGAGCCCAGCTGGGGCACAGGAATCAGAAACAGCCCCTGAAGGCGGCAGCAGCGGCAGCAGCAGCAGCAGCAGCAGCAGCAGCAGCAGCAGGGCCAGGATGGAGCTTGGTCCAGCCCCTGACCCTCCCGGGGATCGTGCCAGGCTACAGCATGGGCAGGGTTCAGATCCTGCTGCTTAATGAGGATGTGTGGATCAGCTGCACAGGCAAGGAAAGGCTCATCTTGCAGCTTGGCATCAAATAAAATACATGTAGCATCACGCTGTTAATGAACACACATCACTGACAGGGCTGCTGCATAATTTATCACCACGAAACCCATCTTTCTCCAGAGTTTTCATAATTCTCATATCTTTATTTATGAAGTGTTAATCTGTCGAAAATAAAAAGGGAAAGGCAAAATTTCAAATGTTCTAAAATGTGGTGAAATAGTGAAAACTCTAAGTGGAGAGGAAGGAATTCAGCTACATAATTTTGCAACTTTCAGATGCCACGTGCTCCTGAAATTCCGAATTTAGGGCAGTTACACTCTGCACATGGAGTCTAAACTATGGCCTGAGTTTCAGTGATGCAGAAGAGGATGAGGAGGCTCTGCTGGAAGCAACAGGCTTTTGGTGTTTTCAATAGCAGAAAGTATTTGAGGGTTTGGCTTTTTCTTTCCTTTTTTTTTTTTTTTTTAGGAGGATTGAGGTAATAGGAGATACATTATGTAAATTATTTCTGTAGTGAAGACCTTTATCCAACCAGCAATTTCCACAACAAATTCCTGGTATAAAAATCTGTAAATGCCCCACTTGAGGAGTAGAAGGAATTGTGACATTCAAATATTCTTACCCAAAGCAAAAAGATAATCCTTAGCAGACCAGAAATGCAACAAGCAGATTATGTCCCCAGAGATAGAAGAATACGTTTGGAAAAGCTTTTAAGTATCTCAAGAGCAAAGGGCTATCTGAAAACTAGCATGTCAGTCAGACATTTTGACATGAACATTCTGGTTCCATCAGCACCTCTATAGTAAATATTTCAAGATAGTCTGTCCTGAAATAGGAAACTGGCTGCTTGCTTTGAATGCCCTCATCTCTGCTGGGTTCCTCACAGCAAACTAAGGCTCAGCAAGACCAAGCTGGTCAAGCTGTGCATTCCTGGGACTGGGGAGAGCACAATCAGGCTGACAGGGTTGATGGCAGTGCAGGGAGGTTTCCTGGTAGAGCAGAGAAACCCTCAGACCCAAAGACTTGTTGAGTGTTTATGCAAGATCTACCTGCCCATCTCCAGCCCTGAACACTGATGTGGCTCCACCTTCCCAAGAAGAATTCCCTAATTTGACAGGGAATGCAGGCAATCCCTTTCCCTCAGTCAACAGAGCATTTTGAGTCATGCTTTGAAGCAAGTGCCATGAACAGAAAAGAAAGAATTGTTTACTTTTAGAGAAGTGGCATCTTTTCCTCCTTTCACAGTTGGCAGCTGCCACCCACACCCCCAGCAGGGCATCCATCCTCGAGCCAAGGTGTCACAGAGAGAGAGAAAGAAATCACATTCCCCTTGCTCTCAACCCAGAGCCAAGTAGCCACCCCCCCCCCCCCCGCCATTT
>VZTR01030152.1:151865-194404 GCA_013400775.1 Chaetops frenatus
TCACTCAGACAGAATGTTGCCCCTCTGCTCCTCACCCTCAGAGGAGCCTCCTGCAGAAACCGCTGACATTAATCTCAGAAGCAATTCAGATAGAGGGGGGGAAGAGCTCTGTAAACCCAAACAAGATTGAGACCATCTGGCAAAAAGAAGCAAACCTGTTAAGAGACCACTTTGTCCTTCCTGCAGCTTCAGCACAAGCCATCAGAGGCGTTTCAACAGGAGCAGCTTTCCTTTACAGCACTGTGCACAGTGCTCCGTTTATTTAGGCTTTTTTTCCCCCCTTCAATATTGTTTAGTTTATTGTACCAAAGCTGGTGAGATTGCTTTTGAAGTAAATGTAATCCAGCCTGAACAACAGCATCAGAGCCTGGACCATCATGTCTGAAGCCTCAGCCTTCAATTACCTAAGCATCTGTTTGCAATTCGTTGTAGGGAGGGAATTAAACAGCAATCAAAGCAACAAGAAAATGGAGAGAAATACATAGAAATTTTTTATCATTATCTCTGCTGATGCTGTTTCCACCTCTGCTTTATGTTCTAGGACTGGCAAGTTACAGGGAAATAAAGCAAGAAGATAACCCAAAGGCTTGGGGGTGCCACCATGATAGTTTTCTTTTTCTTTTAGCAATTCTGATTAAAATTTGTCAGGAAATTATCACCTTAATCTTGGGGAAAGAGGCATGCTAATGTCTGTGCCAATCTTAGTGACTATTTTGGCTTTCATATTTAATTTTATTTTTTGCATGGAGCACAAAGAGGAATAGTATGAAGGACTGCCAAACTGGAGGAACATCAGAGTCCTCTGAACAATAGCAGAACCCTGCTCTGAGTGTTAATTGCTGCTGCAAACATGAAAATGAATCAGCAATACAGGACAGACAATACAGAGTCGCTCTGGGACTGGGGCTTCTGAGTATGGGGATGGGGGACTCTCTCCTGCTTTCAGCTGTTAGGCACTGATTAACTCAATCTGTGCATCTTCCACCGCCCTCAGAAGGGTTCTCTTGACCTTTGGTGGCTCCAGAGCCATTGGAGGACCCCTGTGGAGCACGTCAAGATTTCACAAAGGAGGATGACAAACGGAGACTGCAGATGATGCACAATTCCCAGCGTTGCTTCTTGGTCTGGAGCCTTTTTCAGCCCTGGGCACTTTTGCTTCAGTACTGGGGAAGGAAGGAGGCCTTTACTGGGCATCACCCCAGACAGAGCAGCTGCTGCAGAGCTGAGAATTTTTATGTTTCTCCCAAATGAAGAGATTTCTTCCCTGAGTTTCTAAGACATCTTTGCTGAACATTGCAGCTCCACAAGCATTAACAATTCCCTTATGACGACTGCACATGTGTGTAATTGGAAGGAGAAATGGCTAAGCAAGTAATTAGGCAGGCAAACTATTTACAGAGATAAAATAACCACTTTTCAGACATCGAGTTCAACAAGAACTAGGTATTAGCAGTGTGCATGTAATTAATCTATTAACTGGTGTTCTGGTGATGTATTTTGAAATCTGTATTTACTCAAGCACGAAGCAATCATTTGTATATTGCTCTGGAAAAGGTTAGGTGCTGTCAGGTAAAATTCATCATATTACAATCCCATAAATAGCAACACTTTTTCTTTCTATTAATTTCTGTTCCCATGCAGCAACATTTAGGGAAATCGGTGTCTTTGTTTTCCAATGTTTTCCTCTTGCACAATACTAGAAGTATATGTTAGATTGAGGAAACAGATTTATTTTTCCCTGAGTTGGAGAAGACTTGTGTGATTTCAAAGCCAGAGGATATTTTGCTGAGCCCCGCAAGAGTAAAGACAGTTTTTGCCCTTATAAACTTGTTACAGCTGAGATGGATTATTACATAAGAGCTTCTGATGTTAGAGATACACATTTTTCAGGACAAAAGTAAAAAAATAAAGGCCTGGGAATGCAGTGTAAGAAGAAGATAGGATCATTTAGATTGGAAAAGACAGTGTAAGATCATCGAGGTCATTACTCCAAGGTAAAAAACTGTTTCTTAAAGATTTTTTTATTAAAATAAACTGGAATTTTTTAAAAAGTAAGTAAGTACCCCTAAACACTTTCCCACCTCTCAGTTGCTCTATGGACTCATGCTGTCTGTCTCACAGTGTCAGTTTTGTCCAAAGGAATTTATCCTGACACTCATTCTTGAACTTATTTTGCACTTTTCCAGCCCTTTGCTGCCTGCCAGGTGCCTTCCACGGCGCAGCCACACTCCCCCCTGCTGGCTGCTCCAAGGGCTGGCCAGCATCAGGGAAAACAGTGGAAAAATAAATTATTTTAATACCTAAAGTGATTATTATTTTTCTTCTAGGTATTACTTCGAGAAAAGTTGTCCTCAGCAATGATGATTTCACAGACCCAGCAAGGTAAGCTTGCTTGCCAGATAAAATATCTTCCTCTCCCTCACCACTGAATTATTTTTTGCAATATAACTTTTATTTAATGCTTTTAATGCCTGCTTGCCCAGGCCCAGGCAGGAGCAGGCAGCACTCCAGGCAAGTGCCAGAGATGACAGAAGGATGATTTTATTCTCACAGCTACTGCTCACCAGCAGCAAAATATATCTTGTTTGTGCTGTGATACCCAAAGTATTCACACTGAAATGAGAAAGGGTGAGCGTAGGGTTTTTCTGGGGTTGGAAGATAAAGAAAATGCCCAGTTTGCTGTCCTGGTTCTCTTTAACAAGCTCTTCCTGCAGATCAGTCCCATTCAGACCAAGGATGATGCAGAAGGGCATCCTTCTTACAAACCACTCAGCCACAGGAGAGGACTTGAGATGCCACCTCCTCCCCCAGTCCCTGAACTGCTCCCTGTGAGTACCCCTTGAGAAACTGCACACCTTATGTTAAGCTAAAAATTATAAGAAATTGCACAAGAGAAGGTTGCCTCTCAAACTGCCCCAAAACTGCTAAGATATTGTGCTGTCACAGAGCCCTTTTGTCAGTTTGTGGTACAACCCAGCCCAAACCCTCTGTACTCAGGATCAAAGACAGCTTTCCTTCTCTAGGGATAACTTATTCCAATGCAGAGAATCTTTCCCAGAAATGACGCTGAAAATGTGACAATGCAGCTTGAAAGATTTCGGCTTAATTTCTGCATGATGCCATTATGCCCTTTGCTCCAACTTTCTTTCCCTCCCCAAACAATGTGGAATATAATTCTCCTTTTCTGAACATCTGGCATTCCAGCTGTTAGGATTCACAGTCAGCATGCATTAGAAATTAAAACCTATTCCAGATTAACTGGTAGAATTTGTCAGCTAATACTAAAAGCACAAGTTTTAGATGTTGAAAAAACTTTACCCCTTTATAAACGATAATCAGCTGTTCCTTGCCCGAGCGACTGCAATTCGAGAATATTCACCCTGTTACAATTTAGAAGTCTAACTATTAACAGTAAGTATGAGTGAACCTGAAAGGATACATCTAAAGTGAGTCATTAGGGCTTGTTGCAATGCAAGAACTATGGTGTATGGGTTCTTTTGAAGGTTTAATTCACTGTCCCAAACTTGCAGAGGGGGAACAGTTGTGTGGAGAACATAAACATTTTCCCCTGGGACAAAAAGCATTTCCATCAAGTCCTCCCAAGCCACCATGTGACATGGCAAGATGGTGCTGGAGGTGCTGACGAAAATATGCATAATCCTACTGCCTTGCAGAGCCAGCTGATAATGAGGGTCAGTTGTGTCATCAACAAAAACAAGGATACCCCAATTCCTGTAATCTGAATTTTAAATATTTCAGCAGCCTGGATACACCTGTGAAACTCAACTCCAGTTCTTGACCCCATCAGCTTCCTTAAATACCAACATTTCAACATTGTTTACAGAATAGTACAAAAGAACTAAATTTGGTTTCACCTAATCTTTAGTAAAACCTCAATGAATGTACCTCAATAAGGATAACACAATCTACGTATTTTATTTTTAATCAAGATAGGAAATTGCATAGATTAGTGATTTTCAGTGTTAATGACAAGGCAATAGACCTTGTAATTAAAAATAACTTTTAGGAGGTTGTTAAATGATTTTGATAATGATTTAAGGATCAATTACAGAAGATATGTCATTCTTCCCTTCCTAGTTTGATATATTGGAAATAGTGAAGCTGAGTAGTTCTCATATTAACCATTTTTTATTACAGCAAGGACATGCATATGGTCTGTATCAGAAAAGTTTAACAAAAAACAGTACAGGGACTTCTCTTTAAAGGACACTTGATGGTAAAAAAAAAAAAAAAGGTGCAAAATTGATGTTGTTAGTTCTGCTGCTTTGTGGTGGATGGGATATATGGCCTTGAAGATTACTGCTCTATCAGCCTTACATGAGGATTTAGCACTCCCATAAAGCTACTCAGCCTTGTAGGAACACAAAATGCAGCAAAATCCCAATGGATTTGGGATAGGACAGGGAAGCTGCACAGCACAGGGGGTGCTATGGTTTTGCAGACCATGCACACACCAGCACTGCCACAGGGCAGCACCATCCTTCAGCCTCCCCAGAGAGTCTCTTCAGAGATTTCTCCTCAAGAAAATTTCCACAAGAAACAATGCAAACCAGAAGAGACCCCAAATCTTCAGTCTGGCTTGGCCTCTCAGAAACAAAAATCATGATGCTGAGACTGTAGCAACTATTGCTCACCTGGCCTCTACAGTGTGAAATGTTCTTGTTTGGGCTTGGCTTTACAAGACAACTTAGAAACAGCTCCAGAATCACATAATCCCAGCATGGCTGGGGTTGACAGGGGCCTTAAAGGTCATCTAGTTCCAACCTCCCCTGCCACAGGGCAACACGAGGTTCTGAGAAACCTTGGTGATGGTAACAACATAACCATAATGAGAAAAAAAAGGAACAGTTTGCTGCTAGTGAACAGGGATCAGCCCCATCTCTGCTCTCCACACCCCCATCACTTGCCTTGAGCCACCTGTGGCACTGGTCTGGCTGCACAGTGAACCAGCTCAGCACCCTAAAATGACTGAAAATCAACCCAGGAATAAGATTCAAAAAGAAAGTGGAATTGTTTCACTGGGTTAGGAACCCACTTACCTTCCAGAGCAGGGAGGATGGTGAGAAAGGGACAGCAAGAACCTCCCCTGGGGCTGTCAGGCTCTCAGTAACCCAGGTCCTGGCCAGTGCTGCCTCCCACCACACACCTGCAGCCTCCACTCCCTGATAGCGGCTCAGGTGAGGAGCTCTGCTGGGAGACCCCGCTCCTTCCCTTCCGGAGCAGGAACAGCTGCGAGAAAACAAGTCCCTCCTATCCCCCAACCACAGGAGGCTTCACTGCCTCCAAATTTAGGCATAAAATTGAAGCCTGAGCAAGTACATGCTGCCAGCCAGGTTCCTCTTTGCTCAGCATGCCATATTTCCACCAACAATAAAAGCAAATAAAATCTTCCCCACTATGGCTCATCACAGGTTTCCTAAACTGACCATAACTTGGAAAATGCCTGACCAATGTTTTTGTTCATAGGAGTCTGTGTTAGAGACATACAACTCTCTCTTTTCCCTTTCTATTATTTTTATAGCATTGAAATCCGTTTAAGATATAC
Organism: Chaetops frenatus; assembly: GCA_013400775.1. Classification (NCBI taxonomy): domain Eukaryota; kingdom Metazoa; phylum Chordata; class Aves; order Passeriformes; family Picathartidae; genus Chaetops; species Chaetops frenatus. Next base: position 157,432 of record VZTR01030152.1, read on the forward strand.
GACATTTTTCATCTCCGCCTTGCAAATTAATTTCCCATAACTCAAAGCACCCTGCTCAGATAAACCCTTCTCTCTTCACCTTGTACACAACTGAGCAGCAGCCAAGGACAGTTGACTTAGAGCTGAATAATATACACTGGTGCTAAATGAAAATTAAACCATTAATAATTTAAAATACCTGATTTCCTGGATAGTAAAAGTGAAATGTATCATTTGTTTAAACTATCCATTATTTCTTTCCTCATTTCATAAAACCCAGCCACTAACAAGAACCTACATAAATAGAGCTTGAACTTTCATCTCAGGAAGTTTAATCAGAAAGCTCGTCAGGAATATTTTATTTCTTTTATCAGAATATTGATGGAAGTCATAATTCACCTTAATGTGAGAGAGTTTCCTTTCTTCACTAAAGAAATTCATCAAGACATTTCTTGTTGGTAAGATGTGACATAAATCTGCTTGCTTTTTCCTCTGTTTGATCTCAGCACTTTATGAATTTTTGAGTGCCTGCTCTTAATTTTCCAGAAGCAAATTCAATTAAAGAAATTAAAACCCAGTAGTTCAACCCTGATTGCCCCATCAGCAAATGGCTCTTTTATTATACAGTGGATGACATATGCCACACTCTCCTGGTGCTGCTGGAACCCTGTAAAACTGGATCAGGAAAAACCTTTCCCTATTTATTGGTACTACTAGGCAACAGCTATCGACTGCCCAAGCCAATTTAACAAGCCCTTCCCTTGCTCAGGCAATAGTCCAAAGGTTGTTGAGAATGAAAAAATATCCTTAAAAAAAAGAAGTCAAAGTTCTTGTGTGCATGTCAAACCTTTCACCTGCACAAGGGCGAGGTCCCTTCTCCACGGGAGAATGAAACACAGGAGAGCTGGAGAAGCAACTCGGCACAGCCCCGGGCCAGGGTGCGGCTGAGACATCGCCGTTTGCCAGCTTCAATTCCGGGATCACCTTGCTACAAGCGCGGCTCCGCTTTTACATTGCCACGCAGCCGGGACTGGATGGCAGCGAGTCTCTTCTAGGATAGAAACCACCGCTGTTAATCGGCACTGCAGCCTCTGTTACTGAACGCTGGCCATCAGCAGTGGGCAGCTTTCAAGAACACTGATCTTATCATGACAGTATCATCTGCTGTGATGCATCCACAAACATTGGTGTGACCAAACTATTTCCTGGGGCAATTTGCTGCAGTAACTGTCAACCTGACAGAGACAAACTCACCACAAGTCCTTAAAATAAATTTATATCCAAACAGAGGATCTGTTTAGGTAGTTCCCCAAACTAAACCCACCGTTTAAAGAACTTCAAGGATTTCAAATTCATATTAGTTCCCCTTGAATTTAAAAAGATTCCTATAAGCTGCCCTTATTATCATTAGGGAAGAACATAATTTAAAAATATATTTCCATTTTAAAATTCTTTCTTATTTCTGTGGCAGAGGATGTGCACCACAGTAGAGCAAACAAAGAATAATGCTCAGCTTCAGTGCTTGAAGTACTTGAGTGAGGCAAAGCTGCACCCTGCTAGAGAAGGCACATGTGCAAACCATCATTTCATGACCTCAAGTATCACTTACCCAACTCAAAAGGTTTCAGTCCTGGTATGACTTCATGAGCAAAAGGCTCATAATGTGATTTTCTCCTCTAAGGTAACCTCATGAAGAGCATTTTCAGAGAACAGCTACGTGGACAATTCAGCAGAGAACTGATTTAGCACTTGCAGTTCAGCCCAAAGGAGCCGCAGATCATTAGGCATAAATACCTAACGAACACCCCACATCTGTGGGACAGGTATTGTCATGGCACAGCTAAACCTACAAGCAGTCAGGTGGGGGTTGGTCTCTTTCTCCAGGCAGCAACTGACAGAACGAGAGGACACACTCTTAAGCTGCACCAAGGGAAATATAGGTTGGATATAAGGAAAACATTTTTTACATAAAGGGTGATTAAGTACTGGAATGGTCTGCCTGGGGAGGTGGTGGAATCACCATCCCTGGATGTGTTCAAAAAAGACTGGATGTGGCACTTGGTGCCATGCTTTAGTTGAGGTGTTTAGGGCATGGGTTGGACTTGATGGTCTTCATGGTCTAGTGATTCTGTGATTTTAAAATGTGGTGACTGCAAAACAACCTGGTTTACCACCTGAGCTAAACCAGGCCTTTTTGCCTTCTGTGAGTTTTTCAGGGAAAGCTGTCAATCATGCCACTAGCTGTGGGCATTCTTCCTCCAGAAGTTAGTCGGTGTTGTAAGGAACAGCTTAAAAGCTGTAAAGATTAATAAATATCTCTCCTTAGATACAGTCTATCCACAAGGACAATTTGAAGGAAGGTGGGCAAGGAAATGCAATTCCTCAAACATATTAACATACAAGCTTAAAGAAGACACTGTTAGTTGTTCAGAAGGCTGAAAGAACACATTTACATCAGTTTTATTCCACCAGTTGAACTGTACTTCAAGAGCTTTGCAAGACAGCCAACATGGATGAAGTTCATAACTATGAACTCCAGAAAATAACAGAATGTCTTATTTCTACTAATTTAGTAGATGTTAATTTTCTGTATTTTTTAAACAGTATTGTAGCTATTATAGTGAGGGAAGTGGCTGAAAATGTAACACCTGTCTCGATGGCCTAATTCACTGGGTGGGTTGAAGAGAAAATGACACTTTAAATGAACCTTCTCATGTAGGTATCACCATACTTCTGCAAAGTCAGCTTGTTCACTGTGGGTTCTGTGTAAGGCCTGTGGTAACAAGCTGAAAGGAACACAAGCTTCTGCCAAGGGTGAGCGTACTATTTTCTACTGTCAAAATCACTACATTTTATCATCAGTAACTTTGTTTAAGGGCAAAGTTACTGTACTTCTTGGGCACAAACACAATAGTCACCTCCTCCAATTCCAGTATTTAAATATCCTTAAGAAGCTTTGAGAGGTAACCTTTCCCTTTAGATACTGACCACAGCAATGTTACACTTTAAAGTACGTATGTTCAGGTAAGAATTTCAAGTATCTTCCACAAGAATCATAGACTATACAACTTAAGTTAAACAAATCATGTTCAAGAATGTATTAATTCCCATGGCTTAAAATATTTAATTTAAGCCTTCCTATCTACCCTACACACCATTTAACAGATGCAAATAACAAACCTTCATATGCCCAGTATGGACAACAGAGAAAATGGTTCTGAAATGGTTTCCAATTCCGAGCATAAGCAAGTTTTTTATCATAAGTTACTGTATAAAAGCAGTAAAATAGTTGAGGTAAGAAACACACGCTTATTATTGTCATTTATTTTAAAAACCTTATTCAAAATATTAAGTGATACAAGTCCAAATACAATAAAAATTACTGCAAGAAAAGAGTTTTGGGATATTTTGTTTGTGCTTTACTTCCTGTGGTTATGAAAAGAATGCATTTAACAGTAGGATATAGAACTTTTAGCATTTCATTCCTAAGACAGTATCATGCCTTCAGACTCCTCATGCCAACAGGCGTGAAGTTGATTTGTTTCCAAATGTTACATAACTACTTGAATACCAAGTCATTAATTATGGGGTTCTGATTTACCATTATTTACAAATGTGTCAGTCTGAAAACGAAATCACAAACAGAATGTACAGAAAACTAAAATTTTATATTTTACAACTCATGAAAACATAAATAATGGAAGTACAAAAGAAAAATTTAAACAAAAATAGGAACAAAAAAAAAGAAAAAGAAAAAAACCCCTACTGTACCAGTAACTTGATTTACACTAATGCATAAATGTTTGTCAAAAATGAGAGTGCACTGTCCACAGACTGGCAGTCCCCACACCTCTCCTTTCACCTGTCTGTTACCTGGGTCAGAAAAACAACCAAATTATTCTTACAGTTTCTCCCATTTATAATATAACAAATCACATAGCCATTTCCCAACTGTCTTGAAATTCAACAGATAGCTTTGATGTATTGAAAGTCCATCGCCTATCTATATTTTAGTAAGATTATTCAACAAGGCTTGTTTTCCACTCATTAATTACAAAGACAATGAAGTAGTTATAAAAAGCATCAGAGAAAAAAAAGAAAGGACAGTCAGCAAGCTGCATACCTTCACAAACACCTTAAACATTTTAGGAAATACATGGTATAAAACTTCTGAAATAAAATGGGCTATACATAATTATTTTTAAATTATTTATGGCATGAACACATAGAAATGATTAAATTGCCGTTCTAGCTGTTTTGCCAAAATAGGATCAAATTATGCAACAAGAAAACACAATCAGAAAAAACGAGATAAAAGACTTGCAGCATCAGAATTTAAGCACAGATAAAAGTAATTATATTTTAAGTTTGCAATATAGTGGAATTTACGAGCCATGTAAGTGATTAGCAAAGAGATCATTAATTTGATAAAGTGATGCCAAAGTCATTAATTTATTAGACCTAAAATATTTTATGCTTATTTTTTTGTAGTATGACTATTAAGACTGCTCCAGACAGAAGGGAATGATGCTTAATTAATGGAAAGAGCACTAATTTATTAAACTCTCTATCTTTACAGTTGATATAAAACCCGACCAAAGTAGCAAACAGATGGATCATGCCCTTGATCTTCCATGAGATTTAATCTCCAAAACATCCAGGTCAAAGAGAGTACATCTCATTTCCGTACAAGCAGCTTATTTAGAATACCTGAATATCATTACACGACTGGGCAGGCAAAGAGTGATAAGTTCAGCAAACTCAAATCACAGTGCTTTCAAAACACGTAGTCATTGGTTATTTTCAGAGAAGGCATTGCTTCGTTCACATTTTGATCTAAACGATGATATTCCACTGTCCTGGAGCACAGGCCATCCCTCCATCTTCGGCTCTGCACCAGTAAAAAGATCTGAAAGAAAAATGGGACAACTTATAGATGCTGTGCAGAAACATTCTGGGTTTGAAAGACAGCCTCACAGTGGAACTGACATCATGGTTTTACCCCCCATGCTGGCAAGGGCAAGGACAATGCATTTTTTAATCACATATTTGAACTGCTCTCAAATAAATTTTCAAAATGCAACAGTCTTCAACATCTTTCCCTACAAAGAGCTGGCAGTGCACATTACAAGTAGGCCACTGCACAGTAAAGAAGGTTTTGGGGGTTTAGCTGCTTTCTTTTCAGAGTTCTGCAAATCCTCACCCAAATCAGTGTTTTCCCCAAAGATAAACACTAAACCTTCCTCATATCTAAAAACGAATCTATGGTTTAATGCAAATTTCTGTATGCACCTCTATTGCATCTGGTTGGGCTGAAGTTAATTTTTAATGCTAGCAATATATTATGGAATAACACCAGTCAGGCTACTGGCTACAGACACAGAGAATTAGTTTGTACTAAAGAAACATTTTCCTGAAAACAGTAACTTAGTACATTCTCTATGTAAAACTGTAGCAGCATTTAACATTTTCTAAAAGTTTCTAGTTACACCCTCAGAATGTCTATCTTATGAAGACCATATTAAAGTGATTATTAGAAGGAGTATCACAATCGTAACAAGAACATTCCCACACCATCTGCAATTAAACCTCCCTTAATTTGTTGTTTTCCTGTGCAGAAAAAGAATTAGTTAATTGTTCATCCTCACTTGACTTGGCTCAGGTCTCCTTTATAGAATTCATTTTGTGCACTGCCAGTGTCCATTACTGTACTGATTGATTACTGATGTTACCAATTAACTCATTTTCTTATCATAAGTATTTGATTCAAGTTCATTTTCATTGTGCTGATAAAAATTGCATTAATGATCTGCATATTAGTATCACCACTAGACTAAGTGGTCAAAGATTTCATTCTTCAAAAAGCTACGTTCCTCTTCTTATAAACGTGTACAAGGGAATGCAATTTTATTTTAAACACTCCAGCTGTTTCTCTCAACCTTTTGGAGCACACCTACCTTCCTCTTATTGTGATAGGTGATATAAACAACAGCTACTAAGAAGGCAACCACAACCAGATGAAAAAAGAAATGGCTGTCTTCTTCTTCATCCAACCCTGAGACAGAAACACCTTTTATCTTCTCATCAAGGGTCTTGATCTCCTCATTGTAATTACTGATGGTGTCAGAGTTGTCATCTTCTGATATCTCTAGAAGGTCTGGATTGTATCTGGAATTTGGTGTCATTTCATAAGCATAGTCATCTCCATCTGACTCCATAGTTTCTTTTATGATGGGTGAGGAACTACTTAGAGTGTCTTTCAAATCTGTTAGAAGATCTTCTTCCTCAATTTTAGTATCTTCAGAAGCATCAACATCCACCTGTGATACCGGACTAGCAGGGACAACAGGTGACAAAGAGTCACTGTTTGCTGTAGGTGGCTTTCCTGCAGTCACTGAATTGATTTTGGCTGTTGGTGGGAATACCTCCTTTCTTGCTGAGGTTAAACTCTGCAAGCTGTCTGTCAAATTTTGGGATCTACTCAGTGTTTCATTCTCACTTTTAAAAGAATTATTTCTCATAAGAAGCTCCGCTTTCACAGGACCTGAGAAAAGGATGAGAAACAATCAGCACAATGCACAAGGCACTGACTTCTCTGACAGAAAACTATTGCCACAAATTTCCTGCATAGACTAGAAATCGTATGAAGAACACAGCATATGTCACACTGCAAACTTTTTAGCGTTCATATGCAGAAATACATACTCCTGTACTTTGGCAACTTCCAAAGAAAAGTCTTGAGTGGGACAGCAACTAAAGGCTGGAAGCACATGCCTTCTAGAGTAGTGTGGCAAAGTGTCCCTGAAAAACATAGCACGCCTGTTTTCCAGACATAAGAACTTCAAATACATGTCATCCTTCCCTCTGTGGATTCATGATGTCTTGTAGAGTCACACATGATTAGCATTTTCTCCATCATCAAATTCTTCCTCCCATAGAATGAGCTGAGGTCTACAAAGGAGGATGTTCTCAGGAAAGCTCTTCCTGCAGTTAAGCTTTTCATCTTTCACCACTGCACGTTTTACCAACAAAAAATGGGAAGATGCCGCAAAGTCCCCTTCAGTCAGGACACAAGGTCCCAGCATCTCTTCCCAGGCACTAATTTTATTGAATTTGTAGACACTGAAACAGATTTTCAACCTTATATTAACTCAAAGCAAACTACTGAACCACAGGTTAAAAAGGAATGCTGGCCATGCTCCTGAAGGAAAGCCTTTAGTTGGCAGCAGTTCTTGTAATGAATGGAGTAACTCAGAAAGACGGCTGTAACAAAGCACCCTCAGGCAAATTCAGCATCTCTCCAATGCTGGGATGGATTTGCAGAACTACATAAAAAAACAAGGTGAGCATTAAATCCAGATGCAGAACCTACTGTCCCTCTTCTCTATCCAAAGGACAGTAAAAAAACACGATGCAGAGAGAGTTTAAGAATAGCCAATTTTTTTTAGACCTAAAAATCAGCAAACTATTCATGTTTGCAGCACATCACTACCAGATTCAAATCCAGAAGCACCTTAAAAAATGTAGAACAAATTTTAGACTTCCAGCCTGCATTTTCATTTAAATAGGGAAACCATACTTGCTTGGTATTTCGGTAGGTCAAACTAATTTTTCATTTTACAAAAGCAATAATACCTTCATTAAACACTTCCAAGGCTCACTGGAAAGTTACAGACCCCAGAAATGAAGCATTCAACTGCTTGTGTCAGGTTACTTGTAAGTAAAATATTATAGAGGGGACACTGAATCACTTTATTCATGGAACTTGTATATTTGCTGAGGCTCAGTTACGACAGAGCTCTTGTTTACATGGCACACTTTTGCAGTATGAATTACTCTTTAACCAACTGTAAAACACAGAAGACTCATCTCACGTGAAGCAGACACCACAGTGCCTCTCTGCTGAAGTTCAAAATCAACCATTTCACATCTAACTCACTTCTTTTTGCTGAAAAAAGCTATTCATCTGAATTATCATATCAACATTAACTTGTTCAGTTCTTATCCAGGACGAGTTTAGGGAATTCTGATCTCCCTTCAGGTTTAAGCCAGCTTGTTGCATATACAGAGATAAATATGAGGCAGTTAGAAGACAGTTTCACATTTATAGCTAGCTGGCATATTGTAAGTGAGGTCAACCTTACAGCCTCCCCAAATAGACCAAAACTATTAGAGAGTAATAGCTAAACTGTCTGAAATACAAACAAGCATATTTTGCCTATAAAACTATTTTGCATCTGGCCTTATACTTCAAATTATTCTTGAATTCATTTTAACATGGAACATTTAGAAGGATATATGTTTAAATGCAAGGGACTCCCAGCAGCTATTGCTGCACCTTCAGACTGAGAAAGAGTAATTTCCTATTATTCCTAAAATAAGCTTGGGTTTTTTTCTTTTAATAGCAGCTAAACCTCAACTGATTTATATTTACCCAAAACTATTTGGCATTATAAATGGTGGTTACACTGTTTACAATTACACAACACTGTCAGATGACTTTAGATCCGGAGATGCCTCAGCTTCAGAAAGAGATACTGATGTTCAATCATGGTGACAGAATTAGCAACACAAAACACCGCACATAAGAACCACGTTATGGCTAAAACTCACTTCCAGGAAAACTGCTTTTAGAAAGCAAGTTATTTCATAACTCCTGAAGTTAAAAACTCCCAGTTTCCTACAGGTTTCTGCCCCAAATTCTTACTGCCTACCCATCAGACCATGGGAGAGGCAACACAGTTAGAGCTGGTGTGAAGATACTGACTGACAAGCATGGAAGGAACTGATGGACCGAACAGTTCCCTTTAGTTCCTTCACTAATTCCTTTCTCATCACTGCCCACCCAGTAGTCCATCTAAAACAAAGAGAAACTCACTGCCCCTGAAACATGCATTTCTCATTAGCCTTTGGTTACAGCCGTCTGTAGTTTTAAGGGAAAGAAAACACTTAACTAAGAGCCAACTTGCAGAATAGCATAATCTTAATTTCTAGAGAAGGGAGAAACTAAAACCAGGCACGCAGCCGGAGTATTTAGGAAAAATATTCCAAGTCAGATGAATGAAGTAACCACCTAAACTGCTCTTCACAGCATCACAAGCGGTGCAGAGCTGGCAGTCGGCCTCCCACCCGCCACCCGGGCGCTGCCCTTCCCCTGCCCCCAACCCACCCCCGAACAGACGAGAGAACGAGACCAGGCCCGGGGCCAGGCCCGGTCACCTCAAGGCACGACCCGCGCCGCCGAGGCCGCACAGCGCTCCAGGCCCAACCGAAGAGACCGGTGAGAGTCCGGCGGGGCGGCGGCGCATCGCCCACAGCCCACAGCCAGCCTGCAGCCAGCCCCCCGCCCGGCCCCGCGGCGCTCACCGAGGGAAACCTGTGCGCGGGCCGCCAGGGCCCAGGCGCAGAGGAGCAGCAAGCACAGGGCGCAGCCCGCCGGGCCCCGCCGCTCGCCAGCGGCCGCCGCCATCTTGGCACCCTCCGCGGACGTGGCGATGGCACCGCCCCTCGTGAGGCGATCGCGCACGCGCACGGGCGGGAACGCGCGCAGGAGCTGAGGGGAGCGCGGCGCTGTCACAGGCCCGGGGAGCTGTGGAATGGTAGTCGTGGAATCGTGGAATCACTGGCTCATGGAATCATCCAGTCATGGAATCATCCAAGCTGGGAGACCTTCTAGAGTGTCCAGTCCAACCCTCTGCCCAGCACCCACGCTGTAACCCCTAAACCGCATCACCCAGCGCCAGATTCGGGCAAACCCCTCCAGGGGCGGTGGCTCCACCACATCCCCGGGCAGCCCGGTCCAATGCCTGACCTCCCCGACAGTGAAAAGGTTTTTCCTGATGTCTGATCTGGATCCTCCAGCCTCAGCTTTAGGCCAGTTCTGGTCCTGTCACTGCTAGCATCTGCCATGCTCCTGGAAGCTGACTGTACATGGTTCTTTCGCATCGGTGATGTCTGGAAGGGAACTACTTCTCCCCGGAGTGCTGGGTAAAATATCGGAGATAGGAAATGCGCAGGAATGGCTCCCGGTAAGAGGGAGGTCAGCGTTGCCCAATTTGTGGGCCGTTGCTGAGGTGGCTCTGCAGTCTCACACTATCGCAATGGCATTGCCTCATCGGGCACATCCCCCTGCACCGCAGCCCTTGCCATCTGCAGCCACCCACGGCAACGGCTTAGGCGTGAAAAAACACAGATACTCATCAACAGCCGCTGAAGTTGATCCAAGCCCCTAACTGTTCATTGCCCATACTTAGTTGTTTATAGAGAGGTAATTCGCTTACTGAATTCTGTAATAAAAGACAAATAAGTCATGTTATCTTGTTTTATCCATGAGATAAACACCTGTAGTGTACAGCTGTCACAGCTTAGGGAGCACTAAGAACAGTGCTACTCTGGAATTTAATTCTACTAAGTATTTTTTTGTTTGTCTGGTACAAAACATGTACCAAGATGTTGCCAGTCTTCTGCTGGAGCCACAAATGCAGATGAAATTGTTTTCACAATTAATATAAAGACAGAGTAAAAGATGACATTGCAGTATTTTATTCAAGTCAGGTTTGGGTTTTTTAATCCATTTTTAGTAGTGTCAAGTACAGCATTTTGGGGTCTAGTTCCACACAAAATGGAAGACTCTCTAAAAATGTACCCATTTAGTTGCTAAAAAAAAGTGGTAATAAAAGAAAACTCCATTTTAGAATTAGTGATGCAACTATGTGATTGCAGTTGCAAAGACTCTTCCCTGATTACGTCCATTTTACAAGCTTTTCCGCCAGTGCAAGGGGAAGGAACCACAACACAGGACAGGCAGTATTGTCTGAGTCACATCAAACCTCCTCCACAAGGACTTGGACAAGGTGGACCTAAAGCATTCTGGAGACAGCAGGAGGTGTGGGATAACCAAGTAAGACAAACCATTGATGAAACACATATCTAAAAAAATAAATTTTGAAATCCCTTTTTCAGACAAGTTTGCATATTCCCTCATTGACTGAAACCTTAGGTGTCAGAACATTTTCCTTACACAATTAACTGTACAATATAGTGGTCTGCAATTCCCAAGTTTTGTAAGACATGAACACATCCTTGTGCCATCAATATACTAGTAGAGGTAATCAACACCTTCCTTCTTACCATGTGGCAGTTGACAGATGTGATGAGCAATTACATAAAGAAAAAAAGCCAGGATTTTTTATTTATGATTTTGTCTCCACTTCTTTAACAACATCATTTTTAAAGCTTAGCTGTCTTTAACCAGGACTAGCACAAGAGATACGTAGCAATACTTGCACCCCAGACAAAACATTGAAAGGTACACTATGTTCTGAAGGTAGCTATGCTGTATTTTCAGATTAGCAATTGTGGAATCACTCTTTATGCTTCAAATTCCAATCCTAGACCAAGTTTGTGACCCCCTGCATTGACATTCTTGCCATCCAACAAAGCTGACAACGTCAGTTTGATACCTGCAAAATTGAGAAAAGGGAGAGAAAAGTCAACTTAAAAGTTGGAATGCGCTTTATGTTCAGGAAGTGCCTTGTCTGTTACTGCTTTAATTTATTCAGTAGCCAAGTTAATGGGATCTGGCAGGTGGCCTTGGAAAGACCCAGCATTTTAAAACAATTTGCAGATAAGAAATCTTTCTGAATTATGAAATTTATAATAAACCATGATGATAGATTTTGCTTTTTATCACTCCGAATAATTAAAGCTCTGAGCCAATACACTGCTGCTGGTCTACTGATTAATCTAATTTTAGAGTCCAGAATTACAAAAACCTGGGACCTTGATACATACTCACCTTTCTAAACTACTTTAAAATCTGGGTATGAAAAAGCCCAAGCCCCATCTGCCGTAATATCTCATGTCAATCCGCTCAGTATTATGGCAGCAGATTTATTACACTACATTAAAACCAATTTTGCAGCAATAAGATTGTCCTCTTCCTGGGCCAGGGGACCTTGAGAAAGTCACATTTTTAAGAAGAATAAACTCAGTAATAGGAAGCCTCTCAAATATTAAAAATGTAGTTACTTATCTGTGACATAAATAATTATAGACATATTTTATATCAACATAAAAGACTATTTGACTGGTCAGTGGACAATAGCCTCTAATAATTCTGCTTCCAACAGACATCCAAAATTAACAGAACAGTCCCTAGAAAAGTTCATCACTGACTTGCCAAGCAGAAGAGCAACCTTACAAAACCCATCATACTTTACCACCAAAAGACTTCTGATATTTTAAGACTAAGGTGTCATTTTATTGATTCTGACTTTTTTTCTGCATAGACTCACCTGGCTTTAAAGTCTGAGTGTATCCTAACCCAATCAGACTGGAGTTGTTCACTTTAGCCTTAAAGGAAAACAATGAAGTAATATTTAGTAATAAATAGTAAATTTAATAAGTAATTTACTATCTTTCTTCAAAGTCCTCCCTGCCTGAGAATTAAGCAACAGCTTTTAAGCATGTAGGGATTTCAAGTTTTAAATCCCAAATAAACCTAGAGTTAATTTTTCTATAACTTAAATCCCAAATCTCAAAGAATCTACACTGTAGAAAAAAATGAGTTTATTAACAACATTTTTAATTTTTTCCAGACTGACACAAAAACAGTCTCAAAATAGTGCCCAGTAATACAATAAAACATTCTGTGTCTCTTTTAAGGAAAATCCAATAGCTGTGCTCCCGGGCTGCCAAAACCAAAACAAACAGATCCATGTGCCAATTACACAGCACAGAACTGCATCAAGACCTTTCTGCTGATGGAAAAGCTGCTTTCCATTTCCATTACAAGCACTTATTTTCAAAGGCATATAAATGTACATGCACAGGACTCACAGAAAAGGAGGCATCTGGGTCAATCTGATACTTGGCTGCTATTCCAAAGCGAGTATTGCTATTTCCAGCTGTCCAAGCAAGATTCACAGCAGTTTCCAGTTTATCATTCACCTTCTGGTAAATGGAGCCGCCAAATTCCGTTCCATCGTTCCTGGAAGGAATGCATTAGTGTAGTTTTAAACAGCACCCCAAAACAATCTTCTTTTATTTTTCCAGTAAGAGCTATATGTGCACAACATCCACTTACACCTCATTAAATATCCTTGTAACAACTAAGATAGACACTGTAGGCCAGATTGGTTATGAAGTTATTTTTACACACTTCAATTCATTGCAGATTATTATATTTTAATAACTTCTGCAACTGGAAAAAAACCCATGACAAACTATCAAAAATGAGACCAATGATGACAGTTTCTAATTTTCCCTTTCCTGTAGATGAGAGTCTTTGTTGTACAGAGATTTGGTTTTCCCTGCATGTCTCTGAAATAATTGTTTTCCCTGGCAAATGTCTCCTTGTGCCCTAAAAGGGCTGTGCCCCAGTCACTGCCATGTCACAATGCTTTTACCAAACACAGAGGAACGGTATCCAAAGTGAGGATGCCAATTTAATGTCCAAGTCTATAGACTTTTGCAAACGAATCCCATTTGCAACAGTCCTAATGGTACATCTGTGCTATGGTCTATGGACTAGAAACAGAAATTGAACTGATTTTGCTTTGCAGAGAGCACTGGCCCACAGCTGAATGACGAGTAGCACAACTTCCAATTGCTACTGCCCCCAATGTCACACAGGAATAAAGTGTGGTAAATAAAAGGCAAAATGTTAGAGCATGCATAACGAAACAAGACCAAAAGACTCCTAAAGGCCTTGCACTCCTTGTAAACCAGTGAGCATCTGAATTTCCATTTTTGCTTATTTTCTTAAAGAGACGATACAAACACATTGTAGAAAACACGTTTTAAACCCCAGGAAGATCTGGGGTTATTTCTAAACTGTGAAATAATCTTGTTCCAATTATTAGAGTACACCAGACCTTTAGTGATTACAAAAAGGGGTAGATTTAGGATCTTTTCCCTTCTACCCCTTTGGTCTGATATTCTTTAGTTCATAAGAGTTGCACAAACAGCAGTGATATGCCTATTTAAAAGTTCAAGCAATAGCAACAGCCTTTTAAATTGTTAGAGCAATTCTTCCAGAAAAACACTACAATACTTACTTCAGATAAGACTGAAGCTCACATTAACTGCATGTGCTTGGCTCTCAAGAAAAGGAGGGATTAAAAAGGACTGAGGAGAGCTGGTTATACAGGCAGATTTTGTGCAAGGTTTCCAAACAGCTCTGTCTTGACCTGCAACATTAGGGGGGGGCGGTCTGAGCTATGCTTAAAAAGTGAGGAAAGTCATATTTAAAACTAGAAATTATCCAGCCCTACCTCCCTTGTTTTTATTATTAAAGAATAATAATAATAAAGTCAACCTCTTTTTAACTGTAATAGTAATAATAGCATTTTCTATGCAGATAATAGCCCTTTTTATGTAAATAAATTAAGAAAAAGACTAGCCCCCTATGAAAATTAATATATTAAGGCACCCTTAAGGAAAGTAACTTGCTAGAGTCCTCAGCTGGTTTGTATAATGCCAGGAACAAAAAAATATGCTTCAAGCCCCACCTAGTTCCATTATCTGCTCTGCCACAGCATCCCAGTGAAACACTGACCTGTGTAGATGCAAAAACCAAGCAGCCTAGTGAGGGGAGTTCCACAAACAACTCCTTCTGGAATTATATAAAAGCTCTGACATGTTTTCAAAGCTGAAATACATCAATCACTTAACTAATCTATTATTAACAATAAATAAGATTTCTATTGGTATCCTACATCTATGGTTTTGTACAATAACAACAACCTGAGAAACAGATCCTCAGGAATCCAAGAAACAGTTAGATCTAAGCCCCTGCTGCTGTTATGATTTTCTGCTGTTGCTTTAACTAATAATAACCACAGTATTTTATACCAAAAGCCACTAATACAATGTTCTGAACTGCAACAACACAACTAAGTTGAGAGTCATTGCACATGAAGGAGTAACTTCTAACTCCTGAGTGGAAGGGGACCCCACATATTGTTTTGATGGAAGTTTTCTGCCCACATTTTTGTGCTTTGGCAATCCTTCAAACATACTGTCTGGGCTGTGGGGGTTTAATTGTTCTGTAAGGCAGCAGGAGCTTCCTAAACCAGCTCACTGCAAAACAGCATGAAACAGAACAGAAGGCCTTTGAAGAAGTAGCTCTAGGAAGGCAGAACAGTTGTTCAGCCCCCAGATGGAAACAGCCTGGAATAGCTCTGCTACATGCAAAATATCCAATTACCCAAGGGCACGGAAAGGGGAGGGGGACAGGAGAATGGATTAGGGATTGCCTAATCTTAAAAAACTGCCTTCCCCAAAGGCACAAATTGCTTTTTTATGAAGAAAAGGAGACAGAGAAATTAAGGTTTTCATGGAATTTCACCCTGGTTTCCTACTGTTGTTATACACAGAAAGGACAAATACTTCTGTAAATAGATTAATAGAAGTTGCAATACCAAATAAACTTTTACACCATATCCTTTCCAGTACTAAAACAAACTCAGACCCTGTCTCTTCCAGTCACTCCCTTTTGCCTGTTCATGTTCATCCTCTGATTAACTTTTTCATCTATACATCAAACCACAATTTTGTTTGATGTTGTAAAAGGTATAAAAGGAAAGCATTTATTTCAACTTTCACAAAGAGTGTTCTTATAACTTACTTTTTTTATTATACCACTAATGGATTCTAATAGTCCTTATCTGCTAGACAGACACTGGACCCTTGGGTGCTCAGTGAGTTCCAGTTCCTTCCATCATGCACTCGCTCACCCACACAATTCCAAGAAAAGGTAATGCAGCTGAAAAGATACAGCTTGACGTCTTTAACGAAGAATTAATTTCAAATTCACCATTCCCTTGTTCACCATTGCTGAACCTCTGACCCTTTCACTGTTTAGTAAGCAGCAAAATCCTTCCAAATCCCTTTTTAGTGCTTGTCTGCCAGTACTTACACATTAGTATGAAGCTGGAATTCATCAGTCTTATAGCCAACAGCAAAGTTGCTCTGGGTTACTCTAGACTTTGCTGTCTCAAAGGTCATTTGGTAGCCTGCCAGCCACCCCTCGTAGCCAAGCACGAGGGCTCCACGTATTGAAGGACCCGCGATATCGAAATCCATGTCACAGCCGATGTTGATGTGCTCCCTTTTGTACCCCGACTTAATTTTAGCACTCTTTTTCCTAAGGAGAAAAGAAAGAATCTCATATCTTTGCAAAGGTGCACCTGCAGGCAGCAATTCCATCACTTCAAGTGAGTGTAATAGTTCCTGAAGACAATATGTACAGCCCTGGAGAGCCACATGGCATGTCACCTTCTTAGTGTTCACCTTTACAAAACCCTAAGTCAGCTACAGTGAACTTGCAAATGAACAATAAAATGTGGTGTGGTGCCCCACAAAGCACTTCTAGGCTGAAAAGCAGCTGCACACAGATGGGAAGTGACAAAACTGTATCCTGATCTCCAACTGATATGACAGTTTTGGAAGTTTGGTACATACAGGGAAGGAATGGAAATTAGAAGTTTACAGGTTTGCCACCAGAAGTCCACAGTAGTGGACTTGCTTGCCTGTCCCAAGCAAACAATTTTTAGACAATCCTAGCAAATTGGGACATTTAATTTACTGTGACAGACATTTGGAAATCACTACTTTGTCTGCAGTTTCCTGAGGTGAAGTTTCTGCTGGGAAGCAAGCAGGCTGCTTCAGTGGCTCTGACATCCCCATTTCACCTTAGGGTACTTGATGAACTTTACTGGTTACAGCCTTTCACAGCCACCAGAAAGCTGCCAGGTTAAGGCAGAAATAAACTTTCCTGAGTCACCTGTTTATTTTTATACTATTGGCCTCAACAGTATTTCTTCATGTGTCCTTAGGTTGATTAGCACCAAGGGTGCAGACCCTCACAAGGCAAGAGAGTTATGTCTAATATATTCAGCTACTCTTATTTAAGATTCTTTTTGTCTATTTTTACAAGTGTCTTCTGTCTTTGACCAAACCTTACTGAAATCTTTCTGGAAAAGTTACACTAATTTGAAATTTTGAATCAACCTTTCACATTAGCTAACAAAAACAACCTTCAAGAACAGTATCAATGCTGTATCAGACCCACACAGAGACTGATCTCTTTTATTTTTATTATTATTAGCTCAGATTCAGGAATTTCTTCTGTTTTGCAGAATCAGAAAAAAAAAAGTGTAGAGTGCCAAAAGCATTCATCTGCACTTTCTGTTAAATTCAGCGGTACCTCTCCCACCAATGTCACAGGGACAGAGGTAAAAACACAGAGTGCTCCTAAAAATGACTTTACCTGCTGAGAGATTCATCACAGCCAGTAAGTTATAAGGAAGGGGAGAAGAAGTCTCATATTCAGACATGGTGCATCACTGTCAGATTAAGCCAGGTCACACCAGGACTGAATCTCACTCCATTTACCCAAATTTAACAGTCCTCTCGAGGCAATCATAAATATAGTGCCTGTGAAGTGCCCAAGAAATAGTTCTAGACCTGTAACATCATTCTTGTACAAGGTTTTTCCTTTTGATTTCCCTAAGAATCCTACCAGTTAAGAAATAATTATAAAAAAAACTTGAAATTATTCTGATTAACAAAAATATCTCGTTGATCTAGAATTAGGAGTGGACTGAAAGCAGTTGACAATGCAGAACACTGAATCTAAAAGACAGGGACTATTACCCTGAGAGCCTGCAGTGCAGCCTGCTGCTCTGGGAAGCTGATGTGCAGAGTATTTTGACTCATTGGGAGCACTGCTTGCACAAAGATAATCAGGGGAAAAAAATAAACCAACATCTAGACCTACAGCTGCTGCTTAATCCCTGTGGCCCACATAAAACACAGCATCCAATCGCCGTGGCAGAAATACCCATCCAGCAGCCAGGCACAGTGTGGCCAGCAAGAATTCCAATGATAAATTCAGCTTGGGACAAGAGCCCAGTCCTGTGTCAGTCTATCAGAGCTGTGGCCAACTGGCTCCTGGAGCTTGTTAAGCATTGCATTACAGACAACTTGTTCAGTGCTTTTATTCAGGCAGCAGCTCATCCTCTGACACGGCCAGAACTACACAAGGGAGAAAAAAACAAAACTTTTTCTTCACTCTCTAATATTAACTATAATTTTCAAGCTATTGTGTTTAAGTTTGCTTGCTATAGTTAAAGATTAAAAAGAGATTTTTTTACCACTAAGATTTAAGTGAAATGTACATGATTTCATCATACAGAGGTTCATTATTACCTGTCGTGATATCTCAGGACAAAAAAATTAAAAATGTTTTTTTTGTCACTTGAGTTTACTCACTTCTTACCCAGTGTTAGGAGAGAAGGTGGAGTCAAAGGTCAGCTTCAGGCCCCGTGCAAGCTGAACAGAAAAGAAATTCACTGGTTGGATTTCTAATTAGAGATTGGTGTAAGTGTATTTGAAAATGGCTTTTTTGGAGCCAAAAATTACCTGATCTTCAAGAGTAATCTCAGTGCCTAGTGTGTTGTCAGTGTTCCACTTTTCTGTGAACATCAATCCATATTCCACCCATTTGTATTTTGTTTCCAAACTACCACTGACTTTGCTTGTTTCTGAGTTTGCTGAACCTGAGCTTGTAAATTCCTAAAAGAAAAATAATAATTTATAAATATAATATATGTGTTTGTTAATATATACATATATGCAATCAGGCAAATGCTAATATTTGTAGAATGTTATCAGTCATTATAATTTGTTAAATATTAGTTCAGATAAATACAAATATATTCATTTTTAGAAGAAATATACAGTAATCACAAAAACACTGCAATGTTTAGGACTTCAGTGTGCTTCCAAACTCACCAGTCCATTTTCAGATCTTGTTTTCAAATCAAGCTTTATTAACCCGAAACCTAGAGAGTAAAAAATATGAATCATGCATATGTTGATTTGAAAAGCATTTCTGATTTAATTTTTAAAACTCTCTTCTAAATCACCTGTGAACTATTAAATAGTTAAACCAAGGACACAGTTATCAAACCATGTGTTTCTAAGAAGCAGCTTGTACTCACTTCAGATAGCACTTGACTAATGACTCCTATTGACCTCAGCAATATAATTGGGACCAAATTAGGTAATAATACTTTTATTCACAGTGAGCAGCATTCTGTTCATAAGCAAACTACTGACATCAGTGATCCTGCTCATCAATACAAGGGTGCAGCCAAAGTACAGCACACAATTTGCTCTCAAAACCAACAACAGTTCTATGGGTAACAGGGAGAACTTTATCAAAAGAAAAGAAGTTACCCTCCCTTTCCAAACAGCAAGGGCAATATGAAGCTATGAGTCTGTGGTTTCTAATGGAAATAACTGGAGTATTTCTCAGGGGAAAGTAATAAAATCCTAACAGTTTCAGGAATCAGGTAGACAGCAAAAGACCAAATTTATTTTGACTTTATTTACCATATCCCTTGGTGAAAATATCTCTGGCAGATTTGCCCAAGTCAGCATAAGCAGGTGGAACAGCCATTTTCTGGAAGAGAAAATTTAAGAAATAAAAAAAGGAAATTACAGTGTTCAGAAACTTACTTAATTAATTTAAGCAACAAGAAACTTAAGTCCATTTCAGACACTTTAATTTTGTATTCCCCACCCACCACCTAAATACAGCCTGAAGAAAACAGCTATTGCAAGCAGTGTGATTTCATTTTGCTCAGGAGCCGGCAGCAGCAATGACCATGCACTTGCCACTGAGGATGTGAAACAGGCTGCAGAGCAAATATATATTGAAAGAAAAGGAACTGTCTATGCCTTTCCAAAGAGTTAACTGTTGTTTTCTTATCAGTATAACTGCATGAATGAACTTAGGGTTTTTTCAAACCATTTCTTGGAAATGTTTGTCCTGTTTCTCGCAATGGATCTCTGCATTCTGATGTAAAGCATTAGGGCCCCAACTCACTCACTGAGGAAATGTAACCAGGACAAGCATCTACCATCAGGAACATCTCTCTTCCTCTAATTCAAACAGCAAATGGATAACATTTATGTCAGCAAAATCAATAAATGGTCATTCTTATGCTTCCGTTTTCTTTGACTTTGCTATTGCTATTAATGGGTTAAGATGTCTACTTAGACATTAACCTTTTAAGTGTTTTTCTGTGCACCTGAGAAAAAATGACTTGCTGAGAAAAATTCAGACTGCAGGGAGGCCACCCTGTGAAGTCAGGCCATGGGGAGGGCAGCCACAACCCCCCTTCAGCAGCCAAATGCAGACTGGAGCTCCCAGCAAAGGCACAGCCCAGTGGTGAGGACACTGCAGAGGCAGCTTTCTCCACTGGCTTTTGTTTCTTAGGGATGTCCACAGTGCCATGGAGGTTCTCATTTTCCCATCTTCAGCAGGCCCTGACAGTCTTAGTTCAGTGGCCTCCTGCAAAAGAAATAAATCCATCCCATTTTCTCAGGCACTGGGAACACTGTCTCACCATATACAGAGGAGAAAATAGGATCCTGAGAGGACCAAACCAAGCTAATCTCCTTTTTTATCCAAGTACAATAATTTCTACGCCCTTATTCAAGTGAAGTCATTTCTTTAGGGGAAACAAAGTCAAGCAATCTGAAAGGGACATCTTCTGTCTTTGTAGACAAGATTTCCGAATTCTACATGGCAAAGGAGATAAATCACACTTCTAAAGCTAATCCTCTCAATAGCAAATGTTGCTTTAAATTCCATATTCACAACCTTTTTGCCTATTCAAAAATAAGCAGTTTACTACATATGCATGCAAATGCTTTAGAAACTGCCTGACATTTTTACTCCAGAGTAATGTTAGCAGAAAACTACTCCTTTAAATCCCACAGAAAGCCACTAGCTCTGAACACGAGGGTGCTTTAATATCTCTCTGGCTGCAGACTGGGATGCAGTTCTCAGGCAAGCTCACCACCCCATGAAGATCAGATAGGGACTTTCAGCAGTCACTCAGCACCCCAAGCACTCCAGACAACAAGCTGGTGCCTGTTAAAGCAGGATATTGCTATTGCATAAAGGAAGAATCCTATCCTAGAGGGGAAAAAAAAGATCTGGTGGCTAAATAAAAGCAAACAGTCTTTTCAGAACATAAAGTAGGATACCAGGGCACATCCTATGATGTAGATTCAGTTGCAGCCTACTTGGGTACATGTCATCTCTTTCCAGTTACAGTCCAGTATTAACATGCATCCCCAAATACACAAGCAGCTAAGGAGTTAAAAGAAATTTTTTAACTATTTTTTTTTAAAATTCATATTCCAAAGCAGTTTTAGCTGCTTATATTGGACCTAAATGTCTCTGCTTGGGTTTGTTTTGTGAAAACATAAAAGCAGGGATTTTATGTCTTTACACAAAATCAGCCTTAAAAAGGGGGGAGAAAAAGGGGAAAAAAAACTCCCAAAAACATAAACAGAAAAAAACCCCAGATAAAGTATTACCATATTTGTGTAATTCCTCTACTCCTCACTGGAGTCACTAGAAGCGGATACAATGCCCTGCTTGGAAATCACCCCCCAAAGTCAGGCAGCACTCAGGAGAGGGAGGGCAGGAGTCACTAAGAGCTGTCTGTGTGCAGCAAATGCTTCTGCCCTGCCAGAGCAGCCCAGCCCCATGAGAACCCTCTGATGGATACTGCCATTTAGCATCATCAAAAATTAAAAATATTACAAATCTCTACACTTGAAAAATCAAATAATTATTGCTTTGAAAGATAATGCACCACTCTACCAGCTGCACCTCAGAATCTATCAGATCTATTTTATCAACAGTCCCTTTGAGTCACTTGATAAAATCAAAATATTTTCTTCATAAATGAATGCTGTATGCTTTTGGGTTGGATTTTCCCAGTTATGTTTTTCCCTTCTCCGAACCCATCAAGCCAAGTTTTGTTCCCTGATGTCTGTGTATCCCCTCTGGCTGTGGCCAGGCTCATCAGGTGCGTGAGCTGTGCCAGGCTGCTCCACTGCTGCAGTCTGGGCTCAGAACAGTGGGTGACATGAGAGCTCCACTTAGACAATTACTATAATTAGGGGACAATACTGAAAGCCAAATCCCTGCTGGCTGTAAGGCAAATCATGTAACACACACAGAGCAAGGTGTTTAAAATTGCTGAGTGTGGAAAATGCTAGGAGCTGTATACTTGGTGGTTAACCTTGCTGTTGTCAGCAAGAACAAAGCAAAAATAATTATTTCTATTTGCACTGGCTAATCAGAAGCCTCTTGTTTAACAGATGGAAAACAAAACTGATTACATCCTGTGTGAGTACAGGTTGTAAGACAAGCATGCTTAGCAGGGATTCAAACTCTTAAAGGATCAAGGAATGGCCATGGCCGAGTGCCCTTGCTTTTCACCAGTGGGATCCCTGCACATTAACTCAGATTAGGTTTGGACTGAAATGAATTCATTGCTTTTATCCTTGTCCAACTGTGCAAATAGCTCAGCGTGACTATGGACCTCAACACCCACACAGAGCAGGCCAAGAGAATATCTGTAATGTGTTCTAAGTGGGAAAATACTTTGGTTTTCTTGAGTAAGAAACACCATAGTACAAGTGATGACTGAAGAAAACCTGAACTGAGGGATAGTAAGCTCCAAGTGCTGCCGTGAGCTTACCTCCAGGAATGCCTGATTTATAACTGCCACAAGGAGAAAACTAGGAGCTCCCTTTGGAGCTGCAGAACCCAAGAGGCAGCCCCAGCAAAGATTTCATTACAGCAAGCCAAATCTGAATATTTTCCAGTGTCACAGATGGCAAAGTTTTCACTCTATGATGCAGTTCTGGGCAATTAAATCAAATTCAGGCCAAAAAGTAGCATACCCACAGGGTGCCCTGGCAAATACAAGGATTGGCTGCAGCCACAGGAAAACTCATCTCTGCTTGATAACTGTCATCCATGCCTAGATTAAAGTTTCCCTGGACATATCTATCCAGTTTACTGTATTTACATGGAGAAAGGAACAACCTAAAAATTTAGGGTAAGAATAAAATCCATTATAAGAATAAAATTCCCATGAAGACAATGGAAGTCTATCAGATTCAAGGCTAAGAAAGTAAAATGGTTGGATTTATCCTTATGTAGCCACATTTTTTTCACAATAAATCTGAACTCATGTACCAGTTTTTGATGGTATCAGTAGTTCTGAGCATTCCAGCTCCCTGTTTCCACAAGCATGAAAAGATGATACTTGCAGGGTGGACACATTACAGCTGCTGGGGACAGCTGGGAGGGACAGACAGCATTGGGTTATGAGACCAGGTACAGCCTGACTGTGTAGGCAAATATCCACATTAGGGTCTTTTGCTTCAAGGTTAAAAAGAATACTAATTTGTTTGTCATTTATCTCCTTCGTTGAAGGAAAAATTACTCCTTGGAATGAAGCAGCTTTTAGGTGCCTTTCCAGATCCCCAGCCTGGGCAGTGCCATTTCCCAGCCAATGTCTGGGGTGTCAATACACCACAAAGGATGGGGCTTTGCTCTCACACAGAGCAGGGCCCAGCTCCCTCCATGTCCCATGGCTGGCTGGAGGTACCAGCGTCCCTGTACAACATCCCAGGCTCCCAGGGGAATGCGGTGCTGGCTCCACACTTTGGGTTTTATGGTCCAGATCCCAAATCCCTTTAAGTCATGCCCACAGCCTGCTTCAGATCAGGTTCAGCAGCCTCATTGTGCAGAGATTTAAGAACACACTTACCCATAAATACATGCCCAGTCACATAGAGGTCAAACATCAAGTTGGGCACATTCACGAGGCTTCTGAGAAGCCAGTAAACGCACGTGGTTTGTAAATACTCAGCATTATTAGACACAATACTTAACTATACTTTTTATCCCAATTTGCTACTGTGCCAACATCATATAATCCATGCACCATTATGACTCAAAATTTAAGACTGGGAGTCCACAATTTCTTTTGTTGCAGGCATTAAAAAGCTGTGCAGCATCCCTATGACACTTGCAGGATCCCAGCCTTCCTGCTGGAGCTTTGCTCTGGAACTGCATGCATGATGGAGCAGATTTAAAGAAGGGTTTATGCAACACCTCTATAGCCCAATAAACAGAGGAGCATAAAGGAAATAAACCCCTTAAAAGCAAATATAAATACTATTATTTAGGCTATACTAATTATGGAATTAAAGAAAGAGACAGCCTGCTCTTCATTGTATGGGTATAAATTAAGAACTGCAGTGTTGTATAGCAACCCCTTATTAAACTATCATATATAAGTACCAAATAAATGAACTTGGGGGATGTCAAAGGTTGCTGTAGCTACTGTAGTTACTAAATTGCAAGGGAAGAACACAGAACCATAGACCCTAAATGTTAAACTGTTTCTGTTAAATACCTGCAGAGGAGGAGAAGAGCAGTGCTGCTGTCCCATCCCAGGCCACCAGCATGGCAGGGCCCAGGCCAGCGCACGCCCTGGCAGCGCACTCAGGAAGGGACACGTCCCTCACTCCTGGCCCCGCTGCAGGAACACCCAGCACCAGAGCAGTGGGGATGAGTAATTAAAATGGAATTTTGTCTTCCAGCACAATGTGACAGCTCACACAGAAGAGGAGCATCTGCCACACTGGTTTGATGTGCTTTCCCCTACCTGCAGCAGATGCCAAGCCCACGAGGGCCTGAGCTGTGTGTCCTGCCTCCATCCCAACAGTGTTAGGGCTGGGGACATCCTCCTGCTGCTACAGCAGCCAACAGTGGTGTCCCCCACACCTTCACACCCCCATACACACACCTCAGAATGTGGGCAGGAAGAAAAAGGTGGATCAGCGCAAACCTCTGATGGGAAGTGCTGGGGGGAGGCATTATTCTGGAATGTCATTGCATTAGTGCAGAAGCCCATTTCCCACAAAATTTCATAGGTGAAATGCCCTGAGAAAGGTGATTATTCAACCATCCACTGCACCCAACAAAACAAACTGCAACACACCTCTATTCTCACTAAACCATCAGAGAAACAAGCTGGGATCTGTTTCTGCTGGAATCGCTATAAATATTCCACAGAGACACAACCCTGCATTGGTCACTGATGATGAGTCAACTCAGCTCCATTCCATTTTCTGAAAATTTTGTTACAGTTTGTTTTTTTGTTTTTTTGGGTTTTTTTTTTTGCAAATACCTAAAGACTGAATGACTCAAAGACTTTCCCCCCTCCAGCAAGAGTTGTTCCCGGCAAGGGCTGTGACAAGGCAGAATGGAGGCAGCTGCTGCTGTGGCCCCACAGTGCTCTGTGCGGGAGGGGAAAGCAGAGACATGGGGATTTTTAAATTGACTTTACTCTCCACTAGTAAAAATCTACATTCTAAGAATAAGCAGAATAAAATGGAAGAAGAAAACAGTCTGGCTGCTTGGCTTGAGGCTTGGGGTTTTGGTACATGCCAGAATGAATTTGCCAACCCGCAAGAAGGATCCCGGGGGTGCGGAGGAGAGAGGTGAAAGGGATGTCAGAGCCAAGACGGTGCTCAGCGCGGGCAGGTACAGCCACCTTCGACCTTTGCTTTCCGGGAAGGAGCAGAGCGATCCCGCTTGCTGCAGCGCTCCTCAGGAGCTGCACGCCCGCCGTGGCCCAGTGACCTTTCCGTTCCCGTCACGGGGCCGGCGCCCGGTTCATTCAGCCCGGCCTCCGTGCTGCGGCCGGCGGCATCCCGGGATGCGGTGCCGGGACCCCGCCGCGCCCGCTGTCCCGGCCACCCGCGCCTCCCGAGCAGGCCCCCGTGTCGCAATGCCCGGCATTACGTAAGGACACAGTTCTATCCCCGTTCCGACGGGCCGCGGGTGGGCAAACCTGCCCGGGGCGCTGCGGGCTCCCCCCGCTCCCACGTGTGACCCGTGACCGCGTCCCGCCGCCCGCATCGCCCCGCGCCGCGGCTCGGAGGGGGCGGCCCGGGACCCCCCGCCCGGGACAGCCCTACCTGCCCCCGCCGCGGCGGCAGCTGCNCCCGCACCGGCCCCCGGCTGCGGCATCGGCGAGGTGCGCCAGTGCCAGCCCCAGCACGACCCAGGACACCTGCAGCCGCCTGGGTACCAGCATCCCCAGCTCTGCGGGGAACGAGACGAGGTGACTTTTAAACGGCCCTTCCAACCCAAACTGTACTGATTCGATGAAAATCCCCATTTAGTCTGACTTAGCTAAATTAGAATTACCGAGAATTCAATTTAGAACTTAATTCTAGCTCCCCGTCTTGTTAAAATTTCAATTCCCCATATCCCGGTTGAGGCAAGAGCGGTGGGAAAGGAGGGAGAATTTGAGAGAGGGTCTATGAGCAGGTGAGGCTGTGTGCGATGTCTGGTGAGTGTCCAAAGGAGCTGTCAGACGGCCAGGGGTCAGCGAGGCATCAACAAGGCTCCCCCCGTGGGGACTGACTGGGGGGTGTGGAGAGGCTCCCATATATTAGGGAGCTGACAACTTTCCTGTCTCCCCCTCAGACACGAATCAGCACTCACAGCTTGCAGGGAAGCTGCACTGGGTCCAGAGCAACACTCTCCTGGTGACAAAAGGTCAGGCACGAGGTGCTCTGCTGTCGGAGGGGAGCAGAGGTTAAGCTGAGCCTCTTTCAGGATGAGATATAAACCCAGCCCTGCACTGTTGGAGGTCCCTGGGACGCCCAGAGCATCACCCACAAGATAAACAGGGGAATCATCCCAGCCAGAAAAGTGCTGATGGTCAGGCTGGTCACCCTTCTGCCCCCACCACGCAAGAGATGTCTGTGTTAAAAAAAGAATCATTGCTAAGAGTTCACATCCTACCCATGGGAACGTTGGTTTGGTTTTTGGTTTTGTTTTGTTTTGTTTTTTAATTCGTTCTTTCCCACACTTTCTCCCTTGCACAGTGGGAATGGATGGTGAGAGGAGGCAGTTTCCCTGCATGTGCTCTTACCTGGCTGATGCCTTTGCTTTCCCAACAGCATTTCTCTGGAGGGCACTGCTCCCACAGCCGTGGCAGGGCTGTACCCCAGCCAGGTAAGTGGTGCCTACCCTGGCACAACCTGGGAGCAAGGTTGGAGTCATCCAGCTGAGCACACACACAGCTCTTGGGAACTTTGGTCAGGGTTCAAACTAAATAAACCCTACAAGGAACTTCATATTGTGCTGAAGTGTATAAATGAAGTGGCTTGTGGAATTCAGTGGGATCTCAGGAATTTCTTGGCATGACAGGGTGGTAGAGGGGAGAGGATTGTGTGTAGCCACATATTGACCTTAGAAAGGCAGCTGAGGCAGCAAAGGCTGAAGGAATTGTGGTGGATACCAAATCCACATTAAAATAAAGTGTGCAGCATACCACCAGGGTAGGAACCTATGGAAACAAGAGGTCTCTTTCAAATTTGGAAAGTTCTAACCACAGTCATTCTGTTGATCCAGGCACCCTTACAAGTGTGGGTGTTGCAACCAGAGCACAGAGTTGCAGTCAGGGTGAAGTGTCAGCTCTCAACACCCTCTCAGTTCTCCCTCTGGCAGCAGCTGGTGCCTTCCCTCTTTTCCTCCATCCAGGGGCTTGTCAAAGCCTGTCCTGGATTTCACTCACTGTCCCATGAAAAAACATAGCCCAGCAAAACAGTGGGCAGCTTTGTGCTGTAGTGCATTGAACCTCCTCCTTCAGGAGTCAGAGCAGCAAAGGAAGCGAGGGGGCTGCTGGTGCAGAGGCAAGACCCCAGAGGGGAGCAGGGGCACAGGACATTCCCCATCATCCCTCTGGCTCAATCACAAGGGTGCACTTCCACCCTGCGCAGCAGCTCCTCAACCTGCCCCTTGCCTAAGGGCAGCCTCAGCTCTTTGCCCTCTGCAAAGGTAAATCTCACAGTAACGAGTGTGATTTGTGGAGCACTGTCTCCCAGCCTTGCTCCTTCCCCTTGCTGCCCTAGCTTATCAAATACATTCTTTTATTACCTCTGAGCATAAAGAAGTATTTTATTACTTGCAGACATGCAGAGATTGCAGCCTTTCTCTGAGCAGGCAGACCATGAAGAAACCAGCCCAGCCCCTGCCCCAGATTCCCCACAGGGTTACTGGGGCCTCCTTGGGGTGTCATTGGCTGAAATTAATTTTCACAGGCTGCCTCTGCAGTAGAGGCTGAGTGCACGGAATCATGGAATTGTTTATATTGGAAAAGACCTTGAAGACCACCAAGTCCTGCTGTTAACCCAGCACTGCCAAGTCCACCACTAAACCATGTCCCCACATGCCACGTCTACACAACTTTAAATCCCTCCAGGGGCTGATGCTGCAGGTGGGCTAAGAACAAGCAGAGGGGGAAAATGTTTAGTGTCTGAGAGATATTTCATTAATTTCTGGAACACACATCTACCAAAAGATGGCAGCAAATCTCTTCATATAGAGTTGGGCATCAGTGTCATCTGCTCTCTTGGTCCCTATTTTTCCTACAGGTTATGAACTGTACACTGTCCTGGGACATGCCAGAAGAACAGGAGGATTACACTAGATGTTCTCAGTGGAGAAAATCTGTGCTTGTGACTTCGGTTTAAATTCTACAAACTCCTTCTACAGTAAAAGAAATCTCCAAAGTGCTCTAAATGTCAGTTCCCTCTTTTATTTTGGCTCTTCTTGCTTTTTAGTAATGCTACATCTTAATTCACATTAACAGGTAAAAATAGAACAGAAGGGAATGCATTATAATATATTTGGCTAACAATAATTCCACAAATAGTTCACATACAGGCTCTGTCAAAATATTCCTTTGCCATCACAGGCTTTAGGTCTCAAGCACTCAGAGCAGCTTGTT
The DNA here is from genome assembly GCA_013400775.1 of Chaetops frenatus. Classification (NCBI taxonomy): domain Eukaryota; kingdom Metazoa; phylum Chordata; class Aves; order Passeriformes; family Picathartidae; genus Chaetops; species Chaetops frenatus. Next base: position 186,117 of record VZTR01030152.1, read on the forward strand.
TAACACCAGTTTGCTGAAAAAATCTGGAATTGCCCCATCTTTCATTATATAAATCTGCATGTCAGTCAGAGGATTATTTTTAAGCTCTGTTCTGCATCACTAATGGATATAGCTGTGGCCCTGGTTCTGATATTATCCATACCAAATTAGCTGGGAATAAATCAAAGTCAGTAGAGTCACTGCAGGTACCAAAATGTGGGCTCTGTTCAGCTCAGGTGACAGGCCTGGGCTGGGCTTGCAGCAGCTGTGCCCTGTGCTCCCCTGACAGGGCACAGCTTTACAAAGCGAATCACAAAACAAGTGTTTTATTCAAGAGTTAATGGTGAAAAGGTTGGAGGCATGGAAGGATCAGCCTTTCTGCATTTCAGAGTGTGCTTATGATTCAATTTCTTCATAAAATGGGAAATTATTTTTATTAATCACTTTTACATAGCTAAATTGTGCAAAACTTTAATTTTCTCCAAAAATAACTTTACCTGCCTAAAATAAAACTGTGAGAAAAAAATTGCATCTTGTGAATTCTACATGAACAGCTAAGTCTGATTCAACTGCAGTTTCATTCATATCACACAACATGTTTGAACAGCAGAAAAACTCATTAGCCAGACATCCAAGATGTATTTGTTCAATAAAGTTTGATTTGGCTCTCTTTAATAACAAAAATGTTTTCAGCTTGTTAACCTGCAAGGAATCCATTCATAATCAGTCAAGAACATGCTGATGGAATGATAAAATAAGCAAGGATGCCTCGCTGCTGGGTATCACACTATGTAAACATGCCTTCATGTCTCTTGCAGTTATAAACTCAACCCAGGCTGTGCTGCTCGGAGCCAAGCCCTCGCTGCCTGCCGTGCCCATGGCAGAGACAGGTTGTTTCCACTGCAGAAAACCCTGCACTAGGGATGCTTACACAGCTCTGATGCTCCACAGAGCATCTCTGTGTCAGAATAAACAATTTTTACCTGGGCCAGTGTGAAGTGGGCTGCTGCTGGTGTCTACAAATGAGCAGCTTTTTACCACCAGCAGCACAGCCCCCTCACTCCCACCCCTGTCACTGCTCCCTCCTTCCCCATCCTCTCAATGTGACACGAATATCTTCAAATCCCTTTAAAATAGTTGTGTAGTTTTAACTGGTTATTTTCACAAAACACAGTATGGACTGACTAATCATGCAAGTTATCCTTGAGGATCCATAACCCCTGGGCCAAGCAGCCAAGAGAATGGCTGTGCCAGCCAGCCCAGCTGCAGCCAGGACAGGCTGAAGCTACCACAGCTTCACACAGGGGAAGGAATGAGCTGCTCCAAAATGTGGGCTCAGCTCAGAAAGGTCATTGGCTGTTCCTATTCCCATTTGTCCACTCCACCACCTGCCTGGAGTTTCCAGGCATTGCTCAGCTACTTAATCTTGATGTGGCCCCACAGAAGGTTGAGTTCTGCCCTAGCCAGATACACCAGCCCAGGGCCTGGTTTTCCCTGGCACAGCAGGCTCAGTCCTTCATGACACTGAAAAAAACTGAAGGGAAAAGATGTTATAAATGGAATTCTGTGGATGGATGCTGATCAGCACATTTCTGGGCTGAGAGAGCCCTGTTCAGGCTTCTGTCCTGGCTGCACCCAGACACCCTTCATTGGCACTGCAGGGTGAGCTCTGCCAAGAGATTAAACCACGGTTCAAAACACTGAAGAAAAGATTGCTACCATGCATCTTCTGAACTGGCAACCAGCAGGCTGAGCAGTGATGGGCACCCCTGACCAGTGAGCCACACCAGTACTGTGCCACACAGCCTGAAGTGGGCCTGGGACTGGCAGGAGTGGGGGGCACACCGGTGTGAGAAGCCCAGAGGGGGCTGTATTGATTTTTGAGGAAGAAATCCAAAAAGTAGAAAACAAAAGGGGAAAGCAGTAACAGCTAGACTCCCCCAGCTCCTTTTGATCTTGGAAAATAACAAAGAGACTGACCTGACATTGTTACACCCCTCGCTCACTCCCTCTGGGTTATGTTTTTATTTCCCTGAACCAGTAATGATCAAAGCCGAGAGCCTCTCCATCGCTGTATATTTTCCTTTTCACTTGAAACAAAAGTTGTAAAGGCTGCAATCCTTTCTCTCACGCCTATCCTGGACCAGTGGTCTGCTTCAAACAGCTGTTTGCAGGAGCACCAGGTCCCATGGTCTCAGTAACCTCATCTTCACACTGCGGGGAAAAAGGAGCCCCACCCAGGCAGGGGAGAAGGAAAGTGATACCCACCCTCGTTGTGGGGTGCAGATGTCAAAACAGATGTCAGGGCTTTTACAACTTGAATTGCTTGGGGAGAGATGGAAATCCAGTATGTCAGGTGAGGCTGGAGTAGAAGGCTCCTTGGAGCCAGAGCATGGACAATACACACATGGGCAGATAGTGATGGGGCAAGGGAGAATGGTTTTAAGCTAGGAGGAGAGCAGTACATTTGATGTTAGGATGGAATTCTTCTCTGTGAGGGTGGTGAGGCCCTGGCACAGGTTGCCCAGAGAATCTGTGGCTGCCCCATCCCTGGGATTGTCCAAGACCAGTCTGGACAGGACCTGGAGCAACCTGGGACAGCGCAAGGTGCCCCTGCCCATGGGAGGGAGCTGGAAGCCTTTAAGAGCCCTTCCAATCCAAAGCATTCTCTGACTTTATGACATCAGTAACCACATGGAAGTGGTGAGTGACACAGAGGCACCAACTGTGCCATCACTGCAAGGAGCTGTGCCTGCAGGTACTGAAGAGATCTTAGAATCATAGAACCATTTAGGCTGGAAAAGACCCTTAAGATCATCAAGTCCAACTGCTCTTAACCCAGAAACTCCATGAATTCTTCAGAGAAAAAAAGAAGAAAGAGAAGAAAGAAGCTGCAGTCATGACCTCCTAACACACATTTTCTTCTGGATCTATTGAAGAATGTGTCAGCCCTCCTCACTTCTCAGAAAAAATCAAACCCAAAATTATCACAGGCCACAGTATTTTCTAAATATCACAATTATCTTGTCTTGCAAGAAACACTAGTGAAGCAGTGAAGATATGGTTTGTCAGATAAATAGGTGATAAATGCATGCCAAGCAAAACATTATTTGTAGGCTATTTAAATTCAGGAAGCATTAGTATTAATCTGGCAGATAAGTTTCCACATTGTGGTTACAGAGCTGCAGACACAATTATTAGCTATTATATAGTCTAACACACCTTTTACTTGTCCAGGATCAGACTCCTGAATAGAATTGGAAAAAAAGTCATTGAGTCATTGGAAAAAAAATTAATTAAGTAAGGGTCAAGCAGTGGAAGCCGCAGTGATAGGGAAGAGGACTCAGCAAAGGAAGAAGCTACCAGGGATTATTGCTGACTGCCAGCATGGGCATGGCAGGAAGGTTCATGGCCACGTGAAATGGTCAAGGGAAATTCACCTTGGCAAACAAGAGCTGCTGGAGCTGAAGGCTTGCTTGTTTCTGCCATCTTCATAAATGGAGTTGAAGTACTGAAACACTTCTAGAAACAGAGACTTGGCAGCAGAATATTCACACTGGATTGATATTTGCAAAAAAAAAAAGAAAAAGGGGGGGGAATGGTTCAGCTGTATTTAAATAATTATTTAATCAGGTCATGTTTAGGTTGGCAATCAAATAATCCTGCAAATACAGATTTGTGATACTGGCTTTGGAAAAAAAAAAAAAAAAAGAAAACAACTAAGAGCAGCTGTTCTCCAGCTGCAGTGTTTATTCTGTGCAGTTAAACCAAAGGCATGAGATCAAATCTAAATGTGGCTGAGTTATGTGTGAGCATCCCAGCCTGAAATGCAGCTGTACCCAATGAAACAGGACATGTGGGTTTAGGCTACAGATCTTACAAATTAAATCCATATGGGAGAGGTGAGGAGGGCTTCCCTTCCACCTCAGAGGGAAGATCAGGGCAAAATTGCCACCTACTTGCTCAGACACAGGTGAGAGAATAGTTTAGATGCTTCACTGCACTCAGCTGAGCTCAGCACAGCCTTTCCACGGATCCCAACAGAGTTTGGAACAGACAAGATTATTTCCCAAACACAAGCCAAAGCATTACCCAATGTCTGGCAGTTCTGCTGAGGCTGGGAGCAGCAGACCTGGAGAGCTCAGCAGATATTTGCTTTCCTTGCTGCATCCAGCCTGGATAAAGTCCAGAGAGCAGGACAGTAACAGCAGCTTGCAGAGCATCCTGTAAGGATGTGGATTTCCTCTTCTGGAAGAAACTCTGCCCTTTGATCTATTCCACCTTAGAGAAGGAAAAGGCAATTTTCCTCTTAGTCCTGAGGTACATCAGTTACCGTGTGGAAATGCCCTTAATTATGAAAGAACAAGGCAGAAGTTTACAATAAACCCCAGCTCCCTCCACACACATGCACATACACACATCAGCCTCTATTCCATTGGCTGTAATTAGTGGTACTATTTTCTATTCTTTTCTGATCAAAGTGTTTAATTTCTCTCTGTCCAAAAGCCTCTCTTTGATCTTTGGTCCTATACTTCAATTGAAAATTTAAACTAAGGGAATTCCTTCACAAATTAAACTAAGGGAATGCCTTCAATACCTGGCACACCAAGCCCTGAACAAGGCACCCAACAAACAGAATATTCCTCATGACAAAGGTCCCATTAGGCAGCAGATGTTAAAAGCAGCCCAGGGCATTTTAGGAGTTTGCCTCTTGGTTTTAGCCACTTCAGGCCATAACTTAAATGCATTTCACCCCTGTAGTGACAGCAAGGGGGACAAACATCTTAGGGGAAGGGCACCAGATGCTCAGGGCCACACAGCTGGACAGCCACTGTTCCCTGCCTGCAAAGACCATTAGACCACAATCATTCTGCAGTTTTAGGCTTTGATTGCCAATATTTTTGTATATGTATACAAAGACAGAATTCATAAAATATTATTAAAAGTAATTCTTTGTAGAAAGATAGAGCTCATGAGACATGCTAAGACCTCTTTATAGTGATTTTTTTCATTTATAATATGATATTTCTAGAGTTTCTATTTCACTCTTGTGAAGGATGGCAAAGTAAAAGCTCTGTGCCAGTGCATCCCTGGGATGGAAAGGGCAGGAACAGGGAGGTGGCAGAACTGCACTGGATAACAGAGAGGTATTTAATGGGGCTATAGGGTAAGTTTGGATGCATGAAATGCATCCTGCTGCCTGAAGCAGCCACAGAAGCATAAAGAAATACAACACTGAGGGAAGAAACCTCAGTGCCTGGCTTATCCTCTGCTGGTCACACAAGGACAGCTCACAGGTGCCATCTAGTGATGCTGCTATTTCATATATTGTGAGTTCTCCAGGCAGGACCAAAAATATTCAGCAAGACTGGAGGGCCCATAGCCACGAGGGTGGCCACGAGCAGAGCTGTACAGGCAGCCCTGTCTGACAGCCCCTGGCTGCTGGTGCAGCCCTCTCCATGCACAGACTTAGGATTGATATGAACCCAAAGCAAAAAATAACCCAAATCGAATTTCCCAGATATAGTAGCAAGGCTTGTGTTCAAATCCACATATTCTTTTGTGCACATGTACAAAAAATACACTAGGGAAAAGCAGTACAACTAAAATATAAAATCTACTACAATAAAATAGAATAAAATAAATCTAATACAATAATCTAATAAAGTAAATCTAATAAAATAAAATAAAATAAAATCTACTATAAAATAATATCTACTCTATAACTAGATTAACTAATAACTTGGAACTAAATAGCACCAAGTAGAAGGCACCAGTAGAAGGCACCAATGCTTAAATCTGAAGGTAACCCAAGATTTTTAAAAACATGTTGATTGAAGATGTCCCAGAATGATCAGAGCAGATGGGCAGGTCAAAGCCCTGGCATTTCATAGCATTTGTAAGGACAAAGTAGCAGAGGCAGCAAATGAAGGGCAGACATTTACCATTTTAATTACTGGAAGTGGGTTTGAAGGACACTGACTGAAGGAGGATGTGGGAATAACCATTCAATTGAAAATGGAAATGCCTTGTGCCAATACACTTAGTGCTGCATTTGTCACTGGGATGAAGAACGAGTTGTGTGGAGTTTCCCATCTGAGCTGGGGAGGAGATGGGCCCAGAAATGCCCCAGAGCCAGGAGCCTCTCCTATGCCAGTGGGCTTGAGGCCATTTCATGTCACACTGGTGAGGGCTGGAGAACCTTGGCACCCACTGCTAAGTGCTGGTGAAGCTTCCTCAGGAGCTCAGTGGGGTGAGCAGCTCCAGAGCAGCTCCAGCAGAGAAAATGAGGTGAGAAGGTCAGGATGGAGAGTGACCAAAGGCTGCAAATCCAGCTGCCTCCTGGGGAGTTTTGCTCAGACCTGACTCCATGGCTGGGCTGCTGCTGTCACTCAGAGCAGTAGCACACTGAGGACACAGGGACTGACCAGGTTGCAGCCCAGGCTCTGCTGATCCCAAACTCTCATTAAAGCTGTGACACAAGTGTTTGGTGTCCAGCTTGTCCAAAGAAGTTTCCCTATTTACCAATAACATCTCCATCTTTCATGCTTCCATTTACCCTCCTTGATTGCAGAATATTTTCAACCTTTTTCAAGATAATTATATCTCACATGGGATGGTTGTAGCCACCTCCTATTCCAAGAAATACCTTTTTAAAACATGAGATGCAGGGAGAGGAAGGGATCAGTGTCTGCCTTTACTGCAGCCAGTCTCCCATTGGAAATCTGCTCTCTCACACCTGTCTTCAGCCTCTCCAAGGGGTTGGCTTTCAGGGATATTGAATCTCAGGGATGTGACCCGACTTTTCCCTTTGCTGTTTCAAGTCCTGCATTGTGCAGATCTGCAATATGAAAGACACCCCAAGACCCTTCCCAAACTGTTTAATCCCCTCTTTCTTCATTAGTAAGATGAATGGTTCAGCTCACTTTCAACCCCCAAGTGATTGCCCTTTTCCCTGAAATAACTACTGATTTTATCTCTCATTTCCCTATACACCTACTCCCATGTTTCTTTAAGTTTATCCCTGAAAGCCCCGAGTTTTTCTTGCTCACTTTTCATGGCCTGCAGCTTCTCTTTTAACATTAAGAGCATCATTTCTGGCAAGACATTAAGGTGCTCATCAAATGCCAACATAAAAGCCATAAATACCCCATTTGCATACAAATTTTGATAGTCTCTCCATCTCTGCTGCTGTGGTGTCTCTCCCTGTCTGCATCCTCTTGGCCCAGACTGGGTTCCTTCACCCAAGCTGGGATCACACCTTTCCTCTTTCCATCATGGGTTATTCCACTTGTGGCAGTTGTCCACTCAGTGCAGCAACAAGGGATATTCCTTCACTTGGACTTCAGCCTCTCTTCTTCCCTTTCAAAAATCTTATCTCGTGGAGAAGGTCATGGAGGTTTTGGCAACCTGCAGACTCAGAGGTCATTCCTCTTTCGTTTTGCATTCTCCCATGAAAGGGTGCTGCTGGTCTCCAGCAGTGACTGCTGTTCCTCCAACAGCTGTGCTGCAGGGACATTCAGCAGCACTCTGAGTTAACTGCCAGGTTTTAAATGCACCAAGTGCATTACAGCCTGGCTCCACGTCCTCAAACACCCACCAAGAGGGGCATTGAACATCTGCAGCTGCAGACCACACCTCTGTAGAGATTTAACTTCAGCAGAGCTGTTGCCTAGTCCTTTTACCCAGCCTTGACTTCATAGCTGTCCTCTCCCAGATTTCCACCACCTCACATGTTTCAGCCCAGGATATGAACAAAAGAGACAACATCTTAGTCTGCCTTTATTGCTGGGTCATAGGAAATGCTGTAAAGCAGGCAAAATCAGATCTCTGCTGGAGGGTGGAAAGGGATGAATGGAATGGCTTCAAAAAAACTGTGTGTCATGGGTTTGTTCGAAACCGGGCAGAAACACCATTTAATGTAGCGGTTTCACATTCACCTGCTCGCCTGCTCACACCAGGCGAGAGTGTAGTGTAGTGGTTTTATGAGAATAAGGATTAAGAGAAATGCAAAACAGGCCTAAACTTCAAAGATAAAAATAGTTTATTAACAAAAAACAACAGAATCAAAATCAACCCCCAGGTGGTTTTTTTCTTCCTCCTCCCAGCCCCTCACCCATGATGGTTCCTTTCTCCCACCTCATTTATCTTCCTTTACCACCATCCTTCTCACCAACAACACAGAGAAACAAACTTAGAAAATCCCTGGTCAATTTACCACTCTTAAAATAGGCTTTCATCAGTCCAATTGGAAGAAGAGTCTCTCTTGTCTCACTATGGAGATTTTCCCACAAGAAACACAAGTCTCT
>VZTR01030152.1:194554-227107 GCA_013400775.1 Chaetops frenatus
AAGTTGTTGTCCTTTAAACCACAACACTGTGATTACCAGCTGATTTCTTTAGGTCTTGTCCCCTTTTATATGAATTTCAGGACTTCAGCAACAAGATTTGAACTTTGAAGTGCAGAAATGGGATTAAGAGCAGCCATAAAAATGAGCAAAGCCCTCAAAAGTTATGGCCAGCATCATGTGTTCTGCCAATTATCAGCTTCTTATGCTCTAGGGAGAAAATATCACTCAGCTTTAGCTTTCCTGCCTTCCTTGGGGAAATTGGCTGCATAACTCTCTTTCTTAGTAGTTCTTAGTAGAGATAGACATGAATTAAAGAAATTAAATCATTCCCATTTTAGGACCAGTAAGATTTGCACTGCCAGCAGCACATGTTCAATGGATATCCCTGTAACTGCTCTAAATTTAATCTTGTAATTCAGAGATTACAACTTAGAAATTCCTTAATGAGTAAAATTCCCATTCATCACTTCCAAAACCATGGATGGCATTTCCCAGGTTGCAAACTCCTCCTTCTTTGAATCTGCAGTGTGCAGGGGAAAAAGGCAGAAGAAAAGAAAAAACTAGAAGTTAATTTACTCTATTATTACTATCTTACTTTCTGAGGCTGGTTTTGGAGATGGATACCAAGATCAGCCCTCATGCCCCAGGTACCCTGTTCACAGGCTCTCTGTGGCAGCAGCATGGCCATGAGAACATGCCGTGCACCTACATTATGCTTTGAACCCCAAAACGGAAACAGGTTGTGAACCCAGCACAGATCACACATGTGGCATTAACATTTGGTCCTTTGAATCCAAGTTTAACCTAACTTAGGTCCCTTCTGCTCTTTCTTAATTCCTTTGGCATAAACAAGCTCACCTGGAGCAGCACAGCAACTCAGAGGTTGCCCTATTCCTCCCACCCAACTACCCTTTCTGTCCAGCTCAAAGACTCAAGGCACAGGGGAAGATTTTGAGCTCTGCCACATCTCCATTCTTCCCTCCTCTGCCCACACTCAGCCAGCACACAGCAGTGTTTAACCAGAGACCATACCATGAGCACAGCCCAGGCTGTGCCAGAGCCAGACAAAAATTCCCCAAAACCTCTACAAGCCATACAACCAGCAGAGCATAAAAGCCAAAGTGCAGAGCACTGCTCTGTATGGAGGCTCTTGCAGCCAAATAGGTCACAGGAGACATAACACAAGGTTTTTCCCTTCATGAAAGAATCACATGCTGTTTATGTGGCAGGGAACAAGCAATGGAGGCAGCTCTTGCAGCCTGCTGTGCAAAGTCACATTCACAGCCTTTTTAAGAAACGGAGTCGTATGAAAACAAAGGGGCTAAAACCTTTTCACTTTATGGAAAGGAGCTGGGTTGTTTTGGGGATTGTTTTTTGTTTGGTTTTTTTTTAAGTCAGTCTAAGAAAAAATAATTCCTTTTAATGATGGCTGTTTAGTGGGTTTCCTGATCAAAGGCAGCAGTGTCTGTGCAGAGATCACTTATGAATGTCAGGTCTCTCCAGCCCCCAAATAATGTTATTGCATTGGTGAAGTTTTCCTCAGGCTAAGCCTGCCAGCCCTAACCACATGAGCTGGCTGGCAGGGGCATGGTGTGACTAACCTGGATCCAAACCCCTGGTCTGGGATAAAGCAGGCAGCTGGTGCCAGCAGGGCCAGAGGAGGTCAAACAGTGGAGCTGGAGCACTGCTGGCCCTGCTGGTAGAGTTGGGATACTTTTCTGGGTTAGTCTGATAGTCCTACAAGATTTAAAAGCCTTTTAGTTCAGCCTTTCATCAAAACACGACTTAGTGGCAGATTTTGCCCAGTCTCCTGAATTTTCCCAGTTCTCCTACACACTTACAAACATCCTCTAGTACCTCTAAAATCAGGGAAATCAGTCATAAGATCCTTCACAGTATTAAAAAGGAAAGGACAGCAATTTCTGCCTGCAGCTCTTCTCTGGCCTCAGCTATTAATGCTCCTACAAGCAGCAACAATGACTGGTTGAGCTGGACAGGGATGGAGGGAGCTCTGGAGGATGACACTGACAGCAGCACATTCCAGGCTATGAGTGCAGCACCACAAGAGCTCTCCAAAACAGGGACACCAACAAGCTGTACCAAACCACTTCCACATTGCCCAGCAGCACCACATAGCATTACTTCTTTTTAAAAAAATTTTTTTAAGTTTTTCTCTAATAGGAGCAAAATTAATTCCATAGCAACAGCAAAACTACACACAGCTACCTCTGACACTGGTAAAAACCAGCCTTGTGGTTCTTTGAACATTTGCTTGGCATCTTCCTGAAGCACTTGACCTACATCTTCCTCCTACTCTTCCTTTTGCTTCTGTATGTTCAAATTAACTACTTGAAGAAGTTACCTGTTTTTCTGTGCTTAGCAGTAATACAAACTTAAATGATACAGAGAAAAGTCTCATAGATCAGCCATGTGTCCAGCCCGTGACCTCTGCCCCACACCTTATTTATAAAGCAAATCCTCCTTTCCCTTTAGAGTAGCTCATGGGCTGCTGAGGCCCTTTTATACTGCACTAGTCAGACTGGAGATCTTAATTGAAACTTAAGTGGTCTCTGCAGGCTGTAGGAGCTAATGAGCAGTTTCCATTTGATTTGATCAAGAAATATTTAAGCACTGGACACATATTTCCTCAGGTCTCTCCCCCTGGACAAGGGTGGCACCAGGTACCCACTTACCACCAGCTCCTGGGCTGTCCCTTCTCCCCTCTATCCCCAGAATACCCAACAAGCCAGGCAGGAGCAAGGCTTTGCTGCTCCAAGTAATGGATGAGGCATTGGGTACCCCTGCAGCAGCAGCAGCAGCAGTGTGGGATGCTGTCTGTGATGATCAGCCAGCACTTCTGCTTTTGTCAACCATTGCACATCAGCAAAACACACAGCTGCACCATGGCAAACCCTGCTTCCCACATGCTGCACGAGAAGCAGCTTTTGACAGGCTCCCAGCCAGGAGCCTGCTGGTGCTCACACTGTGGCCTGCCAGTGATGTTTACCCCGTTACACGTAAGCAGTTTGCACTAATGGCCTGCATGGCCTTAAAGAGCCATTAAGTGTTATAGAAGCATTTGAGCTAATTAGCAAAATCCACATCAGAAAGTGCAAGTTCCTGCTATCCTTCCTGTTTCATTATGAATACAAGATCAAGAGGTTAAAGACCAGCCTTTAAAAGGTGACCAACACCTAAACACCTTGGCAGTCTGGCCCCAAGCAGTTTGCATGGGGCTGTGCAGTTCTAGGGTCAGAGCAGGATCTTTTCAGAAAGATATTTGCTGAAAATTCTGGGTTGGTTCTTCCAGACACAAACCTTCTGTGACCTCAGTAGCAGCCCCGTTTGCTGATACAGAGAGAGGTGACCTTAGCAGGTGGCACAGCAGGGTCACAGAGTCTAAGAAAATGAGATTTGATCTTCTGAGCACACCTGAGAAGTCCAACCCATTTCCCACTGCTCAAACAGTGTGACTCAAAGCTCAGCCAGGACAGAGGAGGGATTTAGAACAAGAAGGACATGATCTTTTTAGGTATTTCTCCCAAGCTACTTCCAGAAGATTGCAATACCCGGTACCACAAAAGCCATGAGGAGCCTTTTCGTACGATGGGAGAACAATTCCCATGAGAAGATCGTAGGTGTGGATACTGCCCAGCCCAGACACGTCTTCTAGGTCAAGCAGTGGGTGTCATTGCCTGTCCAGTAAAGGCATCCCATATTCATACCAGCCTGGCAATTCTGCCTATCCCATCCATGAGCACCTGGGGAGAAAAGGTGAAGTTTTATCACCAGCACAGAGTGACACTTTTGGACCCTCCTCTGGTACACATAAGTGGCAGAGGGGAATTAGTGCAGCTCTTTCTGCAGACAGAAGCAGGAGGTTGGATTTAGCCAAGCAGGCACTTTGCTATGCCAAGAACATTTTCATGTGAAATTGGTCATGTTAGTTCGAACTCAAAGCACAGTGCAAGGGATGTTGGTTTGGTGATGAATTCCTTGTCAGGTTATTTAGTATTCAGAATCTTGGACAGGAGAGCAGTTACACACTGTTTCTTAAATAAAAATGTAAGGTGTCATTTTATTTTGATGTTTCAACAGTCTTTTTTCGAGAGAGATGATGCACTTGGAAATACAAGCCCTTCAGAACTCTTTTTATATTTTGCAATTTGCTGTTTTGTGAGAGAGTTTTGGTTCTGTTACCCAGCAAAACAGTTAAACTTCTCTGTGCATCTTGATCACCTTGCTGGAACATGGGAGTTTCCATGGCTGTAAGCATAGAAGCAGCATCCCTTGGGAGCTTCTTCCTGAGATTCTGACATTGTGGTGATTACACATTCAGTGGCCACATAGTCAGTTTGATTCTCACCCATGTACTCATTATAGCTTGTAGGTACAGCTGAACACTGGATAAAGCAGAGGACTGGAATTGCTATCGTTTTAAGTGATTTTTCTTATGAAACATTATTTCACAGGTATCCTTAAAACTGGAATTTAGGTAGTTCTCAATAAGACCTCTATAAATCCCCTGATTACTTGCTCTTTGCTGACTTTCTCACTGCCAATAATTATTGTGGTTTACCCGTCTCCCAGCAGAACCTTTCTTACTTTCCTAATTAAAATTCCATTGTGGGCATCATCTAAGAACTCACAATCCGAAAAACTCAGGCCATTGCACAAAACAGATCCAACTCATCCCTAATGCAAGCCCATTGCAATAGAGTCAACAGCTACACCCAAAACCAAAGAACCAAGGCCTGTGAATAGCTCCTGGGCTTCCAGCCTGCCTTTCTCCCACTGGAGATTGCTCTCTACCAAAACTCCCTGGGATTTACAGCAATGTAGTTTTCAACAAACTAACCTGGGCTTTAAAAATCTTGTTTTAAGGGCATATCCTGATGTTTCATCTGCACTTTGCTTCTCCCCACCCTTAACTGCCACTCCACACACTGCACTAATGAATGGTGGCATCCCCAGTGCTGAGTCCCAGCAGCATCACAAGCCATGACCACCTTAAGCATCTCTTGGCTAAGTTTGCCATATTTTGCTGGTTTAACCTTTCTTCCCCAACACCCCAAATACTTCTGCCCTTCTCACAAGTCTTAATTAGCTAAGGAAAAGCTCCAAACCCCAATGATGCCCAAACCTGAGCACAGCCACTGATGAGGAATATGTAACATCATGTGGTAGTGGTTAATACCAAGAAAATGCCCATTTGTCTGGATAACTGAGATTCATTCCAAATTCATGCCTAACATGGAAACTAACACACCACCCTAATGCCAATTATTAGCTTCAAAGCAGCAGCACAGACTAATGCTGTAGACAGATAATATCAGACATCCCTATATTAAAGCAAACACAGATTTAATTTCATTTCAGATTCACCTGGAAAACTCTGGCTCTCCCATGTTATTGTGCTGGTCCCCCCCGCCCGGGAATGGCATCAGCTGTGTTCACCCATCCTGGTTCCATCCCAGATGTCGTTGCTGTCCATTTGCAAACCTGGGCTGGTGGCACCAGACCTTGACCAACAGTCAAGGCTGTCAATGCAACATATTCTAATAGCAGTTCCTGACTGTATTGAGGTGAAAATAAATCTCTTGTGGAAGAGTTGATCATTCATTTCAGAGATTTAAAACCCCAAACCAGTCTCTCACCCAAGTTACAGTGGGTTGTCATTTGATTTTGTATTAATAAAATGAGCATCAAAGAAATTTAAAGTGATTTGTGCAGTAAAGTTGCAAGGTATCTTCTGGTTCAATCCAATTTTAACAAGGCATTTTATTTTTCAGTTTAGGAGCATTTCAGTGGCTCTCAGAGAGTTTTAACTAGCTTGGTTCATGGAATAACAGGTTGCAACTCGTGCTGGGTGCCTTGTGGATGACAGGCAGCCTGTACTGACTAATTCGTGTAGGTTCTGTTGGAGAAACCACTCAGGTCAGTGGGAATTGCCCAAACTGAAACCAACAGTTTGTGCAAGCTCTTTTCAATATTTAACTCACATTTGCTTCTACCTCCTGTTGGAGGACCCAGTCTTCTCAACTGCTTCTGTTTCTGGATCTTTCTGTTCACAAAATATCCAGGGACCCCACTCCCATGGCCAGTGCACCATGATGAGCTACACAGGATGATGAGGAACCACACTGCAGCCCTACATGAAGTCCTACACTAAATTATGTGGAAATGCAAGGAAGGAGTATAGTGCAGTTAAAAGAGAATATCTGCATAATGTGTATTTACTTTTCATTGCCAAAAATAAATTCCATGAATATTTTTAGGTGCCTTTTCCAAGGTTTCTGGTTTATGTTCTTTACAAAGTGACTTTCAACACAATCTTGTGCATCTGTTTTCATTCATTAAAGAGTTTGTTTCCTGATATGATAAAAACAAATCTGGCAGCTGAAATATCTGTGCAGAGAATAGCACTGCCAAGATATCATCAAGCCTTTTGCACTCTGAGGCTGGATCTAGACCTCACAAAATATTCCACAACCTTTTCTCCTCTTTCTCAGCTAAAATTTCATTGCAGCAGCTACAGCAGTGCCTTCAGCTCCCAAAATCTGAGAATAGAGTGCAAATTCATGGGCAACTCCAATAGGATGTAGGCAGAGGGGTAATACCTCCATAAACTCATGCATCAGCTATTCAGTTACCCCATGCCAAAGCACTGGTAATACCATGGGGATGAAAGCATTGCAGACCTATAAAAACATTACAAGGTTATATATAAAGTGCTGCAAAACCATGGAGTTTTGTTTATGTTCTCTCCTGATGCATCCTGTAGAATTCTGTATGAGCCTTATTTGTGCAATGGTTATAAAGCCAGGAGAATCTTTATAGTCATATTAATTTCTACAACTCCCTCCAGTACTGGGATGTCAGAGGGACTCTCAGGGGTTGCAGTATATGTTAGGTGTGGCTAAAGTCTCTGAATGTCTCTTTTCACATGGTACAAATCTTTAGCTCTAAGGGATAACTTGAAGTGAAGCTCACCATCAGACAGTCAACACAAAGGCCTCATTTCAGTTAAATACCCCTTAAACTGTGAAAAGGGTATTTCTTGTGACTTTGGCAAAGCAGCAAATTTCACTCTGACAAAAGTAAAACCATCAGCTAAGGCAAATCACCCAGGCCAGCCCATGGAATAACTGGGGAGTGTTTCCCATCTTCTCCCAAACTGTGAATTGATATTTCCATTGCTAATCTAATGTCTTTCCATCAGTTACACAACCACTTATGTTGGTTTTGTCCATATATTTTTGTTGAAATTTTTAGAAGACTCTCAAGGAATTACTCAGCCTTATTCCTTGGACTCATTCTAGAAGGGATGTATAATGGGAATATTTTCATTATGGGGAGTTTCCTCCATTAATTTCCTCCATGAAATGCCAAGTCTAAATGTATAAAGCCACCACTGGAAGTAGTCACCAAGAAAGCAAATTTTCATTTCATGTTTTAGGATCAAAGTAAAATGCACATTTCTCATTTGATCAAGTTGAACTTTACACCAGACACTGAAACCTAGAAATGCCTACTCCTAAAGAGGGAGCAGAAGCATATTGTGCAACTCATACATCCAGTGGAAAACAACATGAATTTGCTGTCCAGAGACACCCACAAATTGCTCAGAAATAAATCATTCACAGAATTGATTCAGGAGACAGCATGGAATAAGGAATACCCTGCAAATAACTGCCAGGACCTTCGTTAGGCACAGGCAGGAGCCTTCTCCTAGGGATGGAGAGGAGAGCAGACCGTGGATCTGCCAGCCAGAGCAGGCATTTCCTGGCTGTGGCACCTCACCACAGGGCATGCTGGACCATGCTGGACCAAACTGGGCTGGGGCACAGCCTGCTCCTTCCTTGGAGCAAGAGCAAGGAGAGGAGGCAGCTGCCCATTTTCAGGCAGGTTTCAGTGTGGGCACAGACATGCCCAAGCCCTGCCTCTGCACAGGGTCAAGCACCACAGCTCTCTGCCCAGCCTTGCAGCCACCTGGGTTGTGATCCTGTCCAGGACTGCTGCTGTCCAATCAGCCCACTACCTTTCCTCCCTCCTCCTTTTTAATTTCCCAGTGAATTGCTGGGAAGTTTTCAAAATACATCAACTCCATGCAGATTATTTTTAAGCAAACAACTGGCAAAAAGCTGGACTGCAGCTTAATTGGTAAGGCAGGACTTGGTCAGTGGGAAATACTATCTCCAAGTGCTAGGAGATGACTTTTTTTTTTTTCTCCTTCATTTCACAAGTACTGTTGCAAGGAAGCTTTCTAAAATCATAGAGCAGTTTGGTTTGGAAGGTACCTTTAAAGATTATCTTGTTCAGCCCTCTGCCCTAGGCAGGGACACCTTCCAGGCTGCTCTGAGGCCCATCCAGCCTCACCTTGTGGATCCACAGCTTCTCTGTGCCAGGGCTTCACCACCCTCAAGGGGATAACCCTGGCTCCAGAGCAGAGCTGATCAAGCCCTTGCAGCATCTTTGTGTCCTCCCTGGTCTCACTCCAGCAGGTCCACATCCCCTGATGCTGGGGGTCCCAAAGTTGGAAGCAGCACTGCAGTTGGGGTCTCAGGGGAACAGAGTAGAGGGGTAGAATCACCTCCCTCAATCTGCTGGTGAAGCTTTTGATGCAACCCAGGGTACTATTGGCTTTCCAGGATGAAAAGGCACATTCCCAGGCTATGTCCAGCATTTCATCCTCCAGAATATGACAAGAAAAGAAGTTTTTGTTGGATTTTCTTGGATTCCTTATTTTTGAGTATTCAGAGATCAATGGGGAGAATGAATTGTGGTTTTCCTCCTTGGGTTTGGGGGTTTTTTTTCTTGTTTTGGGTTTTTTTCCTCAGTCCTGACTGATCTACAGAACACCACTACACACACTGTTTTCTGTGATCCAAACTTGAAAGTCCTATTTCTGCCAGTCCCAGAAAGCAGCCCCTTATAACACCCAGCTGAAAGCATGTCACAGTAAAATGCATCTCTTAACACATCTTTTGACAGAAAGGTTTGTTATGTGAACTCAAAAGCACATGAAAATGTTTTCCCTTCACAGATCTCAGCAGGAGTTTCCTTATTTTTGTTTTCTCATCATAAATTTCTGCCAATTATTTTTAAACAGAAAATGAGTCCAATTAGGAGAATGAGAAAGGAGGAACCCAAAGACTGACACATACGAGTTTGACCCATGCTGTCAGAACTTGCATTTAATGGTTGAGGTCCATTACCCATTTGTGCAAGTCCTGACCGAGCCCTTTGTGCTCCAGCTCTCCCAGAGATGTACCCTGGCTCTGTGGTAATAACAGCTCAGCTGAAACTGAGCCAAAGCCCCAAACTTCCTTTCACAAAAGATGCAAAAACAGATTCTACAGAACACCTGTGTAAAACATTATACCCCTTTTGCTTTGCTTTTCTCATGGGGCATGAAGGCAAAATTTAAGTCTTTGTTTCTCTATAGATGAATTCAAAACGTACCAGTTGGAAGACTCACAGATTCAGAAGCAAGTGTCAGAGTAGGCATCTTCTGGACAAAGTCAGCAGGAGGAGTTAGTGGCTCTCTCCCTGTGCACTAGACATGGTTTATTACACTGTGTGTAAAGGATGGCTGCAGAGAGAGATCAAAGCCCAAACATTATACAGAGACATTAGCTGAGGGTTTATCATATCTGTCATGGGATGAAAAACCATGTTCCTATGGTCAGTGGAGACCTCATGACCTCTCACAAGAGTTGACCACAGAATCCTGGTCAAATACCAATAGCTAATTACATTTTGGCTTTATGCACCCACTGCTGAGTGAACCAACCAAGGGAATCTCTGGTGTTGGGTCCAGAGAGCCCCACCAAACCTCACTGCACTTGGCTTTCAGTGAGGAACGGTGCAAGGGGCAGGGATCAGGATTGATCAGATGATTATCAGCAATTTAGGTATTTAGGGCAACCTGTAGGTAGATTTGGCCCTTCCAGGAACAAAGCTGCAATGGAGGGTGAGCACACCTTGATTGCTGGGTGAGAACGAGCTCCCCCTCTGCACGACACCCACAGCACTTGGGATTGCTCCTGCAGATAAACTGGCCTCCATTTGCTGCCTTTTCAGCAGGACTGGGCTCACCAAATATTTTCATTGGCAATACCCCAGAAGCAGGTTTCCTGAATACAATCACTTTCTTTTTTTGAAAGTGTGTCAATAAAGGAGAAATGAACAGCAAATTGTTCCTTTGAAGCTGAGATTTCGAGGTGAATAAATATGAACGTGCTATCAGTGCTGTTAGGACACATTCCTCCCAAATGCCATAGCAACATAATAAATTTAAAAAAAGGCCATTTTCAAGGTCCCCACACCTTGCCCAAGTACAGGTCTCATCCCCTCCCCACACAGATGCACACTGCCTTTCCCAGGGCAGGGCAGGAGGTGCCCCAGGGAATCCAACAGCTTTACCACGGACTTCCACCAGCTTGTAGTTCCACCTAACATGCTGCAAAGCCTCAGCATTAACAGTACAATATAAATTTAGTTAACACCAAAGCTTTTTCTGTATTTGCACACATTCCACTGTGGCTGAAGAAAAAATAATGTATATTCTGGAAAGAAGAGTTGGCATTTACTACTGGTAAACTGGCATTACTACTGGTTTGGGCCATTCTTAGGATAAACTCCCAACAACATATCCAACCCTGGCTTCAGAAAGGCCTCAGTAACACTCTGAAAGATCTGGCCCTATAAATCATATATACAATATAGCCATAAGTTCATCATAGTTCAGCTCCTATACCTTAATTCAAATTTTGACCAGAACTCACAATTCTTCCAGCAGTTTGTATCAAATGATCATAGAAGGAGCAGTAGATATCTCCAAAGAAGCTATCAGCTGTTTCACTGTGCTTCATTAGCTCCAAGCCCCGGCCAAGAGCAAAACAAAAAAAAAAACCCAACAGTTAGCTTAATTGGTTGAAAAGCAGTCATTTTCATTTTTTGGTTTTTGTGAGGGTTATACTCCTGTGTTTTCAGATGTGGTTACCTTCATTTTTCTTAGACCAGCTCCTCATTTGCTCTCTCCCCTGCTCACAGAGTGCTTGTGAACTGGAGAGGTGGAGGGATAGGGAAAAGCCTCTTTTAAATAAAAAAATAGGAAACTGAAAAACCCCATGAAGTTTTGCTCAGTGCTATGGATGAGACACGAACAGTGGCATTATTTGAGGTTGCAGGGCTGTTCTAAGCCAAACCAGGGCAGCACACAGGCCCCTTGATGGCATTTCATGGGGGGATGAGACTTTCCCCAGGACAATCCACTCACATCACCTTTGCTTGCACAAAACCAAGACCTTCCAGTCCTGCAGCTGCACAGGTATTGGTGGTAGGAAAAGTTACAGTGAAGCCAAAGTGCCTTTCCATTTTGTGAACGTGTTTCCTACCCTGAGCTACCTACCCAAGGATGCACACCCAGGGCTGCAGCAGAGCAGGGGGTGTTGCAGGGGCTCTGCTGAGGCTGCCAGACTACACTGAAGAGTCCAATTTTGCCTTTTTTCCTCACTACTTTTATGACTCTTTCCTCTCTTAAGCAAGAGAGTGCCTTGCAAGCAGCTCAGCTCCCCAGAGCTTTGCATGGTGTCTGTGGGAAAGGCAGACAGATGCATCCACCAGCTCAGGCATGGCTTTCACAATGGAACTGATGGATGGATTCCTTGATGATGCACACACTGTGGCCCATCAGTGACTCACAGCCAAGGAAAACTTAAACCAAAGCTGCACATGGGGGGAAAATTGCCTAAAAGTTACATTATTATGTATAGTGAGTGGGTCTATAGTGCTGAAAATATTTTCTGAGAAACCCATAATGCCAGGCAGAGTGCCACAACCCTCTTCCTCCTTATTGTGCCTTCTCAGCCTCAATAATGGGAAATTTCTGCTTTGATTAATGGGTCCATGGCTTGTTTTTCTGCGTGGAAACAACCTTTCTAAAATCAAGGCATCAACACACAGCAAGTGGTGTCACCCTCCAGCTCTTGGATGGGAACAGCTCTGAACAGATCAGCCCCCTGCTGGGACATCACAGAACCCACTAAGGGCTGCAAGGACAGAGCAAGGGAGGGAAATTCAGGAGAAACACACAGTATTGCTCATCTCAATTTTTTAGCATTAGACAGAAAAGCAAGAGCTCAGCTTTGATCCTGACATGCAAATGTTTCACACGGTGGGGGGGTGGCACAGAGACCTGAGCAGTGAGCATGGGGTGTCTTCACTCTATGTTTCCTTTGTGAACTGAACCAAAAGGTTAATTAACATAATCATGGCTGTATGATTAACATACACACACACCCGATGTCTTATTGCCAGTGATTATGTTTTATCTAGTCACAACTCACAACATCTCCACTTGCACTTGAGTGTTCGAGAGCATAAAATTCTCCCACAATCTTTTCCTCCTACACTCAAACACCTTTAAACACAACCCTCCAGTGAAAAGCTTTCAGGTGGGGTGGCAGCTTTATCCGGTAGGTTTTCCCCTCTGCTCCTGCCTGGGAGCAGCTCAGCCTGGTCCAACCGGCTCTTACCTTGCCAATTGGCAGAGCCGTGGTGATAAGGGAACAGACGAGTGACCACGGGGCAAAGCCCACAGGAGGATAACGCAACAGCTGCCCCCGCAAAGCAAGAGGGAGATGCCACTAGGTGGTGACAGTGCCCACAGAAATCAGACTACCCAGGAGAGATCCCCATCTCCAGCACCAGGGCACTGGGAACATGGGCAAACAAATGGTTAATGCTTCCTGTTTGCAAGGAATGAGAACAAATGTAGTTGGTGGTGTGGGCAAGAGCAGTACTACTGATAAATAGAGAAGTGAATGAATTCACCAGCTTGCTGTGAGTGTGAAATGAGCTGTTTCTGCATCATCAATAGAAGTAGATAAACTCTGTTTATCTTCACTTCCCCATGCCCATTCCCTTGCATCTCCAGTCCCCAGGCTGGGGTCCAGCATAATCTCAGCTGTGGGATCCCCCTGACATTCCCAAATGGAGCTGATCATCTTCCACAGGGTAACTTCAGTTGCTCTCTCCTTATCCCAGCACAAGAGGAGCCCAGTGTAAGAGCTGCTGCTGGTGACCCACCTGGACACTGCCCTTGTGCTGCTTTTCCAACACATTTCTGTTCCAAGCTCTTGGTTTACAGCACATTCAAAGTAACACCTCAGCAGCTTTATGGCAGTCCACTAAATAATCTTGAATTCAGTAAAAAATGGGTGGTTACAGACAATCCAGAAAATCTAGAAGCACTGATAAGCAGGAATTGGATTGTAACTGGTTACCTTGGTTTGCTTCCTGTGCAAATACTTTCACTTGTAAGGGATGTTTTATCCTGCAAAAGGCTTCTCTGCCAAGTTCCCAAAATCAGAGTTGTATGAGAATGAACAAGTTCACTTACCTATTTCGTCTAGAAGTGTGACACATCATCAGATACTGGATTTTTCTTTCATTCTGTATTAATCACCTAAAGGATGCATTCAAGAAAATGTAAATTTTTCAATAAAGGGCAGAGGAGAAACCTTTTCCTGGCATTTAATTTTCTTTGTCATCTCAAAATCAGGAGCTCATTTACATCTGGTTGTCTTGTTACCATAGTGCTCTCGTCTAAAACATAAGAAGGAGCCCAACTTGAAAAAACCCCACAATACCCAGATTCTTCAAAAATCCATGTGCATGTTGTGACCTTCTATTTATTAGACTTGTGCTCCCTCTTGACTTGCTTCAGAGCAGCATTGAGCAAAGCTAAAGTGATCCCATCATTACCACAGAGTAGACAACAAATCCACTGGATTTTCTTCTGTTAAATATATCAGTGGCATGATGACAAGAAGAAAACATCTGGAAAGGACAGAAAACTTAGAGAAATACCAATAATACTTGCAAAAGTACAGGAAAAATAATGTTCCTTCACAGATGGAAAGACAAAAAAACCTGTGAGTAGTTCTAAAAAAGAGGAGGGATACCGATATGTAATTAATATCTGACTTTGGGCTTTGTTTAGCTCCTTCTTAATCCAGCAAAAATGTTCCCTCTCCCAAAGTGCAGATCAGTCAGACCATGTGAGCACTGCAGGCCAAGGCTCTGCACTCAGGGAGACAAGAGGGAATGTAGGTGGGCTGTGCTGAGCCTCAGATCACTGCAAATCAGAGCAAATCCCATCATTCAGACCACTACCATAAACCCCACTCCTGTTCTCATGGCAGAATGGGATGCAAGGGAAGCATGGCAACTGTTCCTGCAGTGAGGGAGCATTCTTAGAATCTCTGAATTGTTTAGGTTGGAAAGGCTTTCTAAGATCATCAGATCCAGCCATTAACACAACAGGGCCAAGCCCACCACTAAACCTTGTCCCCAAGTGCCACACCTACACATTTTATAATCCTTCCACAGATGGTGACTCCACCACTGCCTTGGGCAGCCTCTGCCATGGCTTGGCCACCCTTTCAGTGAAGAAATTTTCTTTAATATCCAATCTAAACCTTCCCCTTGAACAATTTAGGCCGTTTCCTCTTGTCCTATTGCTTATTCCCTGGGAGAGAGATTGACCCTGCCTGGCTCCAATCTCCCTTCAGGGAGCTGTAGAGGCCTAGAAGGTCCCCCCTGGAGCCTCCTCTTCTCCAGGCTGAGCTCCCCCAGCTCCTCCTCATCAGACTTGTGCTCCAGACCCTTGCCCAAATCCATTGCCTTTCTCTGGACATGCTCCAGCCCCTCATTGTTGACTTTGGTGGTCTTTGAGGTGATCTTTTCCAACCTTAACAATTCTGATTCTATGAATGTCTTTCTTGTAGAGAGAGACCCTACTGCCCAACAAAAAAGCATCTACAAAACCACAATTCAAGAGCCTGCAGAAAGGAAAAGACATTTTCTCTGACTTGGCAAACAGCTGTCAAATGCATCTGCAGAGCATTTTCACCTTCTCTTCATGAGTGATACTCAAACACATTAGTTAGTGCTTGGCCCCAAATGTGTGTTTTGTCAAGCCAAGTTCTCATATAGGAACACACACACATATATCAGCACAAACTCAGATATTCCCACTGCAAATCCCCTTTGCTTAATGATAGCACAAATTATAGTCATTTCTAAACAAAGTCTCCTCTTTTTATTCAAAAATCACTCATTTCTAAATGAGGAGGGGGAAAAAAGCCAGTGAATTTTTTAACCAAAAAAAAAAATCAGGTTTCAATTTTACAGTGAGTGTGAAATACCCAATTCTGCCAGTTTTCACTTTTATTAAACACTGCATTTATTTGCACAGCCCTTCTCTTACCCAGGCTGGTAAGTGACTGGAAAATCAAGGGTTTGCCTCTTCCCAGGCCATATAACCCCTGACAGCAGACATTGCCAATACCCCAGTTTAGCACTGGGTTCCTTCTCTGGAATGAGGTGGAATGCCCTGAACTCTCCTGAGGGAACAGCCACCAAGGGGACACCTGACATGGCTGCATCCTTGCACAGCGACATAGGGTGCTCCAGGAGAGTGCCCCAGGATGGAGGTGTCCTCAGCTGCCAACAGTTCCTCTGGAGGAACCACAGGCTCAGCTGTGGAGAGCATGGCTGTGAAAAAAGTACTATGCTAGAAGGTGTATTTAAAAAATATTTATTTTCACATCTGTGCTCTGGATTTTTTTTCCCAGCTGTACAGGCATTTTCATGAAAGTTGGAGACCAAAAGACCACTCTTGTACGGAGCCACTTGGAAACAAAGGCAGCAAAGAACTTGAGACAGAAAAGGAAATTGCTTTCCCCATTTTCCAATCAAGGAGCATTGGTGGGGAAGGCAGGGGGTTTCCTGCTATGATTTATCTTCTGTGTTCCCCCCTTTATGCCAGCCGTGGGCCCTGGGCTGTGAGCTGAGAGCCAGCATGCATCCCAAACCATGGGATTCTCTGAATCCACCCCCTTTTCTCACTGTGCTGCTTCTGCACAGCAGGAAGATGACCTTGACAAATCACCTGATTGCTGCAGGTGACACCCAAGCTTGTCAGCTCTCACAGCAAACAGCACAGTGGCCTGAAAATCTGATGAGAAAATACCATTAGTACTAATTTACAGGTGGTTAATTGGTGCTTGAGGTGAAGGCTGCACCACCCTTCTTGGGGAAGCTGAGGTGGGAAAGAGCAGGTGTCCCTCCTTTGGCAGCCAAGCCTGGGGCCAAACAAACACCTCATGGAGGCAACCAGAGATTTGGGGAAAATTCCTTCAGTTTCAAGATTAAAGGCAGGGTGTCAGCAAGAGCAAGCAGGTGCTCTCAGCATCTCCTGTCCTGGTTCCCTGGCCAGCACTGTGGTCTCAGCCCCAGAGCCCCCTCGTGCCCTGGGTGCCAGTGGGGACCCAGCAATGGGAGGGACACGCAGCCCATTGCTGCCACAGCACAACAGAACTGCTTGAAAACAAACTGCCTGTGGTTAGGGCAATGGAAAATATGCAAGAACGTTCCTTTCCCCAGCAAATACTCACCCTGAACCTGCTCCACAGCTGGTGCAGAGCTCCTGCTGTGCCCCACACCTTCGGGTCCCAGCACTCCCCACCCCCCATTTGGGTGCATCTGCATGAACAAAGAGATTTGTGACTTTAGTCCAACCATTAACCCACATTGCCTGTGTCATGGTACACTCCAAAACTCCCTTCAGGACCACCTTGATGCTGAGCAGATGTAGGAGAAGCCTTGTCCCCATATCAGTGAGGGCAAACACACCTCTATTTTGGAAAATACTGCTTTCCACCATGGCCCAAGGTCACCTACAACAAGAAGAGGGGTTCAATTTTATAACCAGTGCCACCAAGATGACAATTACTTTTCCAGACTTATGAAAAACAAAAATCATTTACATATTGCATCATATAAACAACCTGATTCTTGAGCATGGGCTCATTTATTCCTTCCCAAACCAGATGTGCAGTGGAAGATGACAAAGCAAAGAGACCACCAAACAAATGTTTTCCACAGACAGAGTTAATCTAGCCTTCATTGAAATAATCTGCTTTATCCCAGCAGTGAATGCTGCAAATTGACAATGATTTCCATGTTTCCCCGACTTTCTGGCATGCATATGGAAGTGTGTTGCTATAAAACATAGGCAAGAATTTCAGACTAATTAAAGGGATTTTATCTGGTTAAAATCATATCTTTTTTTTTTTTAACAGACATTCCTTGCCTGCGTGTTCTAAATAGCATCTTAGATTATTAAAGTTTTACAAAGCTAATTTACATCATGCTGTTTATTGTCTTCTGCTTATTTTTGCATGTCTCCCTGTATAGTCTAGTCAGCCCTACCTTTCTTCCCCAGAACTAGAAAGTGCAAATCAATGGCATTTTCAGACTCTCTCGCCCGAAAGCAGGAGACAGGATGGATCAGTGGTTAGGGCACTAGACAGAAATACAACTCCCTGCTGCCAACATCCCGTGGGATCCTGGGCAAGGCACTCACCCGCTCTTTGTCTCTCTTCCCCATCTGTAAAACACCATTTTCCTAACTCACAGGGCTGTCCCAAAGCCCACAACATTTCTTTTGAGTGAGGTAATGAGGTGCAGACGTAGCTTGTAGCCACCTCTGCGCCTGCCACCACTTTATCAACAAAAAAAAGCTACAAAAGGACTGAAGGGAGCTGCCTACTGTAATTGTAGGTAGGAATGAAGCTGTAGGTGAAACATCTGGCTTTGAAGAAAGGAGATACATGAAAGTGTGCAAGGGTGCTTGAGTCCCTGGGGTGGAATGTAAATACAGCTTTCCCAGCAAACACTCTGCTCCAAAATTGGAGTAACTTCATTCAGGCATAAATACTGTGCTTTAAATAGCACAGCAGTGCCTTATCTGCTTATCTCGACTATTAGGGAACCCTTTGTTTTCAGCAGATTGCCACTGGCCTGAGTGATGAGCTTGTGACTCCTGCGGTGGATATCAACCAGAATAGGATTCTGCACAGCAGCCAGGGATGCTTGTTTCTGCCTGGTGAAATCCTCACACATTGCAGACAGCCGGGCCAGGTGTGGCTGCAGCTGCACAGAGGAAAGTGGAGGGGTAGAAGAGGAAGGCAAGACCTTCTTGTTTCCCACTACATGCCACCCTGACATCCTAGACGTTATTTATGGCCTTGAAGACATGAAGCACCTTCCCAAAAGTCCCAAGCCATCCCTCAAAAGGGCATCCTAAGGCAGCTGACCCACCAAAGGGCAGGCTGTGGTTTCTCACACGTATCTCTCCCTACCCTGCTGCACTATGTAAAGCAGGCAGGTACCAGAGCATCAGAGGCAAGTCCAGATCCTTCTCTGAGCTCTGCTGGAGGCTTAGGTGTCCCCAGTAAATCAATATTGTTACCTCATAAAGTCTGAGAAATCAAGAAAAGGCTCTGGAGTGGAACTTGTAAAACACTTTGTTTAATTCAACCTGTTGTTCCCTCTGTCTTCTGTACTGTAAAATAGGACAGCAAGATATATGAAAGGATTTTGGTATAGAGTTTCCCATCTCAAACAGGTAAAATCCAACCCAGAGTCCAAATGAATTTCCATCTAACAGCTGATATAAGCAAGTCTGGAGCTCCTTCTCTGACAAAGGCAGCATCAGACAGGGCTGGCCCTGCTGCAATTCTGGCTGGACTAAAGGGGAAGGGAGCAGAGATAACACTCGTGTCAGACCCCACAGGACTCACCTGGGAGAGCACTCAGACAGGCAGAGTAGGCTGTGCCTGGGCAACTCCAGCACTCAATGGCCCTGGTAAAAACATGAAATACAGTAACAAACAGGTTTTACAATGACTGAATTCCCATAACTTGGCTGTGCTGGTAGGAGCCCAATTTACTGGCACGTTGCAGGGGGTGAGGAGCTGCACTGCTCTTTGGGGCATGATGTTACATTCTCCACAGGCCCATTCAATCAGTTTAAAACCCTACATAAATACCAATTAACATGTCCATCCAAACTGCTGTGGATGCTGGGTTACATGAGCTCCTAATGCACGTGCTAATCTCAAGCATTTGTTTTCCAAAGGTTAAAGAGTGATCAGGTGTCCTATTTGTCATAGAACGCTTCAGAAAGAACAAAATTTATCTGTTTTCTCCTAGATACACAGGCTAGTAGCCATGATCTATCATTCAATTGCTAGCAAAATAAAAAAAACGCACCACTGTGTGCACCAGGGTAACAGCAATACCTACAATTACTGGATAAAGCACAGCTTGCCCTAGAACACAAGTTGGTTGTAGTTACTTGTATTTACCCAATTTCAGCTCGTCATACCCTTGTCTATGCAGGGATCAGCAGCACTTTCATGAAGACCCCTCTGAGCATGGTGGCGCACATGGAGCGTTGAGCTGCCTTTGGGGAATGCGAGCACCAAGAACGGATCCATTCCATCAGTAACTCTGGTGAGAGCAGGTGGCTGCCAGGATCAGCCCCTCTGAGGCAAGGGAAGCCCAGCCAGGAACACCTGCAGAACCACATTTGTCACCAGCATCCTCTGAGTCAGGCCCAGGCAATCGCAGGCAGTAAGTGCACATCCCATAGGTAACATGGGCCTCAACCAAGTGGACATGTCAAGATATTTTTCAAAGCAGAAGGCAAATAATTAAAAGCTTGTAAATGCTCTAATACTCCTTTCTGAGAAGAGCTGCTGATTTGAACTGTGGGTACTCATTTATTCAGCAGGATGTTTGTTACAGCATGAACTTGACCTTAGCCATGTAACCTACATCCATGTTTCTCCTCTGAATCAGGCTTCCAAGAAGCCCATACCTGGAAATTTTTTTTTCACTGAGACTTCATTAAATACTAAGAGTTAGAAAGAAAATTAGAAAGCAAATATTTCTTTAACTGAACACAAATTATTCCTTTCTTCCTGCCACTGGTTTACAAGTATTTAAGGCAGAGATGGGTAGACAGAGCAGGAGGTAAAGGTCTTTCCAGGCCTGCAGCTGTTCAGTGGGAACACACAGAGCACAAATACAGAGCTGTACAAATGCCAAGACAGTGCCATTTTTCACTGCAGATTTTATATAAAGTGCTGTGGCTCCTGAAACCACTAATGGAAAAATACATGGAATCAAACTCAATCATCTGCACAGAAATCCTATTGGAGCTATAGAACTAAAGAGATACAGAGAAAACAAAGCAAATTTCTGAAATGGTCTTCATGATT
Organism: Chaetops frenatus; assembly: GCA_013400775.1. Classification (NCBI taxonomy): domain Eukaryota; kingdom Metazoa; phylum Chordata; class Aves; order Passeriformes; family Picathartidae; genus Chaetops; species Chaetops frenatus. The sequence goes on from VZTR01030152.1 coordinate 214,699, forward strand.
TCAAGGGTGGCTGGTGGTTCCCAAAGGCTGCTTTACCTTTTTACCTGGCGTTCCTCAGGGCAGCTCAGGGGTACCCACTGCCACACACGCCTCTGCCATGGCTCACCACCAAGAAATTCCGTGACACCTCTTTGCCTCTTCCTTTGAGAGCATAGAACCATCATTCCAGCACGTGTCACTCACAGTGAGTATTACTACTAGTCATACTGTTATCCAGCTGTTTGCTTTGAGAGTTTTATTAATAGGAAACAAAAAAAAGAAAAAAGAAAAAAAAGAGCACAATCATATTTAGTTTTATGGACACTTTTCTGTAACAAGACTTTTCCAGCTGTTCTGCCCCTTGATGATGCCAGCCACAAAAGCATGTTTTATCATGACATAAATACAAAGCAAGATGAAAGTCATGGAAATGCCTGTGTGTTCTTAACACAGCTGTATTTGAGTTGGTTTTTTGCATCTGTCAAGCATAAATCAAACAGGGGAAAAAAAAATCCTCAGAAGTCATTCATTCCTTGACAGAGTCAGTGTTTTCTGTCACAAATATTAGTCTTCGTCAAGAATTGCTCTCCACTATAAACTTCCACTTCCCACATTCATGGAGAGGTTAAGTTAAATGTTATTAAAACATTTCCAAGCCTGGACTGGAAAGTTCTGAAAGTTGCTGAAAGTTGCTACATTTACTGATCCACATTATGAAAGATTGAGTAATGAGTACTGTGTAAGGGGGAATGCATGTCAGCTATAATTCCTAATTTCTATTCCCAGCAATGCCAAAACATTCATGAGTGGCTAAGGCCAAATCACTGATCTGGGCAGGAAGATTTTTTCATATTTTCTGGAGACATGATAATTAGTCATTAGTTTAGCTGTTCAGATGAAACTTCCTAATCAGTGAACACAATTATGCGGTTTAAACTTTTCACATGACATTGTTGGAGCCCTGGCAAGCAGGATATCGTATAAATGACAAACAGGCTGAAGTGATAAAGTGTTACTGTGTAAGCACAAATTACAGCGGTACCGGGAGAAAGAGCAGCCAGTTTTTTTCTGACGTTTCCCAAGCAAAGCACTAGCTGTGGTGAGCCCTCGGCTGCGCATTACCTATATCCTGTATGAATGAATCCCTTTTTCGTGTGGTTGTTCAAAGCCAATGTGTCCGTTTCTACAGAAGCACCCACAGGATCACCGAAAACCACATATTCAGTTCTTGTTAATGTCAGCAATGACGTACCAGAGCACGTACTTGTTTGTCCTGTAGAAATACAGGACTTCCACCGCTTGAGCGTGAGCCTGCTGCCGCCGAACGCCTGTTCAGATAGAAAAAGAAAAAAAAAAAAGAAGAAGAAGAAAAAAAGTTGTTGACATTAGAGGAAAAACCAGGTTTCCTGTTTGAACTCTGACAGGTACTGGAAGATATGAGTAACATCAAATCTTGGTCTGCTCTAAAGGCAGTCTGTGGTCAGGGGGTTCTCACATTTGTTTGTGTGGAACAGCTTTGAATTGTTTGCAGATACCGCGCAGAAGAAACTCAGAGATCCTTATCAGGGTGCAGGGCCTGTTATGAAATATGTGCGTTTGTGAGTAGGTTACAGGAGATCAAAACGGCTCCAGATGAGATGCCTCACATGCTGTAAATGTGGTAGATGCTCCCGAGATACCTCTGAAAATATCACGTCGCTGTGTTGTCGAGTACAGGCAGTGGCCACCCTTCTTTCCATTTGTCACTGTGTGGCAGGCGAATGGAGTTTGGGGTTTTTTTTTTCCAGATCATGCTTTGGTTTTTGTGTGTGTGTGTGTGTCTGTCTGACTGTTCAAATTAAAAACTTTCCTCGGTTATGATTTTCACTAACAGAACTACTCAAACAGTTTCTGAAAGGGAAACCTGCAGCAAGGACAAACGGGGGATTCTGTGTGAGTGGTACAGAATATTCTCCAGCAGAAAGGAAGGGGAATAGACCTGGATGGGGATGGAGCAGGCAGAGACCTTGGTGAGTCAACAGGACAGGACTGGACCATGGCACCCAGCCCAGCTCTGGGAGGGGCTAGTGAGAATTGTACCACTGCTAAGAGACTTCCCAAAGTGCCCTGTCAAAGTGATCAGTCAAAACTGCAGCCAAAGCCCCGTCTCCCTCACAGCACAGCCAAAGGGATGATGCTTCCTTCCGTGTCAAAGATCAACCCCTACAAACTCCTCTTCCCTCACAGCTTTGGGCAAAGCATACCCAGCTGACCAGACACTTTGCCAGGAGCTCAGCCATCCCTGGAGTTGGAGCTTGCCCTCCAGCCCAGGACCCTAGGTGTGAAGTGAAGAGCTCAAAGGGCCCTGCTTGGTCCCATCCCTGTGACAAGCAGCTCTCCAAGTTAGCAGTCATATCTGTGCTGGCACACTTGCAATGCCTGCTCCTTTTGACTACCCCAACCTCACAGTACAGTGCCTTTGTATACAAAAAACTAAGCCTCAATTTCCCCCACACTGTAATGCAAAGCACCTCTCTCAAAAACTCTATTAAAAGGCCTCTCAGAGCCCTGCTAAGCCCAGGTTGTATCAGGGAACACAGCTCATTCACAGCTCTGTGTCAGCTTAATGACTAGAGCAGCTTCAGCTCATTCATAGAGGCAAAGCTCTCCTCAAAACTGTGGATCACAAATTGATGGCATCAGAGCTCAAACTGAGCCCACCACACAAGGAGCTTTCATCAAAACCAGAGGCAATTCTGCATACACCCCTGAAGAAGGGAACACGGTTCCCCAGGAGAAACACTCTCCTTGGAGAACATTAACACCTTAATCCATTACCAGGAAATCACCACATCCCTTCCAACCCAAACCATTCAGGGATTCTATGATTTATTTTTATTTCAATTCTTCCAGCTCACATGTGTGACCTGCTTCTACTACAGTCAGCGCCCACAGAAAGAAGGCTTTCCCTTTGCAGGCTACAATGCACGTGGAAGTAAATTGAAAATTAAAATCATAGAATCAAAGAATAATTCCTTAGAACAACACCAGCCAGTGTTCAGTAACAGTTGGAATTTATCTGGGCTAGCCATAAATCCACTTAGCTTGCAAAAGCCTTTCTTGAGATACTTGTAGTAACTTCTAATAAGCTTGAAGCAGAAAAAAAGCTTCAAGTTCCTTACAAACCTGATGCATGGCTCAAACTGTCAGAGTACACAGCTGGAAGATCAGAAACTCAGTAAATAACTATTCAGTTAAAATATTGAGTCCTGTGTTTGTCTTCATTTTCAAGCCAGAACCCTGTCAGATAAACTGATGATTTTCTACATCAATTTTTGTAAACTTAGTGGAGTAGGAGTTTTTCCCATGATCATGAATTTATTTTGCCAGTTGGGTTTTAAGTGCTGGTTTTGGTGCACAGAACACAAATGCAATATTAGCATTATGTTCCAAATGGTCTCATACTGAAATTCCCCTGGTTAACTTAATACCTGTGTTAAGAGCTTTCATGAACCACAACTATAAATCTTCCTGACACCATTGACCATTTACTACTTATTTGATAGTATCAGGATTAAGCCATTAATTATTTTGTAGTAATTCATACCAATGTCATTCCAAATTGACTTATATAATTAAAAGTACATAAGATGAAACCTAATTGTATCAAGAATAAGAAAACCCTGTAGAATCATAACTAGAAGTAATACTGAATTAATTCAGTATTACATGATGGCAGCGAAAAATATTAAAAAATGGGAACCCTGGTAGTTTATCTACAGCACTTCAGCATTGTAAATTTACAAGAGTGAACAGTTTGTCTTAAATACTAATCCATGGCAATTTTTTAAAATAACTTTTGAAGTAAAACTCCTTGAAATAACACATTACAGAGCTTTGTTCCTCTGAGTCTCCAAGCACTAATGTGAATTATTACATTCAAAGTGCTGTTCCCATTGACTTGGTCTTGTTTTAGCAAATAATAATGTCAGGTGTGCTTAATCTTTGTATATTTTGAATATTAATGATAAATCAGAAAGATAATCAAATTTACCTAAGAGATAATCTTAATTCAATTAATAAATATAATTTCTGTTCATTATATTCTTTTAGTACAATTTCAATAAGGACTTTTGCCTTTCTAACTCTTCATGTTTAAATGCTGCTACCAAATGTTTTCCTATTTGAATAAAATAATTACAAGAGTCTTCTTCACCTTACTTAAATTTCTTCTTTTCAACTTCTCTTTTTACTTTGGATTTTGAGGCAGCCAATAAGGTGCAAAAAGAACTCTGTATTCTCTAAACAGAAGCTTTATTTCTTATAGCCAGACTTTCCTGGTAACAAACACAAAATACAGTCCCGCTCTGAAAATCGCACCGTATCACTCAAATTCCAGCTATCAACTGCCACACACTGGATGTGCCTCCAGCTTTGAATTAATATTCATTCATCAACAATATTATCTGATTCTATGTTATTAAATACAACATGCAGAGGAAGAGAAATGAAATAGTGTGTTGGCTTATTAAAAATAAAAGAAAAATTTAGAAACGTATTTTTAACAAAGCAACTGATTTTCAAAGTGCCAAAATCTTTTTGTCTTTTTCTTTTCTTTTTTTTTTTTTTTTAAATTCTATCCTTTCAGAATATCTAACCACAAGCATTTGAGCAAACTAGAGAAAAGAAACTGTTGGTAATGTTCTGCACGTTTCAAAAGGCAGCAGGATATACACACAGTTTATGTTTCTATCTATAGAGAGCTGCAGGCAAACGTACAGTGGAACAAAGATAGACATCAAGATATATTTGTACCTGCCGCTTGTGTGCCTGCATGGAGATAGATTCTTAATGAGATAAGTAAACAATGGAAACTTTTAAAATTCGTACTTTGAGTGTGCTCAGCTCTGTATTTCTCTCTTACCTCTTCAGTAATAAATTTTTATTTGCTTTCCGTGAGTTGCAGCCAATCCCAAAGCATCCAGCACTGCTGGGAGAGCAGCTGTGGGCTCAGGGCCTGGCTTTGACCTGCACCAAAGCACAACCAAACATATGAAAGTGAAATAATTGTCTTTAATTCAAATATTCCTTTGGCATTCTAGCAGAAAAACAATTTCTGAACCCTTGAGCAAAGCAACAGCAATGTGGAAGATCCTAAACAGAATTCACTCGTACACTTCACATCTCACTGCTTGTCCCCATGGCTTTGTCTGCCCAGAGCACAGGGGAGGTTTGTACCAAAGCCCAGAGCCCCAGCTGAACCTGCACTGCAGCTCTTCTGACCCAGCTAATGCTTTAGTTATAGTTTATAAAAACATGAGCACATGTTTGGGGGCAAAAAGAGGCTCCATCATCTGCTAGTGGGAATCAGTAAAGCCCTGGGGGTTCAGCAGAACTATGATAACTCACTCAAGATTCAGTTCAGACCACAGGAACCCATCCAGAAGTTGATGAGATCCGTGTGCTCGTTTCCCAGCACTGCTGGAAGAGCCATTCCAGTGCCCACAGAAAACAACTGCTGGCAGCAAACAGGAAAGCAATTTGCTTATTTTTTATTGAGCTTTCTTTTCCCTATTACTGGCAAGGATTTAAGGAAGCAAAAGATATTAAAAAAAAATATTTAAGAGACCATGCATTATTTTGTAATAGCTATGACATTGTGTTTCAAAGCCCCATCCCTGGGAATCCTGTGTTAAATATTCATCCCAATACTTAAATGATTCCAAAGAGGATATACATTTCTTTGCAATCAAACTTTAAAAATTAATTAAGTAAAATAATCAAATCTAGTAAAATCCAGGTGATGACTGATTAACTTTGCTTTCTTACAGAAATCCAGTGGCTTCCAGAGTCTTCTCCTCTCCTCATGGTTAATAGACTTCAGTTATAAACTGATGGTTTCTTTCTTGGTCTTGGTAAAAAAGAATTTAAAAATACAACTTTGATAGAAAAATTTTTCTATAAAACCAGAATGTGAACCAGAAATCAAGTAATAGGCTGAAGGCTTTCCTGAATTTATCATTCCATTCTCCAGTAAACCTCCCCTGGGTGCCCAAAAACTGAAAGAACTGTGTAGCAGTAGGTTTGGGAAAAAATTTTAAAAAAGGGTATTCTTGGAGAACACCAAAAAAAAGGACATGTGAACTGAAATACTGTAAAATCATTATTGTAGCGTAAGTTAAAAAAAAATTTACCCTTCCTGGGGGTTTAAAGCAGTACACTGGAACCTCAGTGTTTCTTGGCCATCCAAAATAGCCTCTGAGTGTAGGAGAAAATCTAACACTCGGGCAGGTGCACAGGTAAAAAGGTCAGATCCTTCAATATAACATACAGTTGTGTTTCATCTTGTGCAAAATCCAAATTTTGAGTTTTCATTAGAAATGAAAACTGGCACTCAGATGAGGCCAGCTTGGTATTTTCCATTTTATGTCTTTCTTCAAACTTCCCAGAAGCTATAAAAGCTGCACAGAATTCATGGCAATCCCTCACTTTATTTTATTCCAAGGTAGAGGGACAATATAAAGCAAAAAGGAGGAAAATAAAGCCATGATTAATAAAAAACACTTTGCTCTTGAAAGAAAAATGTTACTCTCAGGTTACAAGTGCCATTTTTCAGTCGATGATTTTCTCATTCCTACTAAATGTTTGTGACTATTTTTTTTTTTCACTTTCAAGGTCTGGGTTGTTTAAATGTTTTATTTTTGGCCACAACAGAGGCTGTTTATAACGCCTTGGTGTGTTCCTGGGGCTCCTTTTGATGCCATTTCGGGATTCTCTGTAGTAACACATTTTTTGCTAATTTTACCAGCATCAGTTTTATCCAGCCTATGTGTGACCGGTAAACTTGCAAGTACTGCAAAAAATCCAATGCTGGGAAAACACCATGGGATTTACTACCAGATTTTCACACTAATTCTTCAGTAGCTGCAAATCCAGGCTAAGAGCAGTAATTCTGTCCCTTTAATACAATACAAGCCTGTAAGTGCTAAGACAAAGCTTCTACTTCCCCCAATAAAAGAAAAGAAAAGGCATAAATTAACTAGTCATCTAAAAAGTGGGGTACTACAATCCTCCCCTAAGTGCTTTGTGAGCATCAGGATGAGTCGAGATTTTTTGGTTAAAATCCACAACACCTTCATGCTCCAGGGTGGCACAACTTCACTTTTTTAGCTTTCTGATCATGATCCCTCTCCAGGACACATTTCTTTCTTGGGACATCTGGAGTTACATTGACTTTCTGCTCTCAATCCCAGTTCTCACCTGGCCACAATCACTGAACCAGGTGCCCAAACCCAGATCATGCCTTACCCATAAGTTGCTATGTACAGCACAAGATTTCCCAGACAGTAATGTGCACATGTATATGTGCATTAGTAAAAAAACTACTCTGAATGCAAACTTTCCTAAACCCTTTGATGACAGCAATAGAAAGTGGGACTGCAAGTGCTGATGCGACGCTGCTTACTTGCATTTCTCATTATTGTAACGAGCAGTCTACAGGCTCTGGAAATCAAGCAGCAGACAGGGACTTATTCTCCTGCAATTGCTACCTGCTGCTGATAAAACGTTACTGCACAGACAAATTCTGCCCTCAGACTTTATGTAAACACACAAACACTTGCAGGCTCACAAAAGGCACCAACAGCACCGCTTTTAACAGCGATTAGAAGGACAAGGCAAAAGGCAGAGTAATTATCTGTCTGGGGAAAATGCTGCAATTCAACCAGCAGCACCACACAGCACCTTTAATTGAATGGCAGCAAAATGTACAAGTAAAGAGGACAACGGGAAAGAATCTGCATGGCACTGGGTCCCAAAGACACCCAGAGCCTATGGTTCCATCATCCCCACTGCCCACAGAGCACTGAAAACAACGGGCAGTTTTCTCTGTGGAAACCATGATGTACTCAGTATGCAGACAGGAGAAAGTAAATTTTCAAAACAGAAACCCTAAAAGGGTGCAGGGCAGCACACATCACCTGGAGTTTCAGAAAGCCAGAAGTTTGGTTTAATTTTTCTAAATTTGTTGTAGTTCTGTTTTGGTTTTATTCTGTTCCACCTCCTCTTTCTCTCTTTCAAGTCCTGTGTTACCATTATTATTTAACTCAAAAGGGCTTTCTCTAAACATTTCCAAGCAACCTGTGGAAAGCTGTCTTTCCAGAGTCCAAAAAGCTACTACAGAAATGTATTTTCCTCTCCTGTCTTAACCATCTTTTTGCTTCAACAGTATAGCTTTTCTTTCTGTGCTCCTCTTTAGCAGCCCTCCACATGGCCATGAGCTGCCAGCCAGAGAATTTCCATTGACTTCACCAAGCTTTGGTTCACACTTTCTGTTTGAAAGTTTTCTGTCCCTTCTTATCTTCAGATCCCTTTACCGCAGTGCTTCCTACCCACACAGAAACTACTTGGTACAAGCTGGAAATCTTGTGAGGCTGTGGCTCTCAGGCTGCTCCCAGTTCCCACAGAAGGTAACGTTTTAGCCCTCAGGGGGGGTTCAGTAACTCCTGATCTGAACTGTCTACAAAATAAATTTTTCAGCCATAAAAAAAAAGCCTCAGATTTGGTCATACTTAGACAAAACAGTTGGGGGTACTTGGCCACTTTTAGCCCTACAAAGTCTGAGTGATTCTTCAGCCCTGGTGTCCAAGTGGCTACCCCTGCTCCCCAGTACCTGGGTAACCAGATGTAGCTAGAGAGTCAATCAATGCCTCATTATCACTTTGGTTCATCAAAGATCTTCAGGAAACTCAATTTCCAGATAACATGGATGTAGAAGCATTTGCAAACACATCAGAGAACAAGAGGAAGAGCATCATCTTTATAATAGAAATAAAAATGGATGAAGTCCAATATGGACAGGTATAAATGAAATGAATAAGCACAAATATGCCCCTGTAGATATACCCTGTGAGAGGGTAACACCAAATAGGAGTCAATAATTGTGGTTTGTTTCCAAAGAAAAAAAAAAAAGGAATATGCAGTATTTCCTGTAGGATACACAACAAAATGCAACAGCTGTGTTTTGTGTCATTGTGGTCTCAGCTGTGCCACCACCAAGCCATTTTGGGGGTTCAGCTTCAACAAAGACTTGGAACAGCTGGAGACAGTGGAAGAATACAAAAGCCAAAGCATTATCAGACAACCTGAACATATGCCCCATTAGAGAGGACTAAGAAAATTGAGGTTGCTGAGCTCAATGAATGGGTCACCAGCAAGGGAATAACATGACCACAGTCTCTAAAAGATATCCAAGCAAGGAAATATTTTGTTGGGCATGTCCACATAAAATTCAGTGAGGAAGATGAACTTGGACTCTGGCAAGAAAGATTCAGGTTAGACATCAAGAAAACCCTCTAGTGAGAGGAAAGCACTGGAATCAGCTGACTGGAGAAGCTGTGGAGGTCCCACATGGGAAGTCATTCAGAGCACATTAAAATGTTTCTCGCCTGAATGATGAAGGCAGTTTTTCCTGTAGTGGTTTAAGGGATTGGCCAAAAGATGTGAGAAGTCCTTTCCCTGCTTATTAAACAGCTAACTATGGTTAGATTCTCCAGGCAGATTAAAGTGAACACTAAACCAAGCACAAAGCAACATCAGATCCATGGATATTGTAATGATACAATTTTCTAAAATTTTTAAACCCTCAACAACAGTTAGTGGCCAACCTTGCCCAGAAAGTCCACAGAGATGAAGCAATTTCACTCTGCTGAGAGAGATCTCTGGTGGGAACAGGAAAGAATTCACCTTGATTGCTTTTCACTTCCAGTTCAAGTGTTCTCCAGGAACAGGCTTGGCTTGTGTGAGGAGGATGGAGCACTTTTCCACAGGATGATCTCCATGGCACACTTGGGCTCATATTTTCTTTCTCAGTCTTTGCCTAGCAACAATAACAACAAAAGCACTGGTACAGCTCTCAGATCTTACATCATCCTGTTCCCATTCCCACCAATTTTCTGGCTGTCCCTTACCCTCTCCCACCACCTTCTGAGCTCCTCAACCAATATAATACCTGAGCATTGACAAGGACATTCAGGGTTTGTCCCTTATAGAGGTAATTTCTGAGATCAGTCTTTCCAAACACTAGGAGAGAGGAAGAAATTAAGTAGCAGAAAGATCAGTAACAATAATTGCCAACCAAGCAGCAGAACTGGACATTCCTTGAGCAAAACAACTGCTGTACCAGGAGCTCCTGCCTTACACCCCCATCCTTCCCTTATTCTTCTTAGAATTGGCCAAGGCAAAGGTAAACATCCAACAGAACATCCTGCACTTCAAGCAGAAGCAGGACATTGTAATCATAAACCCTGGGCCAAATCCACACATTACACTGATGATTTATCCCAAAGGAAGGCGTGGCCACCCATTTCAGCCACAGTCTGAATTATTGTTCACACAGGCTGTGTGCATGAGGCTCACTGGAGTTTTCCTCCCTTAACTGGCTTGATATTTACTTACACAATTATTTCGTGTAGACTTATTGTTCAAGCTTTTTCTTCTGTTGTCGTAAAGATTAACTTCTTTAAAAGATGTTCAGTTGACAAAACTATATTGTTCAAATATAGTTCTCTGGGGGTCTATTTCAAGAAAATAAATATTTGGTGGTCATTATATTTCACTACTAGTACTTAGTGTCTTAGAAGTTGGGGTTTGCTCTACATATACACATAATTTATCATTAAAAGACTCCTAAACATATATTTATCCAAACTTAATTGTCCATTACAGAATGAAATCTGAATGTTATATCAAAGAGGTTAAGGTAAAGACAGGTCTCAAATTGTTCTTACCCAAAACTAACTCCACTTGAAGACTTTAACTGCCTATTTTCCAGATAAATATAAAAGTCCTTAGAACAGCAACACAGATACCTGCTTCACATGGTGGCAGGGGGGAGCAGGTGGGGTGGGATAGGATGGATATCTGGGAGCAATTACAGGAAACTGAATAAAGAGACTCAACATGAGGAAAGAAAATCAAAGAAGAAAATTAGAATCTTAAATACTTTGGGGGTAAAAGGGTAATTTGTAGAAACTTCTTCACTGAAGAATTCAAAAGCCAGCACAGTGAAGCACTAACAAATATTCAGCAAGGAGAATCATCCTTTGAAGGAGGGAAATTGTCTTGATGACCCACTACAGCTTTGCCAGCTGTAAGATCCAGTGCTCTATTTATACCTGGCCACATCATGGGATGCAGTGAGGTCAAGTTCAACACATTTGCTTTTAGGAGAGCCTTTTCTTGATATCTCTGTTTCCACATGAGCAGTGTTTGATGCAGCTCCGTGGACCTGAGCTTCTGTTGTGCTCCATGACACGACCAGCAGGAGCCAAGTGTAAATGGTGTCAGTGTGAATGGCAACCAGAGAGCAGGGAGAGCTGCCAAATGCTGCCCTCACCCTGGAAGGGTGAAACTCTGGAGCAGGGCATGCCGTGAGGTTGTTCTCCTTGCTCCACAGTTTACATCTACGACACAAGCACCATGGTCTCACCCCAGCATTCATTTCAATAAACACTGGGAGAGCTTCCAAAGGCCCGTTGTAGGCAGTTATGAAAACTAACCATTGAGCCATTATATAAATGATCTTCCAGGCATTCATTATTATGGTTAGTGCTGGAAAATAACAAGACTTTGAGGGGCTTCCACAATAGTAGAGCCTCGTTTGTGATCCCAGAGGCTCTATTCAAGCTCATCAGAACTTGAATCAGAGTCTAAGCTCTGACTGAACTGCAAGACACTGTGGGGTTAAAACCATTATTGCAACAAGATTAAATACATCTGTTATGAAAAACTCCTCTGCTTTGCATACATGATTCAAAAAAGACTCTTAGAAGGATAATTGTTTTGCCCAGGTTATTAACTAGAATTTTCTTACTTTTTTTTTATTACTCCTCAGAATAATTCTTAAGGTAAGCAACTCCTAATTGTGCAAGGATTGTGTTAAGTGGAATGCTCTATCCTGAGTGTCCATTCCTGCATATTATGTTCTACTACCAAAAGTCATCCTTGCATTAGGAAATTAATGTTATATTTCAATAAACTAAAGCTGACAGTTCATCTATGAAAAACGTTTTCAAAAACCCTGGAAATTCTGTTCTGAATATCAGATATTATGTCAAAGTGTGAATTAGGTTTGTACAAGATCAGAACTCGTTGAAAGCAGCATCAGAACCAGGGATCTGAGCTTTGCCCCTTGAGCAGGGACAGCTCCCTACTTCAGAGGTTAAATGACTTTTCAACTATTGCCTCTTGGGAGAGATGTTCTCTCTCTAAAGCTCCAAGATGAATAAACAGGAGTAAGAGTCTTACCCTAGACTAGCGGTCACTCTGAGCACCCGCTGGAGCCCCGAGCCCTCCCCAGCAGGCCGACACTCCTGCCCCGAGTGCGATCTGCGGGGGACGGGCCGCGAGGGGCGGCAGGGCCGCTCCCAAGGGACGGCGCTGCCCCGGAGCG
>VZTR01030152.1:227173-249506 GCA_013400775.1 Chaetops frenatus
GACCGACAGACCCGCCGGGGAACCGGCACCCACGGGCCCGCCAGGGAACCGGGACCGACAGACCCGCCGGGGAACCGGCACCCACGGGCCCGCCAGGGAACCAAGACCGACAGACCCGCCGGGGAACCGGCACCCACGGGCCCGCCAGGGAACCGGGACCGACAGACCCGCCGGGGAACCGGCACCCACGGGCCCGCCGGAGTCACCGCCTTGTCCAGAGAAACTGCCGCTGCCCCATCCCTGGGCGTGCCCAAGCACAGGCTGGACGGGCCTTAGACCAGCCTGGTCCGGTGGAAAGTGTCCCTGCACACGGCAGGGGGCTGGGATGAGATGGGCTTTGAGGTCCCATCCAACACAAACCGTTCCACGATTTTAACCTAGCTCCAACCAGAGCCCTCGAAAGCCACATGACACTGATAATTGTTTTTCCTTACAGGCTTGATCCAGGAGAATCGCTGGAATATTGTTACCAGAACAGGTAGTGGCAGTATTCCTCTCTTCTCTAAAGAAGAATTCGGGGCTAGGAAATGGTTTGGGAGCACAGGGCAATACCTTTCCCCAGGTTCAGGATTTCAGGAGCATTGAGCCATACCTACCCCCTCCATAAGCAGTAGGCTATGGACAGCAAAGGGCTGGGCATAAATCCTGCTCTGATGCTTTTCACTTGTATGGAATGCTTCCAGTCAGATTGGACTGGAGAGAGGGAACCAGTCTGGGATCTAAAGACTCTTTCTCATTCCTGTTTGTTCGTCTTGGAGCTTTAGAGAAAGAACATCTCTCCCAAGGGACAGCAGCTGAAAAGTGATTTAATCTCGGAACTACTCTGAAGGGCTCCAGCACCCTTTCCTGTGTTCAGGGAAAGCTGCCGTTTTGCAAACAGCCTGATCCATCACAAGGGTTGCTGGAGAAGTCCTGCAAGTTTGAGCCCTTCCACAGAGGCCGAGCCTGCCTACTCGGCAAGTCCAGCCAGGGCAGAGGTGTTAAATAACAACCTTAAAGCCCAGTGTTGCAATACTCCCGTCCTTGCTCAATTGTCACCCAACCTTAGAGACTTTTGGAGCTTGCTGATGCCTTTCTTGTCAAATCTAGCCTGTCCCAGAACCTGAACAGCTCAAGGAGGGGTCCTGCAGGGCTCTCAAGAGACCCATTTCTGGCTTTTAAGGGTCACAGGTTGAGTAAGGGATCAGGCAGATAACTGGAGATGGCACAGTGGAAGCTCAGAGTGACCACTAGTCAGCATTGCAGCCTCTGACAGAAAACACATTGTTTCTGCTATGTGGACAAACAGGTTGGACTAATTACCACATATAATCATTATTATTTATGCTCTACAGACATCAGAGTTTTTTCTTTAAATGAATTTATAGAGGGGGGGGAAAAAGTCACGAAGCTGAATAATCCCTATAATTATATGCTTAAAAATCCTGAATGGAAGAAATTAGGGGACACAAAGGAACACATAAACTAATTATTCCTTGTTGTGCAGCTAACATATTTCTATGGTAACCCCTATGGCCTTAGAAGAAATTAAATTATTTTAAATCAGTTCATTGGAAACGTCACCCAGTAAAACCACAAAACAAAAATCTCTCAAATAAATCTAAAGATGAAGGAAGAAAGCATATATTTTCCCAGCTGTGATTATTAGAGCTATGAAACTGTAGTTTTATTAAAACCACTAAATAGGTTCTCTCTTACATGCTATGTGGGAGCTTGGTGGGTATGAGCATGAGCACACAGGCACATATGAATGTGTGGGTATAGAAGAGAGATTTTTCACCTCTTCCATACACCATGTGTCAGTATGGCCAGGTGAACAGAGCACAAGGGTATATGGGTTTTAATAGTTGCATTTTGTTCTTCCTTTTCTTTTTACATTGAAAGCTTTGCCCTAGTCCTTACAGAACCTTAGTTTCCTCTACATCTTTTTTCTAAGTATTTATTTAAATGTAGAGTGTCCCAACTCTGCCTCTTCCATATGTGAAAAAATACATTAAGGAGGCAAAAAAAGGCATACTGTTTTTGTAGATCCACAACATGTGAAAAGCAGTGTAGTATTGAATAAAGACCAAGTTTACACATTTTTTCCTCTTGAAATATAACAAATTAATCAAAAACATGCACTTAAAACCTAAACGAGCCTGTCACCAGCTTTATATTATTTAAATTCAGCTCGGGGGGGTGCATTGCCAGAGGAATAATTCTGTCAGAATGGCCCATGAAGCAGGCAGGCTCTGGCTCTGTGGGAGATTCAATTCTTCAGGGTGTGCAGAGCCTGTAGCCAAAAAAGTTCATGCACACATGCTTCACTCTTCTTTTGACCACACCACCAAAACCAGTGGCTTCCCCTATCACATCTGTGGCCATGCTGGCAGCTACAGATAAAGGAGTTAACTGAACAGGCTTATAGGAAGGGATCCTCAGCGTTCAGTTAGGAGGAAAGTCCCTGCAGTTGTAGCTGAGGAGCAGGGTTCAGACTTCTTTCACAGAAGTCAGAATTCTTTTCCTCCCTTTCAGCTCTGCTTGGCACTTTTACTGTCACCTTCTCAAGTGTCTGCCTGTCTGCATTGCTGAGACCAAAACAGGAACCTTACTGCAGAAAACTGAATTGAGTGCTGAGCACGATCTGCCTCTCTCTGCTGGGATGAACTGTCACAAATAGCAGAAATACCAGGAAACTTCAGTGTCTCAAGCACTAAAAGGCTGCACAGTTCCCTTTTACAGAACAGTCATCATCAGCTTTACCATTTCTCTGGGATATATTTTTGCCACAGCTTTGCAAGGATATGGCACACAACCAGACACAGTCCAGCAAGATTCATCCCTGCCTTTGGTTAACATAGGATTATTACTATTCTTAATAATAGCAGTAACAGTTCCTATTAAAACATCCTACTGGCTTTGGAGAACAGGTTTCTGTTTTCCTCAGGTTCTAATTTTAGAAGCTTCTGGGGACTATGTAAACATGTGAGCTGAAAACAAACAAAAGAACCATATAGATTATTTGCTGAAAGCTTGGGGTGGGTGGTCAGATCCAAATATCCTGCTGTAATGAAGTCACTGCCCTGGCTTCCACAGAACAGTGCAGCACAGGGGTATCGTGGGTCTGGCTGGGCTACTGCTGAAAAGAGGAGCTTTCCCTGCTGCTTCATTGGGAAAAAGCAAATCTGGGATAGATAAAGATGTACTGAAAGCCAGCAACACTGGGCAAACTCTATCAGACTGGGGAAAGGCAATGAGGATGTGCACAGCCCTGTCTAGAACCTCATCACAGTAAGAGAAACCTGCTCTCGTTTGATGCAAAGCTCCTCAGCTCTTCTGTGCCAAACTGGCTGTGGCCCCGTTCTGCATCTGCTCTGCCAAATCTCTGTGCCCACTGCTACGTTTAGAAAAAAGTGTAGTGGTAAATTGTTCATTTTGCATTTGTAGCAGCAGCTTTCTTCAAAAGATAAAGCAGCTTTTCACACACTGAAGTGGATCTCTAAAGTCAAGCTTGTTCACATCTCATTCCTCTTTCTCATTAATCCAGAGAAAAAAAAACCTACATGAAAATTTGCATCACACTTTTAACAGACAGATCTGAAATATCTTCACGAGTTAGGTCTTTTTGGATCTTGATTCTACAAAGCACTTAAGCAGGAGCTTAATTTATTGCAGGTAAATAGTATGTGGCTCCAGTGGGACCATGTATCTGATTAAAGAATAGATGTAATTGTCTCTCCAGATCAATGCCATAATTTACTCCTCATTGAGTATCACATAGATCTTTATAGTCTCATCAATAAACTCATGCAGTGCAAAACACTAAGTGATCCAACTTACAAAACCAAGCACACACTACTGGAAATCTATACCCGGATATATATATTAACATTGCTGTTTAAGTATTCAATTTCTATTAAATTTCCTAGTCAAATTAAATACCTGGGGTTTTTTTTCCCAGAACTCTATATAAAGAGCTCATAAAAGCAAGCCTCAGCTTGTGCAACAATGTTTTGACAATTTTTAGACACCAAAAAGAACCCCACCAAAAAAAAAAAAAAAAAACCACAACCAACCAACCAACACCAAAACCCACTCACTTATCAGGTCAGACCCTACAACAGGAGCAGATTTTCAAGACCATGGAGAATAAATTAAGGAATTTAAAAGAATACAAGATTTTTGCAAGCCAGCTACAGTACTTAAAAATCAGATATTGGGGTTGCTTGTGTTGGTAGTTGGTGCTCTGGACGTGTTCCTTTATCTGCACTTCAGGGTCCCTTATTCACTCAGCTCTGAAAGTTAACACATCCATCAGAGGGATGATTTAATGGCCTTCACAGCCAACAGTGACCCTACAGGAAGAATAAATGAGTATGTGTTGTTAGCTGAAGGCGAAGGCATGTTTTGCACACATGATGTCACTCTTGCAACTCAGGAAGAACTAATTGCTCGGCTTGTTGTAAAGTCTCCTACTCGTTGGGTTCCCTTGCAAATTATAGTTGTCTGGAGAGCTGCAGCGTGTCATCAGCACACAACAATGTTGTCTGAAGCATAATTAATATCTGTCTTTCTTTTCAAGTTCCTTATTTACCCTCTTTCCCCCATGACAAATATGTTAATGACCTCTCCAAAACCCACAAGTTGTCATTTTCAAAGAGCCCCCGTCTTTCTGCCTTGAGCTGAACACTTTAGATTAAATCACGGTGAGCCTGTTCTTGCCCCCATTAAAGCTATTGAGGGTTTTGTCAGTGACTTCAGTGTAAGCAAACTCTCACAGTCTGTAATGGGAGTGGGACCACAGACCTATTTTGCTTTGCACCTTCAGCTAGAGGAATAAAAAACAACCAACACACCAAACAAACAAAAGGCAGGGATTGCCCCACCATTCACAGGATTTGGAGTTGAATCAAGTGTCCAGAGCAACACAAAGATCACCAGACCATCCGATATCATGGGCTGAGAAGTTTGTGTTGGGTTACAGGGTGTTAAAAGGCCACTTATTTTGCCTTTGGTTTTGGTTTTGGGAATGGGTTTTATATTTTTGAGGTTATTTTTAGCAATACTGACTGCTTACCTGATTATCTGTAAGTACTTATCTGCAAAGGGTGAAATAATTCCCAGACTTTCATACAGTTGCATGTGAAAATAAACATGCAGAATATTTATTCAGTCACAGCAATAAATATACTGGTGGCCCAGACCATTACTGGGGGACATTTTGACACCAGCTTATGAAGTACTGCACACATTCATAAAGGGCTTGGATAATTCTGAATGTGTGTCCATTTTTTGGTGTGTGACTTTACAAATGAGTCAGGTTTACAAATAATAAATGCATTTACACTAAAACCAGAAACGGGATCTTCCATATTCAATTACCCACATCTGTATTCTACTTTTCTTTTTCATTAAAAAAAAATCCCCTGATTAAATCATCTCCCATACAGCAGAAAACTCCATACAACACAAAAAAGGCCCTATTTCCACTACTACTTGGCTATTAGCTTCAGATGTGAATAAAGCACTTCCCTTTCCAAGAGTTAAACACATGGTAAATCCCTATGCTGCATTTATCAAGTTTTCACATGTTTCTATCCTTCCCCAGTTAGCAAGATAGAACTTCTGGATTTCTTAGTGTATTACTAATATGAATGTACTTGCAGGTAGGAGCTATGAGATGCATTATAAATTTCTTCTTCTTTTGCACATAGAGCTGAAAAATAGAGAAAGGGGGTCTGAGCCTCTATTCCAAAACATGTGCTATAACCAGGTTTCAGCTGAAGTGCCCCTCTTCTACTGATCTAGAACTTTGCAGATGCTCTGAGGACCATGACTCAAAGCAAGTATTCATCTCTTATTCCAGCTCTGCCTCAGTAGTGCTGCATTTGAGGATGAACACTGTCCCCAAGGGACACTGCAAGGTCTGTGCACTGCTGTGACCTCAGCTGAGGGGCAAATTTTATTTTTACTGGAGCACCTTTTTCCCAGCACCTTTCCCCAGTCAGGAGCATTCTACCATCCTGTGAGAGCACCAAGGCTGCCGTTACAAGAGGGATTTGAAACCCCAGACTATCTTGTAAGCATAAAATAAACAGAGCCCACTCCTCCCCAAGTGCTGCAGGCTGTGATACAGAGTCTCAGTCCTCCTAACCAGGGGAAGGAAGCCCAAGGTCTGTGAGCACTAAAGCACAATATTCTAAAAGCTGCCTGTCATTTACATTTGAAAAAAATCTTTTATGTTACATAGGTAGAGCAGCATAAAACAAGCACAGTATATAAACATTGCTGAATGACAGGTAAAATCTGTTTCAGCAGAATGCTTATTTTTAATGACCTATATTGATTCTCATTCCATCATGGTTTAATGTGTTTCTTCAGCATTATGTAAAAACCCTCCTACATTCATCATTTAATAATGATAACCCCACAGCATTTATAAGCATGCATAAGTTTATAAAGTCTGCCAGACAAGCCCAGTGGATCTTAATGATCTTCTCTCCTAGCAATAAATGAAGAGCTCATAGAATAGGGGCTGTTATTCAGGATTCTTGGGTTCTGGTCTTCATTTTGCAATACTGTCGCTGCCAAACTATGCTTGACACCTCTGTGCCTCAGCTTGCCTAGTTCATAAATGGGCCCAGCAACACCTGTCACAAGCTGTTAATTGCTGCTCATAAATCATATTGAGAGCCTTGAAAAAGAGAAATATATATATATGCAAAGTAGGTGCAATGTTGTAATAGAATTGCATTGCTTTCAGATACACTGTTTAAAATTAAATTCCTGGAAATTCATACCTCTGGTATCGCTTTACTACCCATTAGCTTTAAGGATTGCTTCCAGAACATTCAAAACCTGCCTACAATGTTTGTGCAATTCGAGAAAACATTACTATGACACTCACAGGGGAAGACACTGGAATAGGAACAATTTTCCCTATCCATCTCCTGTTGGAGTGGAGTGAGCTTTGCGTTCATTTCGAAGGCCGTGGGACCCAAATCTATTCACCATTTCTAATCAGCCTGCAAAAGCAACACTGCCACTTTATAAGACACAAATTCTTCATTTAATAGCTCTGTCACAAACCAGTGCTTCCCCTCCCTCCTCTTAACAACCACATTGGGTGGTTGAAGGATTTAAAAATCAGGCACCTTCACTTTGGGAAGTGTTTTTATAATCTGCCAAGTACAAAGCAGACTGTTAAGATTACCACTGTCACTTTTATTTCCCCCCCACTCTCCATGAATTATTTGCTATCAGCTCCAGCTGCTTTGTGGACAAGAAGCAGATCGGGGGACTAGGAATGAACACTGCACCTTTCAGGGTGTCATACACAGAAATGGAGTTTGCAATAGCAGAAATAGAATAAAGCTATGAAATTTGGATTAGATGAGAAAATCACAATTTAGACTTCAAAGATTTTCAAGGCATCAGTTTTACTTCTTCCCACTAGAAAGACAAGGGGACATTACAAACTTTCAATCCATGCCCAGAATACTGCAGAATCCAGTAAAGCTGTCTTTTCTTGGGCTTTTGGCTCAATTTCAGCTCTAAGATAGATCCAAAGTAGATAATTTCTTTGCCTTTTCCATGTTGCAGTGAAGTGGCACCAAAAGCAATAAAGATTCAGGGACAGAGGTGCCTGCAGCAATATGACTCCCTTCCTACACATCTCTCCCACTGCTCCCGTGGGTTGAACACTCCCTGTGCTCCAGGCCGTGTACGTGACCACAACTGGACCTTTGGAGGAGAGAGGACTTGAATCCCTGCTGAGCTGTTCCATCCTGGTATGATTTCCAACCACACAACTACGACAAAATCCCAGACTGTGAGACTCATCCTTCAGCCCTGCCCAGGGTACCAGGGATCACCAGTTCCATTCCCAGAGCTGCTCATTCCCTCTGTCCCACGGCTCATGTCCAACAGGCAGGTGACAGATCAGTCTTTTCTGTAACCCTTTCAAACTGAACTATTTCTGGTGTTTTCACTGGGTGTGCTTGATCAGGGAAACCTGAGGTTTGCTGCGGTGTCCCTGCCCATGGCTGGGGGTTGGAACAAAATGATCTTTAATGGTCCCTTCCCACCCAAACCATTCTGTGATTCAATGGGGTTTTTTCCCTTGAACCTTACATGTCAGAAAATTACATGAAGGCCTCTTAACATTTAACATCTTAACATTTTAGTAGCTACTTGCCACCAAATGAACAAATCAAGCTACAAGAATTCATTATAAATTATTTCATGCTTGAAATCCAAAGGAGAAGCAGTTACCTGGATTACCCGAATCTGAAACAACCAGATTTTACAAGAAGAGGCCTGGATGCTGAATAGAGGCATCAGTGGGCTGGAAAATGTAAACAGAGACAGGTAATATAAATAATCCATGATGGGAGGATTCGGCCTCCATTTGAGGGCAGAACACTGAAACTGTAATTGCTCTTGCAACTGATGAATGAAAACAATTACTCATTTTATTTAAGCAGTTGTTAGTTCTGCCAACACAAGTTTACGAAAGTCATTAGTCAGACTGCTCATAAAATGAAATAATAGAGCGGTTTGATTTTTAAAAAAATCACGAGATTATAAAAGAGCCCCAAAATGGAGAAAGATGTTCAGGCATTCTCTTCCTATCTGGTTCAGAAAACAGGGACCTTTTTTCCAAGCTTTTCTTTGGAGCAATGAAAACCAGAATTTTTACTATGATTTTCTTAATGTGATAGAGAGCAAGCGAAGTCTTTGGACTGCAGGAGCAAGGACTTTATGTCTTCTCACATGGATGGGGATAAAATGCAGGGTGCTGGAGCAGTGCAGGCCTGGGCAGAGGCTGCTGGGAGCGAGGCTCAGCGCCTGCCGGGGCATGGCCGCACCGAGCTCCAATGCCTGGCTGTGGCAGGAGGCCAACCTGAGCACAACAGGGGCAGCAGGAGGGGGAAAGGCTGGCTCAGCTCATCCTGCAGCAGGATGGAGGGGCATGGCTGCCCCTGAGCCTCCTCCTCTTGCCAGCACTGCAGGGACAGCTGGCTGCTCCGCCAGGGCCGGGTGCCCGGTGAGCACCCACAGCCCTGCCAACCCCACAGCACCAAAACCAGTGAGAAACACTTCAGTTCTGTGCATTTCACCTTATCAGGCCCTGGCAGGAGGCTCCTCAGCCACCGAGACAAATGTTGCCTGCAAAGAGCACACAGATATTTTATGCCCCAAACACTCAGTGCCTGAGGGGAAGAGGGCGAGAGTGGGTCAGCAGGGCAAGACACGCAGGGGAATGGGATAGGACTCGGCATTCCCACTGCCTCCCCACTGTGAGAGGCTTTTGGCATCACGAGTGACAACTGGGTGGAAACTCTGTGCTTTTCAATACCTTGAAACAAAAACGGTTTGTAAGACTTCTCCCCTTTCCTGCAGATCTATGAGGGGTGGTTCCAGGTCTGCCCCACAACTGTTCGTGGCATCAAAAGCACTTTCAGGAGATCAGACAGAGCTACACCAGGAACAGCAGTTGAAGAGCACACTCCTCTTACTATTACTTCTAGAGAAATTCATAAATGTACCAATATTTTGGAATGCTGAAATGCCACTGACAGAAAGATGAGAAACAAAGCACATAACCAGGTTCTGGTGGAAGCTGGAAGGGGCCCCAAACCAAACCTTTTCTGGATTCAGATATGCATTGTGTAACCACAAGAAAAGAAAACTTTTATAGCAGATACCTCTATTGTAATAAACAAGTTGATCTTGATGTAGTCTCTATAGGGTCCAGGTAGTCTCTGTATGTGACCCATCATCAATACTGTCTGAATGCTACAGTCTCTGTGCTTTTCACCTCTGTATTTCATATTTGAAAGTCATCATGCTCAAATTTTCTTAAAGAATATGGCATATTGCTAAAAAATGCATCAAGACAGAACAATCCACAGCAAGACTTGCACAGAACACAGAAATCTTTTTGCTCCTTTTCAACGGGAGTGCAGCACATCAAGAGGTGAGGCACACAGTGCTTACAGCTGCTGCTGCAGCTTCTTTTTGGCTAACTGGGATGTACATGCCTCAAAGGAAAACAGCCAAAGCTTTTACAAACCTCTTCTCTTTTACAAACCTCTTCTTCAAGAGGTCTTGGCTCACAACACTTCTTTCTATGAAAACTGCCACACTGTATGGTCACACTTAAGACATGAAAGCAGCAAACTCCTGCTGGTTTACAGCCCCTAAGGAGAGGCACCATCCCAGACTGGGGGCAGAGGAACATTTGAACAGGGGCATAGCAAAATGAGACAGCATTAACACCTCTGAGCACACAGGCTCACTATAGCAGATACATGTTCCAACGTGACAGATACCAGGCACAAAGTGGACTGATTTGTTCTGATGATCAGAAACTGCAAACATAAACATGTCAATTATCTGGGGGAAAAACGGCCTTTGGAGGGGGAATGTTTAGCTCAAATTCTTGCTTCAGTTCACAGGTTAGAATTTTATTGTACTTCAAATACTTCTTCATATGAACAAAGATACCTTGTACAGAACCTAGGAAGGTTCACACTAAGCTCAGGAAATCCTGTGGCATTAGGAATGGATAGACACAACTCTCCCTTGCTTTACAGTGGTGTCATCCAATATCACTATTGAAAGAGAGGATAAAAAACTTTTAGTTTCTCTCTAACTTTTTACAAGCAACACCTAAGCTTCATTTTTCTAATATATGAAATGAAAACACTTAGTTCACTGTAAAGTACCTAAAGAGCAGTGGGTGTGAAGAGCTTCATGGATATTCAATTAAGGGAAAAAAACCATGACTTAGACTGATGCCTTATGCATCACCTTGGCATGTGGAGAGGATTGTGTAGTTCATTTATAAGAGGAGCAAAAACTGGGATCCAGTTGTTCATTCAGCAGTTACAATTGATGCTGAGGAAGAGGTATTTCTCCAAAGCCATTAAAAATTACACCATGCATTGAGTTGGTATTCAGAATAATATGAGGTGTTCCAGATCTCCTCAACCCCCATGCACACATTCTTTTTGGGCTCCTGTTCAATGCACCTCAGACCCACATGACCTAGATATTTTTAATTTTTTAAAGCAAAATTTACAGTTAAACAGAGATTAATAACATGTGTTTAATGGTCATAAAGAGAAGTCTTTTACAAAGTCTAAACAAGACTAATTAATAAGTAAATGCAACTCGAGATTCTTTGCTTCAGCTAGGCCATCTCAGATATCACAACAAATACCTTTATGAAAGATGCTTTATATTGTTCCACCATTTCTAAATGGTGAAATGCTCAAGAAAGTCACTCCATAAGTTATTTCCCTGGCTGGATTTCCATATGTCATATGCTTAGAAACAGAAAGGAACATTTCTGCCATCCTTCTGTTTGAGTAAATCCCTGTGAATCTCTTTTGTCTGCTTGGATTGCCAGGAAGAAGCACTGAATCTCCTCAGCAGTGTTTTAATTGGCTCTGTGAGAACATGCTCTCATCACTCCCCTTCATTCTCTCATGTATCTTTCCAAAATCATAATGCCTTTTTCTCTAATTACTTTATTTGGCAGCCTGAAAATAAGGGTAATTACCGTGTTCTCTATTAGCTTGTGAGGAGGACAGAGGACTAGATGGTTTGCAGGAAGGAAAAATGGGACCAGTAGGTCCTGGTTATACTCAAATAGGAACTTCCAGAGGAAATGTGTGGTTGTCCATGAAGGACTTTGGAGCAGTTCTCTTTTAAACTGATGCTGAAGCAATACAAGACAACAGAGGCACAGTGACAATGCCACACTCCCAAATGAGATGTTGAACAAATGTCTTTACCACATGTGGTCATTAAAGATTTGATGTCAAGATGAAAGGTGTTAACCTTGGAAACCTGGCCAGACTCCAACATGGGTAATTGCATTCTGCCTCCCTGAGCAGCTCTCTATAGAGTTCCAGCTGGACATTTCAGCCCTTGAACCGTTACACAGCCTTGCTGTGAGTGGCTCAGGGAAAGGATTGTACAACTCAACAATATTCTGTGTCAACAACTTGTATTGTGGAGATGCAAACCTTAGAGTGGTAGCAAATCATGCCACAGAAGAGTTTTTTGGGTTACTGTGCATCACTGCAGCCCTGGGAACGCCATGAAACATACAGTGCACATAACTTTTGTGGGACAGACCTTGTGGAAAGGAAAAAATATTGCACCTTCACCCCACAGTGTCTTGCTTTGGAAGAAGCTCTTAGAGACAGGCGAGGGTTGCTGTTCTACTGGAATTGTTCAAGTCTGCATTGTGTCACTATTTCTCATGGAAGCAGTCCTGCTTGGATCTGTGAGCTGTGGGAAGATTTTGCAGTCTGGTGTCACCATGACCAGCTGTGAACACAGCATGTGCAGCCTGGCTGCTGCCAGCACACAGAGTGCTGCAGCACTGAGACCTGCTCTGCAAGCAGAGCATTCCCAATTCCAGACACACTTCTATGGCAGGATTCCCTGGAGGCAGATCTACACGGCTGGGCAGATGCTCCCTTCCAGCCGTGTCCCTGGGTACACACCCAGGCCCTGCACTGTCCCCGTTTCAGGAGGGCTGTGCATGGACAGCCACCCCCCACAGGCACGAATGTCCTTTGCAAGGGTGGCAGGGCATGCCTGGGGATGGGAGCTGGGCTGCACCGTGGCTTTGGTGTGGGACCAGGGCAGTTCTGAGCTGCAGCTGCTGCTATCATTACCTGCTTTCAGAGGGCAAGCAGAAAGCAGCACTGAAGGTAGTTTGCATGAGTTTCCCAAGTGTTGATGAGATTGTTATTACCATATGCATCTTCTCCTTACAAAAGGGAGTCATATTTTAGCTCAAGCAGACAGGATTCCTGAGAGTCTCATACTGAAAAATACAGGCTACATGCAAAACCCCCATTGCAGAGACTCACTGAAGTCTGCCACACGCTGATTTAAAGGCAAGTGACTTCAAGGACTGCATGCTCAGGTGTATCACAGGAAATAGTTGTAAAAGGAAAATTATTAGCCATCTTACAAATACAGGAGTAGATAGAAATAAACCCTTATTTATGCAAAAACCCCTAAGCCTATCTGATCCCATATTGATGGCCATTCTATCTTAGATTAATTTTGTAAGACCTTTAATAAAGCTGTGCAATAAGCAGAGCTAGGGATGATAGCCTATGTTAAGTTTCTGATACTGCAAAGAACAACATGGATCATATTCAGAAATTTTCCCAGTGTTCAACATGCCACTTATCAAATTCCCTTCAAGCATTCATCACACCCATGCAAATAATTTATTCTTCCCCACAGAAGCTTTGTGTTTGATCACAATGACAAGTTACTGCTTCTGCTCTGCATCACATACATTATGGAGCTTCACACCCCAGAGCAAGAGCTAAATCACATCGAGGAAACCTATGGAGGTGACTGCCCATTCCTGCAGTCCTTGCACACAATTACATCTCATGAAATCCCAAAGATTTAGTTATATCAACAAGGTCTGCAGAACTAAGACCACGCTTTTGAAAAATGAGTTGTTAATCCTGAAAAGGATTAACACATTAGGAGATAAGCAAATGCCTAGCTCAAGATTATTGTTACAAGCAAGGCACTTTGATTATAAACTACATTTTTATCATTTAGGAGTCACCTGTCCTGCAAATATGCATGGACTAATAATTTGTCTATGAAATCCCTGGGAAACCACAAACAGGTTTTAGAATCTGCTGATCAGGGTAAGTAGTCTGTCAGAATAGCTTTAGCAAATAAAAGAAATGCAAAATACCGAAACGTACCTAGAGGACAGAGTCTCCTGGCTGAGTAGGGTTGTAGGCTGAGACCCAAAGAGCTGGTAACTTGGGATGGAATAGCTTTTACAAATCAATCAGTGCAGAAAGCCAACATCACACAAGTTACGCATTTACCAGGCAGTGTTTGACAGCAAGAAACAAGCTACAGCACAGAAAATTTCTGTGTATCTTAAGCCTCCGTCCCAAACTGACTCCTCATACAATTCATATGCAGGCTGCAATTTACTAAATCCATCTGTTGTTCCTACAGCTTGCTTTCTGGAAATTCTGCATTTCAAGGGTCTGCTTGTTAGACAAGGTCAAAGAGTAAAGCAGGCCCTTTCATTTTAAGTGACTTGAAAGAAAAGGAAAGGAAATTTATATTTAGAAATAGCAATGATTAACTAGGGGAAATATATTAGAGTATTAAAATAAACGACATAGAATAGCTCTCACTTCCAATTAGGCAGACTTTACTTCAAGAAAAATATTTATATACAAATATAAAAAGCTGGGGAATGCTAACCTATACTAAGATGAAAGCATCTCATAACATAATTCATGTTTAGCCATTAAAATGGAGGATCACATTTTTACATACTTTTTCTTCTTGTCCTTCTAAAGTCTCTGCTTCTGTGCTTTCTTCTCTAATCACCAAAACTTCTCACAGCTTCTCTTTGTTAGCAAACCGCCTATGGCAACTGCACACCTTCCACATCTCCACAGCCTTCAGAAAGGCACCATCTGATGCTACTGCATCATTCTGGATCAGAACAGATTCATCAAAGAATTATGAAAATAAACTCACATACACTCTAAAACTGAAGGTCTCAAGAGCTGAAGTCTGAATCAGGGTCCACCAAGATGTACTCTGCATTCCTGATGTATTCAGGGCTTCTGTTTTCAGCCCACTTACTGGACCATATAAAGAACAGCAAAGCCATTTAAAGAAAACAGAGGAGAGCTGTGGGTATCTCCTGAGCACACCCCATTGACAGTGAAGTGCTGGTGGTGCAGTTCAGAGCTCCACAAGACAGCTTCAGTCACCCCAAGAGACCCAGGGAGTGTGTCCAGCCCCTGGGGACGGAACTCAAGCTTGTTTCAGCCACTGAGCTCACTCACCACTGGTGCTATAGCCAAGGTCAGAGGGAAAGCAGGGAGCCCTGAGACCCCTCCCTAAATACTGTGCAGCTGATGCTGTAGGTGCCAGGTGTTCACTTCCACCTAACAAGTTAAAGGTGCAGCTCCAGATGTACTCCAGGGCTGTGGTAGGGACCATGGTCACAGCCTTAAAGATGGCAATGACTAACACCATACAAAGTAGATACTGGGAGAAAACAATTCACACAGCTGTACTTCAACCAGGAGACTAAAATCACCCTTGTACGAATGCAAAAGCCTCCCAGGACCCTTACTGGTGTGAGTAGTAGGTTGTCAGTCTAAAACACATCCTAGGCTCGGGTGTGTTAACGTCATGAGAGAAAACTGGTTCAATCCTGACTCAGAAGAACCCGTGTCACCTACTGAGTCACCAAAACCACCCCCTGCAGGATGGGTTTCCTTGGAGTCCCCTTTGTAAGCCCTGCTTAGACCTGACCCTGTTTTGCCTATAAGGTTTAACATGATGGGAGTCAAAAGTCAAATGATGCAGTGAGCTGCAGTTTGTTTGTTTTCTCAGGGGCTCTCCCTCTCTCCAACAGCAACCCTACCAAAAGGCCTTTGTCTAAGGAGTAGAATGAGGAGCATAACACTGTTTGCATTTACTTATGAAAGAGCTACACCAGCAGCTCCTTTAAAGCCTCTGAAGTCAGCTCCAGTACAGTTACTTGGCCTAAGTTTATCTAAACTAAATGGGCTGACTTGGTTCAAATGTGTTGCACAACCAAATGATAAAATTTGGGGGGGGGGGGGGGGAGCCGGGGGAGAGGGAATGACTAGTGATGACATATGTATTTAACACTGCATGTCTCCTCTTTCCAGATTAGGAGGAGCTGGCAAGCTTCAGTGTGTACACATGCCAGCAGCGGATGTCGGCACATATACAACACTTTTCAGAACAACATACTGTTGAAACATGTAGTTCAACTCCAAGGCACCCCTTCTGTTCAGTTAGCCCAAAACAGCTATTAGAATTGTCTTGCTTAATATGGTAGGATTTGTAGCACAGCCTTTAATGCTTGTTTAATCTGGTTTCTTTATAGCCACTTGGGAAATGCTGAGAAGTCAGTAGGAGCAGCCCTGCAGTGCTTTGCTCAAGGTCCTCCACATCCATTTGAGCTGGGGGAAGTGATGAACCTGTTGGCAAGAGGGAAATATCAAGGATACAGGGGGTGTCATAAATGATACAGGAATATAATCCTCTCTTCCGCTTTCACATGTCCTCACTTTCCTTTCATTTCTCGGTCTGAAGTACAGAAAAGCACGATGCTGACAAGCTCACCCTGGTTCATTGTCAGTGTGTCTTGAGAAAGTCATCAGTAAAGATCTGAAAGAAATCATGTCTGCAAAATAAATAAAAATATATTCCAAGTTGGAAAGGAAGTGTTCTGCACTCATTAACAGAAAGCTCTGCTTTGATGACTTCAGATTTTAAAATAAGTTCAGTTCTCTCCTCCTTTTTATTTCAATAATTTTGGTGCGAACATTTTTAATTTAGCATCCCCCCTAATCCCATATTCTTTTTCCTGCTCCACTTGCTCTTTCATATCCTCAGTTATTTTGTTCTTTATCACAAACCACAAACAACCACTAACAATCATTTAAACCCTGCCCCTGCCCCCTGCCCCCCCCCAAAAAAAAAAAAACACCCCAAAAAACCAGTGCAGAGAAAAGCTCATCTTTTGGTGTGGGTCTGGAGTGATGCTGGATGTATCAGAAGTGGCCAATATGCCCCACATCACATGGGTCAATTTTAGACATTGGAATAATTTTCCTTTAGTTTCTGATCTGGCCACTCTATCCCACCACCATTATCCTGACAATTTCCCTTTATTCTCACTTCCTAGCAGCTGCTTCCATTTCACTCCCCCTTTCTTTCTGCTTGGCTCCAGCACTGGGGGGGGAGTTGGTCAGACTGCAAAGGCTCAGGGAGGGCTTCCTGCCGTGGGACTCAAGTGGGTGTTCATGTAAGGCAGGAGCCACCAAAGCCTCCAGCTCTGTTCTGCAGGAGTTTGATGTGCTAATGTGGGGATCCCAGGAGAGCCAACCCTTTCCCCTTTTCCTCAGCAGCACCAGTCCCTGCAGGTACCTCTTGGTGAAGCAGCCTCTGGTTTGGGTCTTGTTCCTTTTACTGCCCTTTCAAGCATCCAGAGAGAGCAGTTTTCCATTCAGATGTCCCAGGTCACCACAAATAAAACCAGTTTCACTGTCTGCCACTCACTGCAGCAGCTCATTGCTGCCATCCAGCCCCATTGGCAGCAATGATCCTCATTCTGATCTACCTAACCCAGATTTTTCAAATTATTCTTAAAATTTCGAAATGAAGCATAGAATCACAGAATCGTTAAGGTTGGAAAATACTTCCAAGATCATCAAGAACAACCTTCAAATGAATACTGCCAGGCACACTAAATCATGTTCCAAAGTGTCACATTAACTTGGCTTTTGAACACAGCCATGAATGGTGATTCCACCACTTCCCTCCAAGTCTTTTAAGATTAGAGCTGTCCTTTAGAAATGAGCTCATTCAGACAAAAGCAAGCTGGGGAGTGCCTGTGTGGGAAATTACACTGCCCTGTCTGATGGAACACCTTTGGTGGGAGATACCCAAGGGAAGAAGCAGTAGGAAGATGGGTCTGGATCACCACCTCTTAACCAGGCTGACTTGCAGCCTGGACAGCAGGTCTAAGCAGAGCCTGAGCTAAAAGAATAATATTTGGATTTCTCCTGTACTTTGTTCCATCCAGTGTTCAAACAGGAATCCCAGGACAAAGTGTACTTTATGTGAATTCTAGCAAATGCACAGCAAGAGGCTACTCCCACTGGATTGTAAGGATTTGCTTAAAATGTAAAGAGCACTTTCAGAGAAAAAAGGAGCCCTGTACCTTGGTTTGGTAAAATATTAAGTTTTATAGACCCAAAAATCAATATACTTTTCCCTATAGTTTATGTAAAAATAGTTGTGGAAGAAATGAGTGTGATTCTGCAAATCCGCCTTCACGGATCCTTTTAATTTAGAGGCATGAGTCATCAGAGCAGGGACTCCTCGGATGATTGTGTGACCACAGGATGCAGCCCTGGAAAAGTGTTTTTGTAAACAAATAAACATGTTCCTTCCTGTTTGAAACTCAGATCTTTCAGCATTGGGCAAGAGCCTGAGAACCTGACAGTGAGAGTAGTAAGAAATATTAAATGTAATGCCAGTTGCTTGGTCCAGTTCCAACAGCAAGAGGTGAACAAAACACATAGAGGGAAAAATAGATTAGCCTTTTAAAGTCCTTTAATAATCTGACATGTTATTAGTATCAGGAACAAAGAAAAGACTTGTTAAGTGAAAATTGCCTGAAGAGATGGTCTTACAACCTGACAAAATCAGAACAGAGGGTAAAAAACCAAAAATTGGGAGAGTTGATGATGGCTTGTGCCATGTTGTGCTGTACACACAGGGAGTGATCCAAAGATCCAAAATGGGTTTCACACTATGTATGGTTTTTGACATCTGATGAATACTTTTGGGAGAGATTACCCTCTTTTCCTGGAGAAAGCAGGATACTGGCCCCAGTCAGCAGTGTCTGCACTGCCTTTGCTACTTGACTCCCAAAGAGGAAAAATAGAGTCTTCAGTCCTAACAGCTGGAAACATTTCCAGAAAAGCATGTAGGTATTCGAAAGCAACCTAAATATTGCAGTTGTCAGGGAGTCAATTTTCTGTTGGTAGTTTAAAAGCAAACTTCTGGCAGCAGTCAGGGAATCCTTTAAGTACATTTAGATCAATGCATGAAGTCAAATAAACACTTAAAATCCCTCAAGATTAACAGTGAATCCAGTCAGGAAATGGCTGAGCCACTGCTTGACCCTTTTTTCTGTCGCAGACCAACCAACCTGGAGGATGCCCCAACCACCCCAAATCCTGCTGTCCCTGGGCACACACGAGGCTTGGCCCTGGCCTCAGCTGGGTCGGGATGTTTCAGCTGCAAACGATAGATCTATTTTACGTATTAGTGCTTGTCTAGACTAAGGAAATGTTCCTGCTATGACTATGCTGAGGTAATTACACCAGTGTAAACCCCTTTGGGCAAAACAGAGCTTTCAGTGGCCTGATTTACGCTGGTCACTTGCCAGGATTAGTTCAGCTGGTACCAGCCTGTCCTCCAGGAGCTCCTGCTCCCAGCTGGAATCCTGCACAGAAGTTTTCATCCATCTCATCTGAAATGCTGGCATTGCCAATCTATCAATCAAGCCATCCTTATGGGACAGTTGTGCAAGTGTTTCTCTCCAAAAGAATTGTAAATATTTAGAAGGCTCCTCTGTTAGCAGAGAATTTATTTATTAAGAGGCTACAAACCCCCCCCCCCCAAAAAAAACACAAAAAACCACCACCGACAAAAACAAAAACAAAAACAAAAAAAACCCTGAAATAAATAAATCTGGGTTTAAATTAAAGCATATTTGGATTTGTATATGCATATCAGAGAAAGACGTTTTGCTGCAAATACAATTAAATAGGAAAGCTGATGTAGGATGTTCTACTTGCCAGGAGTAGATGTGACCCTTACCCACATTAAATGAACTTGTGTGTAAGGACAAAATGTGTCCAAACAGTAAAATAGGAGTTACTCCAAACTGATCAATTCAAATGAGAAAAAAAAAAAAAAAAAGAGAGAGGGGAAAAAACCCTCCTAAATTAAATGAATCAAAGGAAGGCCCTTTTAAAGCACAGAAGGTGGAACCTTAGTCTAGGAGAAGTCAGTGGCAACATTTACATTGACTTTAAAGGAGAGGCTTCACTTACTGTAACGTGTGAAACCACACAGTGCTGCTGAGCATAGCATGGAACAAAATACATGTGCTGAGTTTCACACACAGCATTCAGGGAACACCTTGATAAATGCAGGGTGATGAACAGGCTGACTAACAGACAGACTTGGTTATTTTTTAATCTGGTTTACTGTTACCTGCAGGTGTTACAGTTAAAATGTTCTAAAAAGTTACTATAAATCTTTAATTCTAAATAGTAACTGGAAGGACAGCTAGAAACTCTAATAGTAAAGCAAATAGGCTCCTTTAAAAGTTTCCTTATTAAAAAAAAAATAAAAAAGGAGGGGGGTAGAAGTATGTCTGAAGCACAAAGATGACATCAGAAAAGTTCCTCAATTCACAGATGGCTGCACCTTTCAAAAAAAATTAAAACAGGAACCCTAGATTGATTTAATCACCCATACAAGCGAAAAAACGTAATGAAGATATTTAGTGCCAAATTGGTTTCTTGGGACCTTTTCCATGTAAATAATACAAATCAAACCTTGAAGTTCAGTGCAGATATGATCTGACAAGTAAGCCAGGCTTTTTGTTTTCCTTTGATCCAGCTCCAGAAATATTTTATCCAAGGTAAAGTTGGTTTTAAGTGTTTTCCATTTCAGTTTTTAATTTTGGATATTCATCATATAGGAAACTTGCTTATAGTGCTTCAAACACCAGGCTGCACTGACTCACAGCACCAAACATAAAGATTTCCTTGTATTTGCTCCTAAGTGGGGGAATATCAAGAGCTCTCCATGTGACACAGGATCAATTTCCATTGCTCGGTTATTTTTAAGGGTACAGGGAGCATGGACAACCCTGGCTGAATATTTCCAAATATCAAGACAAGCCAACTCCAGTATTTTTTACACTGTTCCACTTCTCCGAGGTGTGTTGGGGAATAATACTTATGAAAATAATAAGATAGTCCTTTGCTTTCTAACTGATTCCCCAAATTCCCCACATGCTGCCATTCCCTCAGGATGCCAACTGGGAGAAGCAGTGCCTTCTCTTGGAAGAAAATCTTCACATGTTAGTTTGGTTGGTTGTTTGGGTTTGGTTTGGTTTGGTTTGTTTTATGTATTTTACTTCTCTGACTCTGTTAAAAATAAAAATTAAAAATAANGTTCACAGTTTTCAGTGTTATGTGCCTAAATACAGATATAGGCACCTTGCTGTAGGCATGTAGTTTTCAAAAATTCAGCTCTTGTCAATAATGTAAAATCCTGTGGATTCTCTTCCTTCCACAAATTGGTATGTAGTATATTTAGAATTAACAGGGCCCGTTTTCTCTTTTGATTCGAATATGTGGTGTAAGGTTAATGAAAATAAGATGGATGTTTTATTTTGGGTCTTACATATAATATTATTAAATGTGCCCACCAGAAATGTAGGATAAAATATTTGCTCTGCTTGAAGATTATGTGATATTTGTATTCTAAGCCTCACCACAGTGGGTTTCTTTAAATAGAAGCTATACTTTACTCCTAAATTGCTTAAGGCAAAGGAAGCAGAGATGATGTTTTTATGAATGTTTAAATGCAAATGGAACTGAGAGTGAATGCTATGCTAGCTAACATCAAAGGCTCACCAAAGTCTCTGCATTAATGAGGCTCTTTGTTTCCTGGATCACAGATTACAACAGGTTTCCAACTCATTGCCAAGGCTTTATCTCCATTTGGGAGGGCTGTAAATCTCAGACGATTTTTTTCACATGCAAAACAAGAGGATCATCTGAAAGAAGAAGGAAGAAAAAATCTTGAAGTAGCAAATATTTCATTCAAATGATTATTCCTCAAAGTGGCTGCATCTTGTTTTATTTTTGGGATGTTTAAAAGAATGGAAATTTGCCGACGGAGTTTCCTATGGGGCAGCTCATTCATTTGGAGGAGAAAACTGAGCAGGAAAAAAGCAAACAGCATCCTTCCCCTCTCCCAGCTTCTTCAGCCTGGCATCAATTGTGCCCCAAAATCAGAACAATAAATCTATGTAATGCAAAATCAGCAATTAGCAGAAAGACAGATTTTGCTCCATTTAAATATATTCAAGTACTTTCAAAGTGGCTCCAACTAGTTCTTCTCCTCCCCAAAAAGTAATGAGATTATATCCCCAGTAATAATACCCTAATTAACAAGAAAAATAGGGACCAAGATTTTTAGCTTCCTATTCAAGGGCTGAATGTGACAATATGTTGTATATTGGGTCATAAAAAACAATTTACATGGCGTCATTACAGTCTGTAGCAAAGTCTCCAGGACCCAGGGCTATCTTATGCAATCTTAATTAAGGAAAATAAATATCGGTGTGTTGTTTTAAGCTACTGGAGACATGCACAGGACCTGTCGTGTGTGATCAGAAGAGATGGGGAGTTTCCTTTTCCATGGGAACTGCTTAAAAAACCCTCCGACGCCGACACACAAGTGTCTAGTGCCTTCGAAATGGGCTGTGAAGATGGTAATTTCTTGTTTCCTGACCCTCGGGGCCAGGCAGGAAAACTAATAATTTTCTGCCACCCCACGTCACGTCCGTGCTCCGGAGGGGCCGAGGGCGCAATGGCGGGAGCACCCACGCGTGACACGGGTGTGTCTGCACCCACAGCTGCGAATGGGCAGCTGTTGTGGGCGTGTGTGG
>VZTR01030152.1:260293-325340 GCA_013400775.1 Chaetops frenatus
TCCCTCAGCTGCTCCTCATCAAACTTGTGCTCCAGACCCTTCATCAGCTTCATTGCCTTTCTCTGGACGTGCTATTTATGACTATTCCCAACGAAGGACTCTTCCACCACCACCCGCTCTGTGAAATGGCTTCATGGAGAAAGTCAGACATTTGGTCAGTAAAAGGTTTAGCAAAACCTGACAAAATCAGCTGTCCCCATCCAGAGCATCCTGCTGGCTGGAGGTGCTGGGCAAGAGGTCACCAAAGTGGCTTTAAACCCCTGCTCCTCTCCCATTCACCACCTCTGTGCTAAATACAGCTCAGCTGCCATGAAAAGAATCTGCTTCATTGTGTTTCACGGGGGCCCAAAATTAGTATTTTGTGAAAGAAAACAATAAACTCAACAATGCTGTGGTAAGTTTTTGAAACCAAAGTAAAACTGGATACTAGAATCTAGAGCACTTTTCCCCTCCGGTTATAACAACTTTGCATTTGATTAAATGATAGGCCAAAAAAAGTCTTCAACAGTATCTCCTTTGTTTCATTGAAGAATCTGGAACTATAATATACAAAGTACATGTCTGCCTTCAAGAACTACATAGTAATCACAGACTGACCAAAAAAAGCCTTTTTTTTTTTTAAATAAGTGATTCAGCTTGTCTGCTCTGTGTTGAATTTGTTTTCTGCTGTGGTTTGCTCTGAGGAGTAGCATAGATGAGTGTAAATTGAGGTTCTGCTCTGATGGGACCCACACAAAAGTAAAATGTGAAAGCCCAAGGTCATAAGGTGTGTTTGGGTGCAAGGGGACTGTGATTATAAAGGCACTTGGGAGAGAAGTGCTGGGAAGAGACTCTTTGCAGCAAAATGCTCACACAGGATCAGAAATGTGGAATTTTTATTCTGACACTGAGGATACAGCACTGTGGAGATTGCTTTTGTGTTTAGGAAATAAACCATTGTAAGATCTACCACATGAGAATTTGTTGTTCTTAGCATGGAGAGGCTGATGAAGTGATTCTTGTTACGTGCTGCTGCCCTGGAATTACTGGTGTGGGAGTCAGGATAGTGAGGAGGAGTTGTGTTTGGATTCTAAGTGGGAGACACAGCACAACCCCTGACAGCACCAAACCCCAGGTCAAAAATTGGCCTTTCAGCTTTGGCTTCCTGCTATAACTTACAGACTGTGGCATTGCCAGATTTGGAATCTCACCATCCAAAAGAATATATGGATTTAGAAATCCAAGTGATGTTTTGCAAGATTGCATCATGCTGCGCTGAGTATTCCTTGGAGTGCTTAGATAAATTAAATAAATAGATAAATTAAATATGCATATTAAACCAAAATTGAAACCAGAAGCAATAACATAAAATAAGAAATAAAAATTTAAAAAAAATTAAATTAACATCCAAACCTTTTTGTTTTACTTTCTCTGATACAAAGCAATTTCTCCAGGACTGTACACCATATGAAACACATTATAAATGCTCTTGTAAAATCCACATCATTATACCACATGAAAGGCCAGGTCCTAAAAATAGCCATTTAGAGAGGATGCAGGCTAGTAGCAATTTCGGTGATCATGAAATAGTTGTGTTGACATCTCTATGCCTGCACACCCACAGAAAGCTTTGACTTTTGAATATGAGCAACATTTGGGCTTTATGGAACTTTGCATCTCATCCCATGGATAGTCCTTTACCCAGGGGCATTAATTTCTGATCTTATTCCCGTTTTTCTAACCCTGATTTTATAGAGAAAATGGGTACATTACTTTTTTTCTTTTTTTTTTTTTTTCAAATGGTATGTGAAACTCCTTCCTTGCTCTCAGTTTGACAGTGGTTGGCAATATCAGTTGTATTTCCCTCTCTCCCAGCAGGGAAATTTTTTTTTTCCCTCAATAGACACACACATCCCCGGTATTTTGGGGAACTAACTGTTAAAATGTAAACCTAGAGCGTTAGATCATAACACAAGAAGCTGCTACATCTATGCAGCCTTTGTATCTGCTGTAGTATTCAAAAGAAAGTAAATGAAATCTGCAGTAATTACACAGTAATGTATCCACAACAAAAATTTTCTTCCTTGTCCCAGTGATCAGAACTTGGCGTTTATTTTGGAATATGAAAGGCTGCAGCCTCCTGGCTTTGGTGTGTTCGCAGCAAAGCCCTGGCTGGGATCAGCTGCCGTAGCTCTGGGATAGACAACAGAGTCCTGCCAGCTGATATCGCTGGAGATCTTTTTGAAGAGCTCATCAGATTTCCTTTTATTGCTGTTGTGTTTCGGTTTTCGTTTGTTACTTGTTTGAAAGCATTACTATAGGGATAGTTTTCTGGAAAACGTTGGAATCTTCAGCGCTGATCTCTTGTTTGCATTTTTCTTTTAGAAGTAGTATGATGGTGCTGGAGATGCACACCTTCACATGAGGGTGGCTGAAGTCTGTGGTTTAAGCCTGTCCTGGATTTTAAGTGTGTGGCCCTTCTAAAACCACTTGGAAACAGTCTGTATCCTCAAAATAAGTTTGCTTCTAGAACTGGAGCAAAATCTGTGGAGATGGCAAGTGAAATAACAGGGTGTTGAAGAAAATGACATTGCTTCTGAAATAGTTGGCATGAAAATCACGAAGTCTGAAGTTTCATTCAAATCAGATGTAGCTCTGGTTGTCGTGTGGCAGGACACAACCTCGCCCAGCAATGCAGCTCCAGGGGATTTACAGGGACACTTATGGTTGTTCCAGGTTGCTTTAACTGCAGGGCAGCTCCTGTCCCTTGTCCAGGGCAGGGGTTCTGTTCCAAGGCAAACAGGCTCTCCAGTTTTTACCTTGGTTAGTTGATTTCTTGCAGGCTGTTAACAAATGCTGTAAAATGGCATCACAGAAGTGGGCTTGCTGTTGCTAATTTAGCTCCCTAGAACTGCTGGACAAGAGGACATGGGAACACCTTGACAAGGCAATAGTTTTAAAGTGTAAATGCATTAAATTCTACATGAAGTCATCAGTAATTGAAGGATCTCTTTCCAACCAAGGGCTGAGAAATTTTGGCTCCTGTTGGCATCCCGCTCTTTAAAATGCAACAGACAGTGGTGTTTAGAAAAAGCAAAAAAAATTTTAATGCTTCTGGCTGGAATCTGACATGGTGCTTAAGCCCTTTTCTCTTTTCTGTAATGAATTGGGTGGCTGAAACTGGGGTTATATCTGGCAGTGTCAGTTTTTTACTATTCTGGTGGGCTCAGGTTTTTCTGCTAGGAGCAGAATTCAGGTAAAAGCACCAAATATTCCTGACTGGGACTTCTGACAGCACTTGAATGCGAGAGCTGTTGTAGAGAAAATTTAATTTCTTGACTCAAAATTACCTGATATGTCAGTGCCAATTGTTTGGCTATTGACAGTTACTGGAACTAGTATATAACTACATGCATGTATTCAAATGTCACAAAATAGAATGTTTTCAAATTACAATACACTATCTGTACAGATCTAGCACATGGATCGGTTTATAAATGCGTAGTGATGTATGAGGCAGGCTGCAGTGAATCCCTGAAAGATCAGCTCCCATATCCAAAAGCATCACTCTTCATCCAAATTTCCTTCTGAAACCAGTGGTAAATGCCTGACTGTGGGGTGGGAGTGTTGCTGTTTCCGTGGGCAGGAGCTGCCTCTCTCCTGCCTGTGCCCTGGGAGCTCGTTTGATATGGGAGCAGAGCGATCCTCTTACAAGAGAGCACCAGGTGCTGTGGCAGACGGTGTAAATAGCCAAATAAACAGACATGAGTAGCACCAGTTGTTTATGTGTTAACACAGGATGTTCTCAAAATCAGGTAAGAAGTGAGGCATGTTACCAAGTTTTACAGCAGAGGAACCGGATAGTCTTGTAACTGCCGTGCAGGGCTGCGGCAGAGGAAGCGTGGTTTTATCCCGGCTTCAGCTCCCAGTCCCACAGGAGCTTGTTTTTCTGTGACTCAGTTTCCCCCAGGAGCATTGTGGAGCTTTATCATTTCATGTGTTCAGAGAGCACGGCAATGTCAATACTGAAATAAAATGTGAAATCCCACACAGGCTGCTGCAAGAGGGGATGTTTCAGAAACGATCAGAGAAGGACTAGCCTAAAAGAGTAAGCTATGCTGCTTATTAGACCACTTACTTCAAGGTATTAAATAAATTCCAATTTCATAATCTTTTATGAAGTTGCAGGTGGTCCTAAGACCACAACTCCTTCAAGACAATTGGCATGTTGTTTTAAAAACAGATCACCTTCTCAGCCTAAATGATAATTTCATAGAGCGGCATTAGCTGGATGGCAACGATGATGGCACGGTCCAACACATTGCCTGAAATACACATGACACACAAATCCTTGTTATTAAACCAGGGACAAATGTCATTTATTTACCCATTTGTAATATGGTGATAAGAACAGCCTCCAGGATCACACAGCGTAGCTTTTGGACACATATACCAAACCTCTGGATGCATAATTCAAATTCTTTGTCATGAAGAATGAGTCTATTTATCTTGGAACCTTTTTTACTTAAAC
The DNA here is from genome assembly GCA_013400775.1 of Chaetops frenatus. NCBI lineage: Eukaryota > Metazoa > Chordata > Aves > Passeriformes > Picathartidae > Chaetops > Chaetops frenatus. Next base: position 264,804 of record VZTR01030152.1, read on the forward strand.
AGTAATCTCTAGGAAATCATTTAACAGTAGTTCGCTGCCAGTTTGTCAGTTAATGGCTTGAGGCAAAGTCTGAAGTGGATGAAAACTTTTCCAGGGAGATGCTGCTGTCGCATGGGGTGCAGAAAGGTTTATAGCAGAAAGCAAGAGAGGAGGCGGGCAGATGAGTTCAGTCCAGCTCCTAGAATCACAAGGAAACTTGGCACAACAGGGTAAAGATGGCTTTTGCAAGCACATAATGTGCAGAATGTGAAAGCCATCAATTGTGCTCGTGTCAACTTCTAAGCCTAAATTTTCCTTACTGGAGACTCCAGGTGTGAGTGTGTGGAGGCCAAAACCACATGTGTTTGTGGTGGCTGGGGCTCTGCCTCACTCCCTGTGCCTCTTTGCATCCTGGGCATTTCTGCATCTCTGTAACCCAGGTATCTCTGTGTCTCTGCATCCTGGGCATCTCTGCATCTCACTGTCCTGGGCATCTGCATCTCTGTATCCTGGCATCTCCACATCCTTAGGCATCTCCCCATCCCAGGTGCGGAGGCAGCCAGGCGGGAGAGCCGGGGCACAGCCCCCCCAGCTCAACTGGGGTGCTGCAGGGTGTCTGCCAGGGCAGCAGAGTCCTCCAGCTCTCAGATGTTATCACTTCTCTCTAAAAGCGAGTTTCAGTTAGGTAATGAGTTATCTGATTTCCCTTTAATCTGGGCAGCATCACTCCAGCGTGATAACCTCGAATCGCTGTTTGTCTCACGCTCAGTGCTGCAGGAAGAAAATTGGCAAGAATGGGTGAAAATTCACTGGAAAAGGAGCTGAGAAAAGTTGCCCTGGTCTACACCAAATCCCTCCTTTTTGCAGCAGGAGCGGGTGAGAAATAACTGCCCCGAGTCAAAACTCTCCCAAGAGGCCACAAAATCCAGCTGAAGTAAATGGCACTTCCCTGCAGCATTATCTCCCACTCGGTGCTGTCTGCCCACAGAGGATGGTAGGGTGTAGGAACTGGCAGGGGATTAATGGCAGCCTGGTTCATAAAAAACTCCACTGCCAGAAGGACGTGGGACCCAGACAGAAGTAAAGAGGGGCTGGTTCTCTCTGCAGATGCCCCCAAGTGCTATTTGTCTGAGAGCAGATTTTCCCACAGATCTTTGGCCTTCATATTATTTGAAGAACCCCCTCTGCAGCTGCAATCCTTCCCTCCCCCGAGGGAAAAACAGGGTGGTAACTTTGTGAACTGAATGGTGTGGAGGTTTAGGAGTACTGCCATGGGAGGGGAAGATTTGGCTCATTAGCGTGGAACATTGTGTTGCCAGGAACAGAGTTTTGGGGCAGAACTAATAACATGGAAGCAGATGCAGTCAGCTTTTATTAAACTGGTTTGTAGATGTCTTTAAATAGGCAGCAGTTGTATCTGGGGCTTTCCTTGCAAGAGGCAGAATGGCAGACCCCACCAGAAGCAGAGCCTGGCTTAGATGCTGGATAAAAAGTACAGAGGACCTAACCAAATTTCTCGATGTTAGGAAACATTTCTGCCAAATATATTTTTAAAAGAAGGAAAAAAAAACAAAAACAACTGAAGACTTTGTGATTGTATTATAATCTTTAAACTTTTAGAGTCCACACATCTCAGTTGAGAAAGGAGCAGCTGTAGAGCCACAGTGCTCATAGTCTGAAGGACCCAACAGGATCCCACCTCTGCTTTATCCTGATGCACCATCTCCTGTAGGCCACGGACTCCCAAGATGCACTTGGTTACCCCCACATCTGAACATACATTAACTACTTAACACTGTGTTTGAGGCAGATATGGATAAATTAATTTTCAAGCCAAGTTTTGAAGCGCTTCTCCCTTGAACCACCCTTTCCGTAGCACCAATTAACTCCATGGTGCTAATGAGCATCAGCCGTGGTCGGGTGCCATTTCCTGACACATGGCATTCCATGGCCACCAGTAACCAGGGGTTGAACTCGCTCTGTAATTGCCTTACCCAAGTACACAGGTTGGAATGGCCATCAGCCAAGTACAAAGTGCCCATCCCAGCCAGCTCCCAGATCTGAGTGAGACCGTTGATGCCTCCGAGGAGTCACCACAAAGACCATCCATCCTCAGCCAGACCCAGCAGTGACTATTGCTGTGTGTCCTTGCAGTGTCCTCCTGGTCCTTCACCACCTCTGTGCAGCCTGGACTAACTGTCTGGCTTTCATGAGGGTGTTGGGAATGGTTGGTCCCCATCAACGCTGCCAACCCTGCAAATCTCTGTAGAGGTGCCTGTTGGATTTCTGACATCTCCATAGGTGTCTGTCAGCCGTCACCTCCTTCTACACCAACTGCAGCAACCATTCCATAGAGCAACGAGAACCAGCCAGAAATCCTTTCCTTGCCCCGTGCATCCAAGAGCAGCCTGGCATACCCATCGTGTCTTCCTCGCTGTGCTCCACGCAGCCTCATCATCCCAGTCTGGCCGAACAAAACAGGAAGAATCCATTCGGATGCTGTACTCCATCCTGCCTTGGTTGTGCAATAGTTTTTTTCTTGGGCAGTTTCTAATCTAGAGATTTTCTGGGATCTGTGCATGGCATTAAGGGAAGTCTCATCATCACCTCAGGTTCTATCTTTCAGTACCAAGTGTTTAAGACATAATTCCAGGCGTCCAGGGCTTGCTTTCTCTTTGTGTCTCCCTTGCTGTTGCTTTCATTTGCTAACATGTTGAACTTCAAAGTCTATTCTTTCTCATTCCTAATTTTTATGGAAAAAATGGTCTGAACCCCATTTGCATTTCCTCCCTGAGGATACTGGCAATCCTTAATCCTATATATTAAAGAATCTCAGTTTTCCCAGCAGCCCTTTATTCTGGGACTACTGTTCCACTCTGTTCTCTCCTTGAAATGCTTTCCTGTGGTTCAAAATTGCTCTTCACGGTGCCTCTGACCACTGTCACTTGCTGTTATGAGCTATTTGCATGGATGTTTGATCACTTTTTAAGCCCTTTTCCCTTCCCATCCTGCCCCTTGCAGGTAATTTGTGAAGGTTTCATGCCCATGGCAATAGATGGCTGTTTGCTCTCAGAGGTTGCAGCATGGGCCGTGTGCTCTGCAACCGGCAATAACCAGGACCTGCTGGAATAACTATTTATAAAGCCAAGAGATAGCAGGATGAAAGTAAATCGGGTACTATTTTAGTCGGGCTGATTTTAATTTCACACTGATGGTCCTCATATTCCACTTGGGTTCCAGTGACTGCTGGCATTTACCTGCTCGAGAGGGGATTGCCATCCATCCTTGCCCTGCTGTGATGCAGGAGGGTGCAGGGACCCTCTCTCTCTCAGTCCCTTGCCCCTCTTCCTGCTTCCACATGGGGACCACAGCGATTCCCTGTGTCCCCCCAGCTCCTGGGAGCTGTGGGAAGTAGGTAGAACACTGACTGGGCTGGCCGTGCAGATCCAGGGATTTAGATCACGCAAACCCAGTGTTCTCTCCTACAAGCCATTCTCAGCGATGTGCTCGGGTAATTAGCATGTTCATAAACACTTCGTAATCTTGTGATCATGGCTTGCAGATTAGCTCTTTTGCCAGCTTTGCGATTTCTTTGCCAGTTTTAGTTTTAATTGCAAATCCATTACTGCCAGCTCCCTTGCATATTGTAGCAATAGGCAAATTAAAACACTTGGACACAGTTGGGCGGGTTTCAGTTAAGAAATTAATTGTTACTGCCAACCAGTGCTTTTTAATGTGAGGGTGGCATTTGAGTTTGTTTTTGAGGGCATAATCTCCAAGACTTTCTTTTTTCCCTTCTCCTCCCCCCTCCCCAGACTGCGTTGCCCTGTCGAGCAGCTCCCCAGATGGCATGAAGCAAATGCTTGCCTCTTTGATCTCCTAGTCAAGAAATTTGGAAGTCGTTCTGAATTTATGAGAATCCTGTCTGAAATAAATCTGTCTGTGCACAGGGCCACACTAAGGCAACCCGGAGCTGCAGGCACAGCTCACCTGAACCTCCCAGGGAAACACAGGATTACATCCCACAAGAGCATCGTGTGATGCAGGAGCGATAAAGAGAAACTTCATGCATATTGTTGAACATGAAAAAGTCTAGACAATCTACAATTTACCAGTCGGGGTAATTGGCTAAAGGCTTAATCCGCCCTGATAATCCAGTAATGGTATTGTTGGCAGGACATTGATGTAAATATCACTCAGCAGTGCTGGCAGCCGCTGTCTCCTGTGATTGCTGCCGTTCCCAATTCCTTTTCCACAGTCGTTAGGGCTGATGGGGAGTTTTCAGAGTTCTGTGAACTTCGTGTTTTTTTCAAAAACTGTCTGGGTTCTGTGGTTGTTTTTCACTCCATTTGTTGAATAAGTAGCATTTTTCACTAGGTTAGGATTTTCACAGACCCATTCCTCAAGAATATCTTTGTTCCTACTGTTTTCCTTCATGTATTTCTCCCATAGCTCTCTCCAGCCTCATGACACTGCTGTCTCACAGTTTGCCATCACTCTTCAATACAAACAACACCCGGTCCTGCAGCAGACCTGTGCCAGCACTGCAAGCCACCTGCCACCTGTGTGTCACCACCAAACCTGGTGGCATTCACTGAGACTTTGCTGGCATCAGTTTGCACAAGCCCTGACATGCCACCAGCGAGGCTGGGCCTGCAAACACTGGTGGGGCACTGTGGAGGCCCATGAGCTGAGCAGGGTTTTAGAAACCCATCACCCTCCCCATTTTTCAGGGGTGTTTTTAATGCATTTCTGTGTGCCCCGTGGGGGCAGAGAGGTGGATTGTAGCACCACAGATGCAGGAAAGGATGGACAGACTTAGTCCTGCCTCCAGACAGGAGTCTCCCACCACTGCAGTGCTTGTCCTCACATGCTGCCTTCCATGGCCTGTTGATGTATTGGAGCATGGCTGGGCTTAAAGCACGCTTAAATCTTTGTTTAATTGTGCATGAAGCCAGTGTCTAAAAACACCTGTCCCGTTCTTGTTACTTTATTCTCTTTAACTCATTCCCTCCATTTGCCTTGGTAAGTGTTGTTTTCAGCTGCCTTTACAGCTGGAGGACTCTACTCCTGTAAGCCTGCACAGTACCAAGCACAAATGGATCCTGCCTGACTGGAGTCACAGAATCCCAGAATCCCAGAATGGTTTGAGTCAGAAAGGACCTTAAAGACCTTCTCATTCCATCCTCCCTGCCATGGGGAGGGATGCTACCCAAGAGATGAAGTTGCTCAGGGCCTCATCCAACTCTTCTGCACAGCTCCTCTGCCTTCAGAGATACTGGGGTTGTGTAATGGATTTGAGCTCAGCAGAGGATTCCCTGATGACCAAAGCAGAGCCACCCTGGGAATTCCTTTTCTGCAGCAATGTTGATTCCATGCTGCCAGCTGAAGTATTAAAAACTCTATATGTAATAATCTATTAACTTATTTTGGTCACTGACCCAGCTGAAATGGCTGTGAATCCTTGACAGCATTCTTAAGGCAGCCTGTAATGGTTTTTTGAACATTGGGGTTTTTTTTTCCTGCTCGGAAAACAATAGAAGCAGCACAGTTCCGCTGCAAACAAAACCTGAACATGCTCTAACTTACATGTGAAATATCAAAGAGCGCTTATTCAGTACACATCACCACCCTTCCGTTTCACAGCAAACACCTTGTCACAGCCCAGAGACTCTGGGAAAACTATATATAGTGTATTCGGGCGAATGTCACCCTGGTAATTATCCCATAGCTCTGGCTCCACAATGTTGTGGCTAACAAATCCAACTTTAATTGTTCGTGATCTCTATCGGAGCAGACATCGGGTTTGAGTTCAGCCAGTACAGAGTCAGGAGGAATAAACACAAACCTACACTAAGATCAAAGCAGCACAGAGGTGCACATGTGCTAATAATAATAGCTTATGAAAGCTCATATTTTCCTTCAACAACATCCTGTCATTTGTGTATCACCTTTGAAAAGGGTAAAAAAAAAATTCAGTGTAATTTACTTCAGCAAAAAATGAGATAAGGCAGATATTTGATTGCAGCAGCTCGTGTGTGGTTTGCTGCGAGGATTGTACATGCATCGTGTCCTGCAGTGCATGTGTGAAGGGAAGGTGCAGAGGCTGAGCTGGCTGTGACCAAAGTACCATCATTATCTGATTTTTATATACAGCTGGTGACAATGTGATGCAGAAGGGAGGATGAGGTAAACAGTCTCAAAGTCAGTAACCGCATCCACACCTGGTGCACCTCGATAAAATGTCTGTAAACAGTCTGGATAGAGTGAGGTTACAGCAAGGCTGAGGATGGCTAACGGCTCCGGGAGAGGCACAACGAGGTTTGGGGCTGGTGCTTTGGTTGGGGTGGAATTGCCCAGGGGATTAAAATGGGGATTTTGCCCTTCCATGGCCGTAGGCAGCTTTGCAGGTCGGCTTTCCCGGCAGTGTGTGGGACCAGCAGAGCGTGGCTGGGGTGACTGTACCCGGGAGGCTCTCGCTGAGCGCGGTCGGGCAGCCGTGATTTCCCCTCCACACGTGTGACCTACTTAGGAAGGTCAGCCCTCAAAACTGGGCACAATGCTGACCATTTCCTCTGTCTTCTTACATCAAATATTTTGCTATCGGCTCTTTAAATCTAGCACAGTGGCCTAAGCTTCCGTCGGGGGTTTGTCCTGCCTGGCACTGAGATGGCTGGTGGGCTGTGGGGGACTGGGACACAAGGACCTGCAGGAGCAGAGCCGTGGCGGGTGATGTGCCTGTTGGGAAGGAGTTGTGTTGGGAGTCTGTCTTTCACGTTGCAGGCTGTGGTTGTTGACGTTGGGTTATGCCTGTAGTTCTCTCTGCAAGCAGGAAAGGGTTTGGGGTTTTGGTGAAGGGAGGAAGGCTGACAACAGAAGGTGACAAAGTGTCCCCCTGAGTACTGAAGATGGTCTGGCTGAGGAAGGAGAAGATTTTTTAGAAAGAGAACCAAGGAGAAGAGGACAAACAGGAGCAGGTACAGGAACAGTCGCACTTTCTGCTCTCTCCGCACAGGCTCCTTAGGCAGAGTGTGACAGTGGCCATGGGGTGACAGTAACAGAGGGCAATCCTTGCACTGGGAACATGTTTTCCAGGGCTATGAAGCTGAGCTAGAGTCTATTCAGAGTCTGCAGCAGCTGAATTGCAGCAAACAGGGACTCGTTAAAAAAACTGGAGCAAATAATAATGATCCATATGTTTAATGCAGCTGAAAGGCGTACTTCAAAGATAGTGTTATCCTAAAAAAGGCCAAGTATAGAGGGGAATATATTTGATCACGGCTTCCAAGTTTTGATGGTAGCGTTGTAAGTAGGTCAGCAAACGGTAATATTTAAATTAACTCCTCTTTCTGGCAAGTAGATGGGAATGTAGGTCTGGAAATGGGTAAATGTAGATTCCCTTCCCAGCTCTGCCACTTTGACAAGTCACTTCATCTCCTCGTGCCTAAGGGAAAAATACACCTTTGGGCTCTGCCCAGTAATCATCAGCCAAATGCTTCCCCACCTATCTAAAGGGTTTTAGAATATGTGATTGAAAAGTGCAAAGTGTTATTAACATTGAATTAATGTCTGCCATTACAATATGTAATAGAGTATTTCTGCACACACCCCATTTCCTCCTGCTCGAATGTTTTGTCAGACAAGTCCAAGTGTTTACCAGCTTTATAGCCGGCCTAAAAAGAGCCAGCGAGAGCTGGAGCTGCTGGTCGCTAGTGGAGCTGCTGGGCTTGTTTGAGGGCAGGATATCTGGGGTGCAGAAACTGGCAGGAGAGCTGTCAGCACACAGCCATGGACCCAGTTTGTGGCAGCAGGGCTGGGGGGGCCGGGGTGCCCCATCAGCAGCCAGGCTGGAGCTGTAGGCACATCTGCTGTGACGCCAGCTTCCCCCTGGCACAGGGTGCATGGTGGGGTGCAAATGCACACTTCTGCCAGGGATGGAGAGGGCCAGCCAGGTCTGAAAATGGGGAATGTGCTACTGGAGCACCTCACTTCTCTTTTCTGGGAGCTGAGAGCCATAGCCCTCCCACTGCGTGCACCTCATCAACTGATGGCAGCATTCACACTTACCTGGGCAGCACTGATGGCTTTAATTTCTACCTCCTCTGAATATATTGATTTTCTCTGTGCAAATAACAGCTGCATGTTTGTTGACCCACAGCTGTATTTAAGGATTCCCACCCCTTGAAATGTTCACGGTCAGGTTGGATGGGGCTTGTAGCAATCTGGTCTGGTGGAAGGTGTCCCTGCCCATGGCAGGAGGGTTTCAACAACAAGAGCTTTAATGTCCCTTCCAACCCCAGCCATTCTATGGTTCTATTATATCAACCCAGGTCTTCCAGGGCAGCATTGCTTCTTTTCAGTTGTCTTCTCATCCCATCAGACAGACCTTCCCTACCTGCCTTGGGTTTGCCCACCAGCATGCACAACCCTGCCTTGTTTCTCATTATCATGCCCTGCACAGACATTTCCCTTCTTTTCTAAAATATCTCAGCACATGGTGTGGGTTACTGTCTAGACTGCATCACTTGAACCAAATGTATTCACTAATATGATATATTATTAGAGCTCACCAAGAGTAACAAACAAAGTACATCTCTTTGTTCACTCTTTAATTGTTTGTTCATTAGCTTGCTTGCTGATTCATAAAATATGAAAAGCTCCAATAGGGTATCTAGTCACTAGTGCAAATTAGCTAGTTTCTAATGTACATAAATAAATTACAACCCTGCATTTACAATTTGCCTTTACTATAAGGGCTGTGCAGAAATGCTTTATCTCTGCACACAAAATGACAAGTAAAGGCAGAAGCTGGGAGTGCTGTATCCTGCACTTGCAGAACACGCTAGTGGCAAAAATTATCTCTGTGCTGGTGGGTAATTTGTTCTCTTTAGCTCTGAAGGTGGAATATGACAGTGTTGGGTAGCTACCTTTGTAGCTAGGGCTGGATGTTCATCTGGTGTGAGTTGGCAGGGCTGTGTTCTGTGTACTGTCAGCAACTGGGAAAGCTCTGAGGCTTTTGTTATCCTGGGGCTCTGCGTTTTCCTCTGGTTTGTCTGATCCACTGTTGTGCTCTCTCTCCAGCAGCAGGTCCTCCTACTTTTTGGCTATTATTGTTGCTTCTGAATTATTCCCAAAAAACAGCCATGTCCTCAGATTCCTAGGAAACTTCCAGGTATTATGTGCCCATGTGCAAAACTCCCAGAGTGTGTAAGATCATCTTAGGGTGGTTTCTTTCCTATGGATTTCTGTGGTAGGGAGTGTAATTCTCTAATAAAGATCAGAGATAGAATTCTTCACTCCTTTCCACACCATGATCAACGTGCTCATGACTAAATTAATCATTCTGTAAAAGTTGTGTAGCTTTCTAGATAAAATTCTGCAGGCAGCTGTTTAATATCTGCATATTATGTTGGTTTAATCCCTTCTCAGTTCTATAATTCTCTTAAATAAGGAATCCAGGCTGTCAGAGTCCAAAAGAGAGAGTACCAAAGTCACAGAATCACAGAATGGTGTGGGCTGGAAGGGACCTTAAAGACCATCTCGTTCCAACCCCCTGCCATGGGCAGGGACAGCTTCCACTATGCCAGGTTTCTCCAAGCCCCGTCCAACCTGGCCTTGGACACTTCCAGAGAAGGGGTATCCACAGTTTTTCTGGGCAGCCTGTGCCAGTACCAAACAGCACAGCAAACCTGTTAATTATTAAAAACTTGTGTCTCATCTGATTTGTGTGGATACCGAAGATTTATGGCCATAAATGTGTTGCTAAATTCATGGTTACTGCCTCTTCCATAGGCAGTGTTCCCAAAGTCTTTGCTGGGTGTTAGGCTTGGACCTGCAGATGCTCACGTAGGGAAATGATTTCACGTATATGGATGGTCTTGTCAAAACCAGCCTAACAATTGGTGCGTTAAATCATTTGTATATATTTGTATTTGCAAGTGTTGGATTTATACATGCAAGATCAAGGACTTAATTTGTAAATTTTTTTTTGTTTTGCTACATGAAAGCTTTGCTGACTGAGTACCCCGAGGTCTCTGCTGCATAAATCCTATTGAATTTCAATAAAAACCATTTGTGCACCTTTCTTGAGCACAGCTAGGTACTTAGAAAAATTTCAGGTTTATTATAAACTGAAGGATATTTCATCAGGTCAGCCCACTGTAGGATGCCAAATTTCTAATTATGTGTTATGAGCAATCAAGGCCCAAAAATGTCTGGTTTTGACAGAATGAAATATGCTTTTCTTTTTTCTCAGCCTCTTTCAATGGCATTGATTAAACAGAGATTAGGATGATGTGGGGTTTGTATCTTCAGTTATTTTACCTCAGTACTATACCATTGCTTTAACTGACTTTACCACAAAGCCTCTCAAACTTCCTTTTCTTTGCTAAATTGGCTTGTGAATTCTCTGCTTCCTCACATGCTCAACACCTCCACCTCTGACAGATGTGGAAAAAGCCTTTTATCATTGCATGTCCACAATGTTCCCAGGCAGTGACCCTGGTGCACCCCATTGCTGTGATGGGACACAGTTTTCCAGACATTGCAGACTGGCTCTTGGGAGGGGACCTCATCCACAGACAGAGTGGTGAAAGCTAAATCCCAGTCCCAAAGGCATTTTAGGACCTTTGTGGTATCAAAAGGGAGCATTTTTCTTGCATGTTTTGAATTTGAGAATCCTAAGGCATGATTCATGTGGTCTGGGAGCTGGCAGGGCTTGTGGTGCATTCTCCAGATGCACCAGGAGCCTGGAATCTGCTGTCCTCCGAGTGAGGGCAGTTAGGTCACCACACCAAGTGAAGTCTTGCTTTGGAGAGTTGGGGACACCTTTCCCCCCCAGTTTGACTGCATTTCACATGAGGCTTTTCTTGCTTGATCACTTACGGATTTCTGTCATTTTGTCAGTATTGAGCTTCAACAATAAAAACATATTGGTTCTGCTTAATTAACCCACAAAGCTATAATCTCTAGTTTATGAAGGAAAAATATGGAAGTGGTAAAATCTCATGTCTTGCTGTTGGAGCCAGCCAGGCTGCTGTGAAGGACTGCAAGCAACTCTCAGCAGAATCATTCAGGAAGTCTTGCATCTTCATCTCATTCTGCTTGAATTTCTTCATTTACTTCTTGGAATCATTGGCCGCATTTGGCTTCCTACATTTTTGCTTTGCCATGTGTGTAATGCTACCCATGCCTCTTTACAGATGACCAGATTAGGTGAAAGAAAATGAGTTATGCTTATTTCTGTGCTTTAGGTGCTTTTTCATGAGCACTGCCCTATGCAAAACAAGGAATATGATTCTTTAATGTTTTCTTTAATCCTGACTCTAATCCAGTCTCCCTAGTTCCACCTGAGTTCCATGTGAATGTAGCTTTCTTCAACATACATTTTTTTCCTTCATTGTTGGCATAGAAGTTTCTTGCTAAAGAGGTAGACAGTTCCAGATCAGCATCTCCTTTTTTTAGGTTGCTCACTCTACACGTTTTGAATCCAGGCCAGCCATGGTGATGAGGACCTCAGGCCCAGCAAGAAGCTGCCATTAGGGTTAGGGTCACAGTTCAGAGAACTGCCAGGACAATGGCACTCGAAAAGGCATTGCTGGGGCATCACAGCAGGGTGCCATCAGTGCCAACTCCACACTTTTTAATCTGTGCCACCTATGAGGACGAGGACCTCTGGCCCAGTGCCAAGCTGCCATTAGGCTTAGGGTTAGGATTAGGGTTATGGTTAGGGTTGAGAGAGCCAAAGAGCCTACAGCTCCAGGAACACTGGGGCTGGAAAAGGCATTCCAGAGTGATCATGGCAGGGCCACAACATTGCTGTTCCTGTATCTTTCTGATCTGGAAACCCATAATGTTTGGTTTGGGTAAGGGCTAGGGTTAGGGTTACAGCTAGTGTTAGGGTTAGGATTGAGAGTCAAAGAGCCTACAGCTCCAGGAACACTGGGGCTGGAAAAGGCATTCCAGAGTGATCATGGCAGGGCCACAACATTGCTGCTCCCACATCTTTCTGATCTGGATCAGCCATGGTGATGGGGACCTGAGCCCCAGCAACAAGCTGCCATTAGGCCTGGAGTTAGGGTTGAGAGAGGGAAATAGCCTGGAGCTCCTTGGACACTTGGCCTGGAAAACTCATGCCAAGAGGATCATAGCAAAGCCACAACATTGCTGCCTCCACATCTTTCAGATTAGGGCCATGCATGGGGGTGAGCATCTCAGCTGCAGCCCTAAGCTTGCTGAAAGGTTGGTGTGAAAAAAAAGAAAATTCTGAAATGAAGTGAAAACAATTAAGTGGAATAGAATGAAATGAAGTGCGGTGAAATGAGCCCAAACTTAATGAAATGATCTTCATTGAAATCTTGAGATTTCATTTCATTTTATTAAATGAAGAATTTTTATTTCATGAAAAGAAATGAGGAATTGATGAATGAAGTGAAATGAAAAGTCAGGAAAGGAAATACAATGAAATGTATTTACTGTCAATTCAATTCTGTGCCTTCCCCTTGGAGTCAGGGGCAACAGTGAGGCTGAGATTCTCTGGCCAGTTCTGGCCATCAGAATTTGACTCTGAAGGCCACCACACAATTCCTTGAAGAACACAACTTCCATTCTCTGCTGGTCTTGTCTGATTTCAGGACAACAACTGTAAGGCAAAATATTTAACTGCAGATACCAAGAGTTTTAAAGTCCTGAAACAAGCTTGCATTTAAAAGGAAGAGTTGCTAAATTCAACACATATAATTGACGTATAATTTGAAGTAATAGCTTTGCAGGAGTGTCTGCATAGAATCTGACCTATTTATTCCTTAGAATTGGTGACCATGTAGAGGAAGGAGAGAGCTTGACCCAGCTTGACATTCAGATCCCAGAGAAAGGTTGCATGACTAACCCTGAAAAAACAACCATATAATTTCAGTCTTGGAATTGCATCATGAACTCACAGGCTGACAACCATGGAGCCCAATATGGGCATTTTCCGGAGTCACTTCCTGATGCTCCTCCACCTGAATTAAGGCAAAAGAGTTAATTACTTTATTTTGGAAAGCAACTCTCCTCGTAAGCAGTTTGCCATGTTAAGAGCACCTCTTCTGCTGTTGAGGTGGATTTCAGATGTGCCTTTGACTCAGAATGGCCAGGTGATGGTGATCCAGCCTTTTCAAAATGCCTCTACATAAAATTATCCCAATCCCACAAACCACTCAGTATTATTTCATTGGTGTTCTGCTGGCAAAGAGGCCTCTAAGGCTTTAAAGACTTGAATGGAGGCAGGTGCCTTTTTTATCCTCCAGCCTTCCCAGAAAATCTAGTGATGCTGTGGAATTTCCCCAGTCCTCAAAGGAATTCCCTCCTTGGGGGAAGATAAAGGTTAGAGTGACAGTGTGGGTATTTGTTTAAATCTTCCTGGGGCACAGGACTGTGTCTTCAGTGTATCCTTCTCCTGCACTCCTGTTCCACCTGGGTGCTGAGTCCTCTCTCCCTGGGAACATCCCTGGGCCACTCTGTCCTCTCCATTTTCCCATTCCTGGCTTGCTTCTTGACAGAAGACAGATCACACGTGAAGGGAGGAGGTACAGCAGTACAGTGAGTGCCTGTGAAACAGGGAGTTAACCCCAGTGTCCTGGATACCAAACTCCCAGGGGAGCCCATGAGGTTGGTGCCTCAGGACAGCAGCATCCTTGGATACCACGCTGGGGCTCCATTATTCCCACAGCCCTGCCTGTTGCCCTGCCTCCTAGCTCAGCATATTCTTGATCAGCTTTAAGGAAAGGACTGTTCTATATCAACTGTGTCAATCTCTGTTTCACATGTGTGCAATGTCCTGACTTCCATAGGCAGCTCAAGTGGCTGTTGGGTTCATCACTTCAGCTGTAGCATGTAGGGTGCTATTTAGGGTGACTCACTGGGGTGCACTGCTCTGCCCCTGGGGGCATTTGGTTAAGACGTAACACATTCTGGGAACATTGGATCAGGACAGAACAGAAAAGAAGCAAAATGTTGCTACTCTGGTACGTTTTTTAAAACTCAGCTTCTTAAAAGATGATCAGAGCATGCCAAGAGCTGCTGGGTGTTGATCTCTGCTTTCCTGCTCCCTTAGCAGGCTCACAGAGATCTGGTTTTTCCCTTGTGGCAAGGATGGGTGGAATGAGCTGAAAAGGAGGGAGTAAGCTCTGCTGCCTGATGGAGAGAGCACGGGTAAAGTGTTGTCCTCCAGTGCTGGGGCCACCAGCAGCAATGGAGATCCAAGCAGCTGCTGGGTCACCCAAAAACATGCCCAGAGAGAGGGAGGGGAGAAGCTTGAGCTGCTGTAATCACAGGTGGGAGTGGAAGTGTCTGGAACTGATCCATCAGTGAGCAGTGGATCACTCCTTGGAAATGCTGGGAATGACTCCTGTCCCCTCGCAGCAAATGTGTGCTGATGTGGTCTTGGGCAGTCTGGCTAATATACTCAGTAACATGTTTAGAAAGAAATTTATATAAAAATCTCTCTTCATGTTTCATTTCCAAGCCACCACACATGGATTTACTTGTGCATAATGGATGAGTCAGCAGGGTATAATGCTCATTACTCACAGTGAGTACACAGGGAGGTACTTGGAGCAGTGGCGAGGGCTGGGTGAATCCCAAATTCATCTTGTCCCTGGATGCTGGGCATTGTTGCCTGGAGCTGCCACACTGCTGATGCTGCAGAAGCTGGAATGAGGAATTCAGCTCGTTTTCTCCTAATTTTTTAGTTCATTTCTGCCGAGGTAAACTAAGCCTGTGACACATCATGGAGTACAAGCCAACGATAAAGTCTCATTTCTGCATCTTCTGCCTTCCCCTGCTGTTTGTGGAAGGGAGGTAACAAGTGACGTTGGACAGCCACAAACTTTTAAATGAGGATTACATTACCTACAAAGAATGTAGGCAAGCAAGATTCAGTGGCGCAACTTTCCAAAGAAAAGCCTGTCAGCTAGTGCTAATGAGAGTATCTGGTCATTCACAACTGGATTAATCTTCTTTTCCCCCAGTGAAATGTTTCTGTTTAAAGCACCTGCTAAAAAAGGAGCCATATAATGAAGTGTCTGGGTGGTAAAAAGTGTTCTTAGAGCCCTGGGTTTGCTTCCCATTCTTCAGGGAATGTATAAAGCAATGAAAAGACTCTAATAATATGGGAAACCAGGAACAGGAATAAGGAATTAGGATCTGGAGAGCCTGAAATACCCAGCCTACAAAATGTCCTGTTGCTGGTTGCATGGAAGGAAGAGCGATAATTGAAGCAGAGAGCCTGAATTTGGGAACAGAGCAGAACAAATTCGTGTGTCGTCCTGGAGGGTGACTATCCCTGCTCCTGTGCCTGAGAACACCTGGGCTCATCCTGTATCACAGGGGGAGGGTGGTGAAGGATGAGCATCTCCTTCTGCTCAGAATACAGTTCAGACCAACCCTAGCCAGACCAGAAAGACAACGTGGCATGGAAATCAAAACACAGGCTCCTATTTCTCTAATGGTGTACACAGGATACAGTGGGGCCAGCATGAAGTTTTTTTGTTTGTGGTCAAGAATTTAACTTTCTTTTTTCTAAGTCAGACACTTTGGGGGTGAGGGTTTCAAGTGAAACAGGATTCGGCTCATGCAGAAGTTGCATGTTTGCAAATACAGTGATGTGAGTTTAAACCCTGTGTGGTTTACCATGGAAAATACAGACATGGTGTTTCTCACCTGACCTTGGCTACACACAGACGGAAGACAGAGGAGACCATGTAGCTAAAGCAGTGAAGAATTTCAGGCGTGACACTAAAATTGACTTCCTCGTTGTGTGGACAGACAAACACAGATAAATGCACAGCCCGCCCAGGCTGCTGTGGGGTGATGTCCTCATGCCATTTTGGCTTGCAGAGCAGTCAGGTTGTAGTGAGCAGCTGTGTCTGTGTCAGCAGAGGCTGAGCTGAGCTCCAGCCCCTCAAGCCATGGAGGGAAGGTTCCGTGCTGGGAAGGACACTGCTGGGAGGGAGTCATCACCCATGGACGTGACCTCAGCAATATTCCATACATACCTGGACACATATTTAGCCCTGAGGATGCAGGCACTGGCACAGGTTGTCCAGAGAAGCTGTGGATGCCTCATCCCTGGAAGTGTTCACGGCAAGGTTGGACAGGGTTTTGAGTGACCTGGTCTAGGGGAAGGTGTCCCTGGCCATGGCAGGGGTTGGGACTGCTTGAGCTTTAAGGTCTCTTCCAACCCAAACCTTTCTAGGATTCTACAAATCTTTGTAAGCAAGTTCAAGTCTTTCTTTTATTTGTAAGTGCATGAAAATCTTCCTTGCTTTTGCTCATACAAGACCCATATGCTTCAGCATCCCATACGGATGACACACCTTTGCAACTTGGAGGTGGCAGAGTATGGCCCTTCCACTGGAGCTGAGGGGGACAGGAAGAATTACTTGTGCACAGAACTCATTTAGGCTGCCCCTGCTCTGCTTCCAAGCAAGCTGAGGATTAAGATGCAGGTAGCAACACCCAGAAATATAAGGAGGCTCAGGAGTCCTTTCATACCTTGTTTCTTAGCAGCACAGTTACAGCTGCTGCCTGTTTTCCACTGAGTTGTGCCTGTGAAGGGAAAGCCAGGATGTGAATCTTCATGATTTTATTTGTTTGCTACTCAGAAAGCCTGGGGGGAAAGTATAGTACACCACATTTATAATGCATCATCTGAAATGGATCATTTCCACCTTTGGACTGGGAAAAAAAGAGACCTCCCAGTACAGATCTATATATAAAGATATTTGTATGTGTTTATCATCATACATTGATGGGGTGAGTGAGGGAGCTGCCTTCCACATCCATAATTGCTTTTACTTTTGATTTCTCATGCAGTGTTGAAGGTTTACAGTCTGTAGCACAACACCTGTGAGTTTCACAGGTCAGTCAGCCTGCCCTGGAGGAAACAGATTTTGGGTGTAATTTCTCATTCTCATTTACTCCTTGTATTCTTCATTAGCACTAAGGCCCAGAATGAGCTGGCTGCAGAACACCAGCTGGGAAAGGAAAGCCAAGATATGATCATCTTTCACATGGCGACAATTTTGTGAGGATTTGGCTTGAATGTACAGTTTAGTAAAGTAATGAAATCTGTTTTTTGAGTTACATCCTTTGAGTAAGATGTGTTAGGGTGAAGGATTGGGCTGGCAGAGACCTAAAGCTGGAAGTGACCCTGGGAACGAGGACAGAGCAATGACCTGCATGGGGGTTAGGGCTGCTGGGAGACACTGGATAGGAGGGTAAAATTTTAGGTTTGGCTGAGAAGAGCCCTGGGACAGTGTAGCTGCTTATGGATTCATGATCTGAACATGATACACTGTTCAACTGGCACTTACCAACTGAGCTTTACCTACTGTCTTGAGCCTTGGCCGTCAGTGCCTTGCTGGCTGTGGTTGGAAGCATGGGCCAGGGGCACTCAGCAGTTCTCATGGTTTTTAGTGATTCCTGTAGTACAGTCTCAGTGGTTTCTCCTGGTTCAAGCCCTAATCCTACATTCAATGTCAGCCCAGTCCTCAAAACCTCTCCCAGTTCCAGACTAAATGAAATGGCTGCAGATGTGGCAGCAGAGTCCACCATACAATCTGCTGGATTCAAACTCCAGCCCTGACCTCAACCTCAGCCTATTCACTGCTCCAGTGATTCCTGGTGACCCCAGATTTCAAAGGAGTCACAGATTCACTCACCATGGGCTTTTCATTTCGGTGCTGTCTCCCCCAAATCCCTTTATTCTCCCAGCCCATCAGTGTCTTTTGGACCTTCCAAAGTCATGCAGCCCTTACCAGTTCCAGAAGAAAATGATCTCAAAGAGCTCCATGTCCTTTCCCCCTGCTTTGCTCATCTGCCTCCACTGAATCTTCTCATGACCCATATTTATCTGTTCTTCCAGACCTGACTTATGATCCTAACACCTACTCCAGCCTCAGTGCCGTTGTTTTCCCCTTGCCTAATACTAATCCTAACCAAAACTCTTGCCCAGGTGATAAAGATAGAAGCTATATACAACCTGCCTTAAATCCAGGTGGACCTGCTAGAATGCTTTTTTTAGGTAGAAATTACACTGAGATCCAGAGTCCCATGAGTTGGGATTAGGATTAGGGTTGAGGTTAATATTGTTCCCAAATGAACTTTAGGATTTAGTTTAGGCTTATGTTTCACAGGAGCTGTGAGCTAGGAAAAATTGGGGAAGTGATGACACCGTGGCATGTCTCCAGTCACTAGTGCTGGTTTCATAAGTGAGTAGGTCAGGAGTGTCCTGTCCCAGATTTCCCTGCTGGCTCTCACATGGATAAAACAATCATTGGTACCATAGGTGCATGGTCTGACAAAAGTCTTCCTTGGAAAAAACAGACTTCAAGGAAGAGTATCTGATGTCATCACTGAGAGATGACTGGGCTGCAACAGTTTCCTTGATTAACCTGTAAATAAAATTTTTGATGGGCTGCAGCTCCACGGTGGTGCAAGAATCTATTTCTGAGGAAATCCTTTTGAATTCCAGAAGAGATCAAGATGCTTTGACTGAGAAGGGAGTGTATCCAATAATAACTCTCAAGTTCACAAATAAGCCTTTGATCTCTTCTGTTTCATGACTCCACATTGCTTTTGAAAGACAGCTGGAACTTCATCCCCCACAGTAAAATGCAGCTTTTTTTTTGTTTGTTTTATCCTGTTTACAACAACCACAGGCAGGTGGCAGGTCGTGGTGGTGTGGTGAGTGTGAGGGTATGATCTTCCCTCCGTTACAGCTCAGTGACATGAGAGAGAGAGGAATAGAACAGAATAGGATAGGATAGGATAGGATAGGATAGGATAGGATAGGATAGGATAGAATAGAATAGAATAGAAATTTCAATTGGAAGGAGTATGACACTTACTCCTGTTTTACATATAACAAGAGGGTTTGGGAATTATGTGATCAACAGTTCAAAAGCTATCAGAAGCTCCAGGCTGTTTGCATGCTTGCTCACAACTGAATGCAAAGCAACTTGAGGCCAAAGTCCATCCCAAATGCATCCCTCCGTGTTGCAGACCACCCCTGTCAAAGCTGTGTGAGGATGAACTGCTCCGTTGCAGCCCCGTGCTGAGTGGCAGTCACTCGGTGGCACGGGGACAGCTGGCCATCTGTGCACCTCTCCAGGGAGGGGCACACAGCTGTGAGCACATCCTCTCTCATTTGCTGCATCACGTGTGAGAGGACCAGGCTGGTATTCCAAGCTGGCCCCACTGTGCTTGTGGCCACAGGGGAGCAAAGCCAATACCCCACAGTTAGTTCAATGAGGCAGTCATGGATTTTTCTGTTGATTTCCTTTCAGGCTTCTGAAGGTACTTTTTGTTTTCTCGGAATTCTATCAAGCACTGCATACACCTATATTCAGCTATAAATAAGAAATAATCCTGTGCATTTAACACTTATTAAAATTCTTTTTAAATTTATATGCAAACGAGGAGCAGCCACAGGCTCCTGGCAGGTTGCCCATAAAGCCCTTTGTTCTGCAAAGATTCTACACCACTGATGAGGCAGATAAATTTGTCTTCAGTGCCAGTCTTGTCTTTGCTCTGAATCTTCTTTATAACTACTGGAAGGTGTAGGTTGAGAAATGCTGGTTTGATTAGCTGGGCTTGTGGTTGGTCCCTTTTCATGCCAAAATCATTTAAGTGTTCCAGACATGGCATACACCCATGGAATCTACAAATATATCTCTCCCCAGTGCGTCATAATTCCTGGGGTAGTAAGTGATGAATCATCAGGATCTAATGTGCAGATAAGCTAATTAGCATTAATCAGAGCTCCTGCCCGAGGTGGGAAAATGCTAGGTGAGCAGTCTGTTAGCTGCCATCTGACTTATTTAATTATTTTATTTTCATTTATTTCGATTTTACAAAATCAGACTCTTAAAGCTTCCAAGCTCATGGACTGGGACTCTTTGGTGGCATGAAAAATTTAACAAGCTTTTCATGTCCCTCAGTCTCCACGCTGCCCTGATCTCACCCATCATCTCACTGCTTGCATTGCCTGGAAGTCCACAGACTGTGGCTGGATTGTGCTGTAGCTGGGATGGCTGCTGGGCTTAGCTCCCTGCAAGGAGTCTGCCAGTAGCTCCCTCCTGTTAAAATCATTAAGTGACTATCTGCAGAATTTAAATTAACTCTTACCTTGTTTCAGTATGTCAGAATAGAGATCCCACCAGGTGTAGTAAGTGGTGATGAGAAGTATTTCCCTTATGTAGAGTAGTTGTGGTATCAGGCTGTGTTCTCTTCTTTCTACTTGGGGCAATAACTTCCTCTTTGAAATCTTTAAAATTATTTTGCAGCATTTTTCTTCTAGTAATGTACCTTCTAGCACAAAATCCCAAGCAGCAGAGATGACTGTAAATACTTCCCAACCTGTCCTTACCCTGGTCGGGGCAGGGCTGTTGCAATCAGAGTTCAAGTCAGCGGTGCAGGAACACCAGGAATTCAGTCTCAGCAGAAAGATGCCATCAAACACCACCCTCCACGGGTGCTGGCCCATTTGTTTATGGATTGTTTATGGCAAATTCTTTTACCTATTGGCATCTGCAGCACGCCTCTGGATTTTGAAATGCATTGGCTTTGGTGGTGTGTCTCCTCACCTCAGGTTTGGTAGTGGGAATCCCAGTACAAAGGGAACCAGGATTCAGAATTATCCATAGCATAAAGATAATTAGCTTTCAGTGAAACCCATGAGGAATTATTTTAAAGGGCACCCAATGCACGGTGTGGCACCTCAGGGAAACTGGGATTGTCCTGTGGCCCCACAGCCCTGGCTGCCCACAGTCCATCATGGTCACAGAACACAAAATGGTTTGGGTAGGAAGGGACCTTCAAAATCATCTCGTTCCAACCCTGCTGCCATGGCAGGGACACCTTACACTAGACCAGGTTGCTCCAAGCCCTGTCCCACCTGGCCTTGACATCCACCTGATGGGGCACAGCCTCTCCTCCATGGAACAGCTTGTGGGCTCCGTGGGAAGCAGCACCAGCACAGTGGCAGCCCTGCTGGGACGTGGGGAATGTGCATCAGCCGACCCCCAGGGCAAGAAAAAGGGAAATGTTTGCCAGTTTGTGGGCTCAGAGTCCTGCAGTACTCCAGTCATGTGGTCCTTTGCTGTGGTGGCCAATGCATTTCTTTGCCACCCAGACAGAACTGAGGTTATCTTTCCTTGAAACTGCTGGAGATCTGCCATGGGAAATGCCTTTCTTTGATCTGGATTTTGCCATGATCCTGTAACTTATAATTACACTAACTCTTCCATCCCAGTGAATCCCACCTCTTCCTTTTTTACCCGTGGCACATGGGATTTTCAGAGAAACCACTGAGACTTGTCAGAGCAGCATTGTGCTCCATGGGTTGCTGGGGTGGGTTTTACCTCCTGAGTTTGCTGAGATGTAGCAGAATTATTTCTTTTCACCTAAATACTGTTCCATAGCTCTGCACTGAGTTGGAGGAAAAAATACCATAGCAAAACCAAAAGTGTAGGAGCACACAGCTGCTTCTTTTATTATGGTGAATAAAGTCACCTAGGACAGCTGAGAAGGTTTGTAGCCACCAGCAGATGTCATTGCAGCCAGCACAGTGTGGTACACGTCAGGTAAGAACAGAAGCACTGCAGGTATTCAGATAATACCCAACGGAGAATGAAAATAAAAAAAATAAATCATGTAATTGCTGATTGCCAGGTAGCTCATTCTTAGATCACTGGTAGCTCATTTGTAGGAGATAGAGTAGATATGAGGGATTAAATCCCACACTACAATTTGTTTTCTGTTGAATAATTAAGATTTATTAGTCCCAAGCACAAATTATAGTAATTTAAAATACTAATACTTTTTTTAAAATGGAGCATGCAAGTGGATTTTGTTTAATGGGGGTAGTTGGGTCCTGATAACCTAACGAGCCTGAGGATTAATGAGGGGGGCTGATCCACCCCATGCTCCAGTGCTGCCTCCCATGCTGGGCCCTCCGAGGAGAGTGGAGCCCAGCAGCCCATGGGGCTGGGGGCTGTGCCAGGGGCCTGGGTGTTGATTACAGCAGTGACTCAGTGCTGTTATCTTGGCTTCCCTCCTTTGTTTTCTCTGCCAAGTCTCCAGGACCTGGTAGTTTGTGCACATCTCCCTTACAGTGCTCTAGTGGAAGGGGTCCCTGCCTATGGCAGAGAGGTTGAAACTGGGTGAACTTTGAGGTCCCTTCCCACCCAAACCATCCCAAGATCCTATGATTCTGTGATTCCTTGGTGCAGGAGGAGACCCTTTTCATGCATGTGTTTGCCTGGACATTTGTGTATGTGCATGTATTTATGCCCTTGCTGATCTAAGTTTTTAATGCTCACAGATTTCTATGCCAGTGGCTACAGAGTGGCAGACAATACTCCCCTTGAAATCAGTGGCAAGCTTTGCTGTCATAAAGACAAAATAATGAAAAATGCTCATTAGCCTCTGTTCCTTAGTACTTTCCTCACTCCTCCTCTTTCTCTGGGGCCAGCCAGCAAACAGGCAGAGAATATCCCTGAGCTGCCTGTAAGACCTTGGTCAGTCACTGCTTGTTATCATTATGCCATTGCATCCAATGTATAGAAATATTTTATAGAAAATGTTCCATTATGAGCAATATTTACTGTTTGCTAGGTGAAGACCACAAGCAGAACTGAGTCTGCTGAGCTCTGCCTTTTTCAGATTCAGAAGATAACAAGTCTCTACCCTAAAATATGCTTTACAGTTAAGAAATGCAATTTCTGTTAAACTACTGATCCAAATATAGCCCTGTACACATGCAGGACAGGCAGGTGGCAGATGGATAAGAGAGATGGACTAAAGGCAGGGTTTTGTGGCTGGTCTCCTCACAACACAACAAACAAGTGCTTATCTTGTGGGAAACTCTGGCTCTTCCCACTTCTACAGTCACTGATGAGGCTGCACCTCAAATTTTGGTTTGTGCTGAGGTTTGGGCCCCTCACACCAAGACAGACATTGAGATGCTGGAGAGTTTGCAGAGGAGGGCAGTGGAGCTGGGGAAGGGTCTGGAGCACAAGTCTGATGAGGAGAGCGGCTAGGGGGGTCATCCTGGACAAAAGGAGGCACCTTCTTGCTCTCTACAACTCCCTGACAGGAGGGTGGAGCCAGGTAGGGGTCCATCTCTTCCCCCAATAAACAAGTGATGGGACAGGAGGAAACACCCTCAAGTTGCATCAGGGGAGGTTTAGATTTAATATTAGGAAACAATATCCACCAAAATGGTTGTCAAGCCCTGGAAGAGGCTGCCCAAGGCACTCAGGGTGGAGTCACCATCCCTGAAGGGATTTAACAAACATGTAAATGTAGCACTTGGGGACATGGTTTAGTGGGGGCCTTGGCAGTGCTGGGTTAACCTTTGGACTCGATGTTCTTACAAGGCTTTTCCAACCTAAATGTTTCTGTGATTCAAGACCCGAATGAACACCTGCCAGCACTGGAGATAATGTCGTGTTCTTGGCCTTAGATGAGATAGATCAGTGGGAAAACTTCATTGACTTTGGCACAGGTTGTATCTTATTTTCAATTCCATGAATCTAAATTGTTAATCTTTTGCTAAAAGTATTTGGAGATGCCCCAAACACTTCAGCTGGGGACATACAGAGAGTCACCTGTTCTGAGATGTTTCCTTACAAACTCCGTCAGCTGGGGCTCAGCTCAGCTTGGGGATTTATTCCTTCAAAAAGTCCCAAGTTGCTTTATGTGCTGAAATAGAGGAGGGAGCCAGCCAAAGAATTAAAGGGAAGATCTTATGTTAAGCATGTGTTTTAGGAAAAAATTGCTTTATCTGTGTAGCACCTCACTTTAAACTGAGAGGTATAAAAAAGTGTAATTCTCTGTAATCCATAGGATTTTTACCTTTTGCATTCTAAGGAGCTTAGATGATGGCCAGAAGATAGATGGGCTTATTTTTCAATTGCAGACTTTGCTGGGAAGAATGTAAACCCCAACCCTATGGCAATAGTGTTTTAATTGTTTTTTTCAGCAAATGTGCAATCCATGGGTAATGAAGAGAACTTTTCCTATAAAAAATGCAATACTAGTATAGGATTTAATTGTGTGACAGTTTCCTGAAGCAAGGACTCTTTTGCCTGTGTATCATTGTCCTGGTAGCAAGATAAGTTTTTCATTCCCAGATTCTCTCAAAAGCAGATGTGGGACACATGGACTTCCAGCTCAAGCCCTAAATAATGCCTAAGCTTAAAAAAATCTCTTTAGGCATGTGAAGGTTGTATGCATACAGGTGTAGTAGATGTTTTGGGTTTTTTAGTATAATCAATGTTTTCTGTAACCTCAGTTCCTTCATTCAGCAAATACAGCTGTCAGTTACTGTAATAGATCAGAGACCATGACAAGTTTAAAAAAAAAAAAGTCTGTGTTACAAAATGACCTGCAGTTGAATAGCTGATCTCTGGTGCTGGGTTGAGGTAGTTAATTACCTGGTTAGGAAAAAATCTATGCCAGAAGCTTCATGTTATCATCCATTCTTCCTTCTTCTTGAACTTTTTTTCTTCTTCTTTTCATCTAAGTGGGTGTAAGTGTTGGGGCAGTTGTTATGGGTCTGTTTGCATTTCATGGCAGCAGCTGGCACCGTGGTGGCACCGTGGTGGCACCACTGGGGGCTCCTGGCGTGGGCAGACCTGGCAGAGGTTCCTGCGTCCCAGTGACGTACTGGGATGTGCTGGGACACAGTGGCTGCTTGCACATCAGCCACCCTGGTCCCTGCCTCCCCTGGGACTGACTCCATACACACCCTTCTGTTTGCTCAGTTCTGCTTTGTTTAACTTCTCTGGAAAGCCTTTTCCATGGGGTGCCGTGCCGAGGCTGGCCGCAGGGCAGGGCGAGCTCCCAGGGCAAGCTGCGTTGGAAAACAAGCCTGACCTCAGCCAGCAAAGTTGGTACTTTAAGGTTTTTGCCCTTCACCACCTCTGTGAAATGGTGATATCTCACACTGGGGTGGTGGGAGCAGACGCTTCCCCGGGGCTGCTTTCCCCAATCAGGGTCAGGCCACTAGGACCCTCTCTGTGGTCAGCCAGGGGAACAGCCCAGCAGAAGATTGCTTTTGCAAATGTCACTAGAGATGAGAATCAGAGCATGAAAATAAAAGGAAAGGTTTGGGATGAATGTGGCTTATATCTGGGTCTTCTGCCTCCTGGGAAGGTGAGTGCCTCAACCAGGACTCTGTCCTGCACTTAAACTTCTCCCAGCAAAACTGTAGTGAAGTTTGGTGGACCCTACGAAGAGCTGTGGGTTTTTCTGAGAAAAGTAAATAATGTGGCCTAAAGTTCCTGACCCCGTGCAGTCCTGGACCAGCTTCCCAGTAAGAACTGTATCATTAGAACTGGACTAAGATTTCAGCCTTCACAGGGTTGTGCTTGTTGCTTCTTGTATTCCCATGAACCCCAAACTCAAAGCAAAACCAAGTTGAAAGAGAAAAGTTTCATCAATTATTTTGCTCATCAAAACCATATGAAATTGTGACTTTCTCTTTTTTTCAATTTGAAGCCTTTGATCAGTCCTGCCTTGTGAATGTATGATTAGCTGGGGTTAAAATGAAATCCAAGACTGGGAACATTTGTGTGGTCTCTGGTTTCAAAGTGACAATTTTTCACATCTGACCTAACCAGGTTATCCCTGGGCCATTGCTGACAGTCACTTTCATAATGCCATAACCAAAAACTGATGGGAGCTCTTGGTAAAAATATGCTGAGAAGCTGGCCTAGCCATAGCAGGGTTCATTTATTATTTTTATTTTAGCATAAAACATGAAGTTTGCTGCATTTATTAAAAGGCCAAGTCATAATCCCCAGTTTGGCACCTCCTGGCACTGTATTTGGCTGTATTTGGAAAATGAGACTTTCGTCCAGGCCCTGAAGTTTAGAAACCAGCTCTCTCCAAGTTGCTTCCCATACTGAGACACAAAGATGAAAATAATCCCATGACCATCCACTCCTGTAGTAAAATCTTGTGCAATTAAATCAATGAATCTCAATACCTGAAAAACAGGATTTGATGACACATGACAAGAGCCAAGTTAAAATATGTATGACTTAGTACCAGCACAGTGGGTAATCTTTATCATCACGAGTGTGGAGAAGATGAAATCGAGGCGTGGGGTGGGGATGCACAGCACCAGAGTTACCTCATCTATTCCCACCCCTTACCTGAACTTCCATTCTGAAAATGAGCTCCAGAAGTATTTCTGAATAGACAACATTGGAAAAAAAAATGGAAAAATATCTGTAAAGATGCTTTGTATGGAGTCAGGGGTTGCTGTGGTGCTTAGTGCATCGTGTCTCTCTTGGTTTGCTAACTCATTCTAACTCATTACCTAGTTTGTTGTGAGAAATTAGGAGATTGAGGCAGCAAAGCCTCTTCAGTCTGAGTCCAGCTTACAGGATCAGGCCTCTCCATCCTAAATTTCATCCAGGAGCCTCTGCCCCTTAATGCTGAGGCCACCAGGATTTGCTGTCGAGCATTTAAACTGCTTCTTGTTTTACATCTCATAGGAGGTAACATTTAAGGAACTTCTAGAAGTCAAGTGGCAGGACAAGATTAATTAGGATTCCTTTCTAATCCTAATTACAATGATATTTGCTTCCCACGATAGGAGTTGTTCATTATCATATGTATAAGTTTGTTTCTTTAGTCTGTCTGCTTTCCTCCCCCCAACAAAAAAAGGTTAAATAATATTTAATACATTTTTGCAGTCATTAAAAAAAATCAAGTCTTTTTAATCTGGTAAAAACATCAGATGGGCAGAGGAGAAATCCATTCAATTCCCTATTAATTTCCCTTGCTCTCTAATTATATGCAAATCCACCAAGCCCAGGTTTTAATTCAGCTGCTCGCATTAAGAGATCAGAGGAAGATTCAAAATGGGAAAGCAGAGTTTGACGTGTCGTCGGGGGCTCGTACGAATTTGACTGGAAGATAAATTCCACATTTTAATTAAAATGTTTATTCCGCTCTGCACAATAATGCTTGCTTGCTTTCAGAGGAAAAAAAAGGGTATTAAGCATTAAAGGAACTAATTCCTCCTATCAAGAAAATTAGGATTTCTCTCAGGCAGACACAGGGTATCATCCAGGATTAGCAGCTGTAGCATTCTTTGTAAACATGTCACCCTTGAAAGTGAGCAACAAGGAAAGCTGCTATCGCCTTACTGCTGCAGGGTGTCCACAGAGCATCCCTTGGGCTCCAGAGGGGATTAGCTTCCCTCCATGGCCCCCACAGAGCCATTTATCCTGGAAACTGGGAACTAAATGTGACTCAGATTAGGATAATGTGGGGGTGGCAGCAGGCAGCTCGCCTCTCTCCGTGCCAGGATCACCAGGGGGATTTGGGGGTCCCTGTGGGAAGGGGTGCCCCTCACCACAGCCCTCACCCACGGGCTTCCCTGGCTGGCAAAACCAGTGCTAGGGAGGGAGTGACATCTCTCCCCACACTGGGCTGGAATGATGCTGTGGAGGGGTCTGTGAGACAGCCCAGGGAAGGCTCAGAGCAGCTGTGGTTCATTCATCCCTGGCCATCCATGCTGGAAATGTGCTTGACATTTGTATAAATGTGAAAGGATTTCAGCATAGTGGAGAAACGCACACTCCATAATATTTCATATCATCATCCCTGGTTGTTTTGACTTGTCTGTTCCTGGCTTCTGGCATGGGCTTGGACACAGCCACCTCTGACGTGGTAAAACATCTTCCCTTGGTGTCATCTGACATTGTGTGAGTGCGTGGCCTTGGCCATCAGATGCCATGGGAAAAAGCTTCCTCTGGACAAGTCAGCAGCATTACAGTGCCATTTTTATTTTTATTTATTATTCCTGTTATTACTATTATTATTTTCCCGGCATTGTCAGCGAGTTGGGGATTTCAGATGGGGTGAAAAATTTGGGTTTGTTGTCTGTTTCTTTCAACCAGTGATGTTGTCAGATAGTGAGATCTCCCCTGAAGGTGAGCTTTGAGACTAGCAGATTTAAAAGAGAGGAGAGGAGAGAACAGGAGAGGACAGGACAGGAGAAAATAGGGACTATAGTGCTTGCCAGGAGGGGCTCTGACGACTGTCCCTTCCCAGGCCTATAGACAAGGGGCAAGTGTCCTGTGATAGGTCTCTTGCCCAGGGCCTGGTGTGACAGGGATGACACCAGCAGGATGGTGTCACCCATGGTGGCCTTGCATCCTGGCACTGCTGTGATGTGGACAGGCAGGTTTCACCCCTCTGATGTTTGGTTAATCGAAACGTCTTAAATCACATCACTGTTTTTGAGGGGTTGTGTTTTGTAAACTCCCCCACACTCTTTCAAGTACGTGGGCTGGTTTTGTGTTTGTTATAAATGGAAAGAAAAAATGCAGCCAGCAGCCAGGACCCCTCTCCTCATGCCCAGAGATTCTATAAGCAAACATTTGCCTCCAGAAAACTGCACAACACTGGCACCTGGAGGGTTTTTGTTGCTGGCAGATGGCCCCAGAAATCTTGCAGGTTTTTCCATCTGCTGCTGCAAGCGTATCCTCGGAGAGGAGGGATCTTAGAATCACAGAATAGTTTAGGCTGGAAGGGACCTTAAAGACCATCTTGTTCCACCTCCACTGCCATGGGCAGGGACACCTTCCACTAGACCAAGTGGCTGCAAGCCCCATCCAACCTGGCCTGGAACATTTCTAGGGTATGGGGAAACACATTTTCTTTGGAAAACTCTTGCCAGTGCCTCACCACCCTCAGAGGGAATCATTTCTTCCCAATATCTAGGGATGTGACAGCCAGATGCCAAAGCCCTCTCAGTTCAGATCCAGCACGCAGCTGGGGCTGGGGTTTGCAAATGGCTTCTCAAAGCAGGTGAAAATCCTTGAAACCAGCAGCAACAGGGATCAGGACATGGCTCTCACAGTGCAGACCCTCAGTGTTTCACCAAACCCTTGCACCCTGAGCTTTGGCTGGACCTGTGCTGCCAGGCACATGGAGAGTGACATCCCTGGTCCTTCAGGTAATGATATCTCAAGCCTGGCCACAGGGCAAGCCTTGCCTCTGTGACATATTTTTGTTTTGCTTTCCTCTCTTGACCTCTTGGACATTTTCCTGATTGATTCTGGGTACTGGACCGACAGGTCGCCTTCAAGAAGTGCAGTGAAATGAAGGAGGTCAGATGCTATCAGCCTCCACAGGTCAAGTGGGAGCCTTCACATTCACAGCCTCAAGCATTACCAGTAACTCCAGGGTTTGCAGGTTCTGATTCAAATTCTCAGAACCACAGGGCATAATGAGAACAAAGATTTTTTTTTTTTTTTCCTCTGTAGCCCAGAACATGAGAGAGCAAATAACCAGGGCTGGATGTTGCAGAACAAGAGGAACAGCTGGGGGTTGATGCAACCCCAGAATTAAATTGCCCTGTTTTTTGGGAGAAACTAGCAAGGGTTTGGTGCTGTAATGTAGTCCCTGGGTTATATTGCCCAAGCGTTTTGGTTCCATGAAGCCAAATGTCAGCAGTGCCTTTTGTGGCAGTGGCACATTGGGACGGGGGGGGTTTTCTGTCCCCTCCTGAGCAGATGCTTTGAGCATCACAGCAGGAGCGTTTCCCAAGCAAGGCAAGCATTGCATGAGGGCACTTTCTGCAGGTTTGAGGAGGCTTCTGGAATGAAGTGGCTCTTCTGCTGAATGGAACTGTAAACATTGGGTAGTGATGTCTAAATTTCATTTTTGGGGGGTTCCACCTCCCTGATATGGGGGGTAGCTGCCTCCACACTTGATCTCTGTCACCCTGAGAGCAGCCTCTGGGAGGGACTTTTCATCTTTATTTTTCCATGCCTTTTTTTTTTTTTTTAAATTTTCAGGAAGAACCACCTACATCTTTCACTTAGAAAATAAATACTTGAGAAGTGAAACAGCTCTTCCTGTGCCCGTAAATGGTGAAAAACTCATCTTATTTCCCCTGCAGAGTTTGACTGAAAAATAATAACCATTACTTCTTAAAACCAGAAACCAGCAGCAGCACAGAAGGCCACTGAGACATTTTAGAAGGTTTTTAAGTTCTTTCCCTGTATTTCCCCCATTGCTGTAAATGTTCAAGGCCAGGTTGGATGGGGCCCTGAGCAACATGGTCTAGTGGGTGGTGTATATCTGCCCATGGCAGGGAGTTGTAACTGTGTTATCTTTACCTTCCAACCCAAACTGTTCTGTGGTTCTGTGATTTGTCCCCATCATGTCTGGAGCTTGGTCACCCCTCTGAGTGCTGGGACACAGAATGTATGAAATGCCAGGGAACTTGTTCTCTGATAGGGGAATTGGGATCAGGGGAGCTGAGTTTGGCCACTAAGGCAAGCACATCCCCTGGAATGTGCAAAGAAGAGCAGGGCTACCCAGGTGCCTCATCAGCATTTTCAAAGTAGAACTGGATTTTACAGGGGGAAAGGGAAGAGTTGAGGGAATTAATGCTCCATCAACCACAAAATGTAAAGTGCAGGGATACAAACCAGAGTGACGACAATGTTTGAATAAAAACCTGAGCAAAGACAATTTGCCTGTATGTGCGATATGTCTCTTGAACCACTCAGCTCCTTGTTGAAATTAATATGCAGAATTAACATAAGAATTAAGAGCTGCAAATTATTCCTTTGCTCTCCATCTGACTGCTGCTCATAAGCACGTCAGGGCCAGCCAGAGGTGGGCTGCACAGGGCAGAGGGACTCTTCTGGTCTTGGGGATGAGGTCTCTGGTCTCTGGAGGAACCCTTGGTGGTGCTGAGGGTAAGAACCAGATCCAGCTCTCTGTGCCACAGCCGAACTGGTTGACCTGGGCAGTGGCCAGGAAGATGCTGCTGCAGCTGCTGCCACCAAAATTTGGCTCTGCTGGAGGGGTGCACGGCTGGATGAGGACAGTGCCTGAGTGTGGGTGGCTTTAACTTTCCCTGTTTCCTTTCTACTGCAGCAGTGGGCTGGGGTGCTGGGACTGCAGCAAAAGTGAGAAAAGAGAAAAAAGTATGTTGAGATGAGAAATGAGTTGACGCTGCCTTTGCCCGCAGGCTGCCGAGGGCTCCGGCCCCAGCACACGCAGCCAGAGCCAAAAACAGTCTGCAGTGGGTACTTGGGGTGATCTTTTATCACAGCATCTCCTGGTGTAACACCACAGGGAAATGAGGGCTGAAGGTGACTGCTGACATGGTCTGGGGCCCTGAGCTGGGAGGTGTTACCAGAACTCAGGGTGTGCAGAGCTGGCTTTGAGTCGTGGGCTCCGAGTCCCCGGTGCCCCAAGTGACAGCATTCCCCTGGGAGCCCTCCTGGGAGCCCTCCTGGCATCTGATGCTGCAGGATGTGCCTAATAATGCCCTTAATGATACCATAGAACCACAGGGTGGTTTGGGTTGGAAGGAACCTTAAAGATCATCCAGTTCTAACCCACCTTCCATGGGCAGAGACACCTCCCACTAGTTACACGGGGCCTCATCCAACCTGGACTGAAGTCTCCAATACATCCCTTAATGATTTGCTAATTTGGATTGATTGGAGGATAAAAAGCAAAAGGCACAGTGCCCCCAGTCACAGGTAGCTTCCCCAGCAGCAGTGCACGCTTGGTGCAGCCTGACCTTATACCTTTCTTTCTGTGGCACGATGACTAATTTTGCAGTGAAGAGGAATTAATTCCTCATTGAATCAGCAACAGCAGAACTCAGTAGGTTTTGTTTTTCATAGCCGACCCATCGACTCATCTCACTCTCTCTGAGAAGCAATGTCAAAGCAAACACTTGTGGGGCAACTCGGGGCTGGAGTGCAGCCTGCAGCTCCTGCAGCTCCTGCCCTGCACCCAGGCACCCACGCAGGGCAGAGGAGCACGGAGACCTGCTCAGAGCTCAGCCCAGCATCTGAGCTGAGAACAGCCTCGGGGGATGCTCCCAGCAGCCAGACACACAGCACAGCCACAGGGCTCTGGGGCTGCCAAAACCCCACTCTGCCGTGGTGGTGATGGCCACCAGCATGGCACAGCTGCCAGCCCCAGCTCCCTCCCCTTGGCCAGGCCCCTCGCCACACACAGGCCACTGCTGGGCTGGCCCACAGCTCTTCATTTCTCTCTTTTTGGGGCTGGCGATGTGGGAAAATTTGAAAGTGATGTGAGTAATCTCACCTGACTGCGGCTCGGCTCCCCAGCGAGGCTGGAAACCACAGCGCTCACCCCAGCCACCAGCTCCTGCACCCAGGCACTCTGTGCTGGGGGGGACAGGTCCTGCCCCCTCCAGGCTGCCCCCAGCCTTCCCTGACCACGGCCGGGGTCATGGGGCCACCTGGCTCCAGGGGTCATAGAGGGCTTGTGGGACTTTCCTCTCCCTGCAGGCTCCTGTGCATCCATGGACGGACAGTGGCTCCCACAGGGCAGGGTTTTCCAGCAGTTTTGGCTCTCAGGATGTTGGCTGATGTTCTGGGAGCTGTGGTTTGTTCAAGGCAGGCAGCACCCTGTTATCCTCCATGGGGAGCACAGCACCCCTTGGAGTCACATCCCCAAAGAAAATTTAACAACATGAAATTTAACATTTTTCACTATTGGAAGGGGCAGTAGAATTAAACTACTTTTTTTTTTAGTTCTGAATTGTCTTCTACCAGCAAATTAACAAAAGTCATTCCCATCCATAGAAGCAGCAGTGGAGCCCAGCACTGGTGGATGTTGGGATCCTCAGCAACCCCCCACACAGCGTGGTGTGACCACTGCTGCGTTGAACAGCTGTGTTCAGTTGCAGCAAGGAATATTTTTCACAGGTTACAAAACATCTTCTTTTTTGCCATTTGTTTCTTTTCCTAAACTGGTCCAAGAAGAAAAAAATTTCTTTTTTTTTTTCTACAATATTTTCAGAGTTAAAAACTTAAAGAGTTTTACCAGCCATGGAAATTTTTTAGTTTGATAATTTTGCTCAAATTTTGGCTTTTGACCTTCTGTGCTACATTTTTTCTAAGTTTAGCTTTAAAGTTTAACAGAAAAAATCCTCCATCAAACCAGCAAAGTAAAACTACTCATTTTTAGCATGTCATGACTAAATAGATAAGTCTTTAAAAAATGAATTAAAATACTTGCTAACACAAGGTGCTTTCCAGAAAAATGTTTGATTATAATCTCACATCACTGTCTAGTGAAAATCCCACATTTTGATTAAAAACCTCTCATTTATAGTTCTGATCAACCAGCAGCATCCCAGTAGCTTGTATAACCCCACTGCTACCTGGGGCCAGAGCACGTGTGATGGGGAATGGGAGTAAAGGCAAAGGATGTTGAGCCTGATCAGGCACCTCAGAGCCAAAATACCCTGGAACTCCAAGGGTGAGAGTGAGTCTCATATGCAAGATCCACTGGGTTTGTGTGTGCTCAGAGGAGAATTTTCTGTTTAGCCTTGAGATCCCATCAAATCACACACCCAGGTGCGAGTGGGGAGATTTTATTTTGCCTTGCCAATTAGTCTTTCTTAACAATTGATGATAATGTGTTTTCTCTTTGCTCCTCCAATTACCTCTAGTTATTGAAGTCACATCGTGGCTTCAAGGAGGGACCTTCTTCCCTCAGTAGTGTTGGGTTTTTCAGTCATTTTCAGGGAATTTGGTGGGATGGTTGGTGCTGCGAGGGGGATGCACTGCAGCATCAGTGCCTGACCCAGCACACAAGGGAGGAGGGGGCAGCACTCACACGGGAGCTGGGCACTCAGCAGAGCTGCAATTTAGCAAATTTGAGAGGGGGGAAAAAGCCCTCCAGGCTTGCAAACCCCATCCTGCTGCTCCATCCCCTCTGGAAATACCATTCTGCAGTTGCTGTAAATGTGTCTCTTCATTTCTGCATGAGATCATGGCTGCACAACTCATTCCCCAACCTGTCCTCAAAGGGCTGTGCTGGAAGAGGTGAGGCAAAGCTGTCCTTGGAGCCCCTTCCTGTCCCCCCATAGCTGCTGAAGGACAGGAGGTGAAAATTGGTGTTGGGGCCCTGATGTTTGGCACCAGCAGCATTATTTTTAGCAGGTGGGTAGTGAGCAGCTCTGTCACAGCAGCTCTGGGCTGTGTTGAAACCCAGGAGACAAAATAAGATGCTTTACCAAACCACAGCAATGTCCCCTGTGATGTCCTGACCAGCAGCACCCAGTGTCCTCCCAGGGGACCTTCAGAGAAAACACCAAACCACTGCCCTCGTGTCAATTCAATCCTCTTGGGAGAAAACTTTTACATCAGCTTAATTTTATGGCATAAAACATTGTCAGCTGCTAAATCCTGGCTTTGAAAAGCCTCTTCAAGGTTCGTGTGCTGCAGCTGATTTGCAGGAACATTGTCTAGATGTTGAGAACAAGAGGAATTGATCTTGTTTCTCTGGCATATGGATTTCTATAAGCCAGGTATAGTTTCATAGTGCAGCTGGAGAAGACCAGGAGCTGCAGTCGTGGCCGTGGGCCACAACCACTGGCAGCTGCAGTCTTTGAAGCAGGATCAACGTGGAGTTTTCTCTATTTCTCCATATTTTGGTGCAGCATTTCCTTCTTCCCTTCATTTTGGGAGATGGGTTCCTTTAATAAACTCCCTAATGGAGGAAGTGGAAAGCAGGGTAAATAGCCCCTTGCAGAAA
Source organism: Chaetops frenatus (assembly GCA_013400775.1). Taxonomy (NCBI): domain Eukaryota; kingdom Metazoa; phylum Chordata; class Aves; order Passeriformes; family Picathartidae; genus Chaetops; species Chaetops frenatus. Next base: position 299,400 of record VZTR01030152.1, read on the forward strand.
TTTTTCTTGTCTCCTTGCTGCTCATCCTTCCCCACCAGATCTTTATGGCTTTAGAGAGTAGAGAAGGTTTTGAGTGAGGCAAGGGCAAATGTAGAAGGTTCATGGGGAAGGCAGCTCTTCCTACTGGTGCAGCATGTTGTTTTCCATCTGAACTGATGGAAAATCTGCGTAATTGAGTTGCAAGTCTTGTTGTATCACCAGGTTACCATTGAATCATTGAATCTCAGAATGGCTTGGGTTGGAAGGGACCTTAGAAATCATCTCCTTCCAATCCCCTGCCGTGGGCACGGACACCTTCCACTAGACCAGCTCTAAGCCCAGTCCAACCTGGCCTTGAACACACTCATGTTCTGCTTTGATGGGAAGGAGGACAGTCCATGCTTTGCTCTAACCACGTGTACTCTCTGTTTTCCCCTGGGGAGGTATCCTGCAGATCAGCATCAGAGCTTTGTAGTGGTCTCTATCTTCTGCCATTGCCCTGAAAGCAACAGCTTTCACAGCTGTCAGGCAGCGAGGCTGGCTGGGGAATGGGGCTGTGCTTTGGGTCAGGCAGGAGGAAAATGGGAAAGAATGATCTGCCCTACTTTGAACAAAAGAAATTCTTGAGTTGAGGTTTTCAGAACAGCTCAGCCTTGAGCTTGTTCTGCTCCAGTGTCATGTTAAAATGTACACATAGAACTGCATATCCTTCATTTAGGCTTTATGGCTCTTAAATAAGCTAAACCATAGCTAATTTTAGAAATATCACTGAAAAGCTCTTCTTCATCTCATTTCATGGCTAAGAATAGAAGGAGCTCAGAGCTCCAAACATGTGTTTAACTAAGCAGGAACCAGGCCAGTGCTGTTCTTGATGGGAAAACCACATAACCCATGGCCCTGCTGCAGGACAGGAACGCCTATACCACACCAGTTTGTGCTGGGAAGGGGGATTACATTCCCAGTACCCCATTGTATCCAGTAAATCTACACCTGTTAAGTATCAGGAATCAGCGTTTTCATTCATTCTCAAATGCAAACCTGCATGCTTCTTGGTTTTTATTTGCATGAGCAAACCTTTGTGGGAAAGGCAGATGTAAAGCAGCGTCTCCATCAGTCTGTTTTCCTTTCCGCTTCATGGGTTTCCTCCTCAGAGCAGGGATGCAAAACACAGGACTTGCTCAGTTCACTTGGAGCAGCCAGGATAGGTCCAGGACAGGTTTGTGTCTGTCTGCATCTGTGCCTCCTCCACCAAAGCCAACTGGAGCTTTGTGCCCATTCTACCTGAGCAAAATCACTACCAAAGTGAAAGGCACCAGTGAACTGAGTCCAGGGATCCTAAATGACTTGTCAAAAGTCACACAGCCAATCATCTGTAGACATCCCAGTGAGATTGATGAAAACTGGCTGGCATGCCCAGCTCCTAGCCCCTGGAGAGCTGCCTGACCCCCCTCTGTTCCCATTTTCACCCTGTTTTGGAGTGCTGTTAGTCCTGTTTCTTTTTGTGGATTTATCTGGGCCAAATCCTGACATTCCACCACCAAGACAAAGTCAGTTTGGGTTTAAAGGCAACCATGGGCGAAACTGGGCATGTAGGAAGCAGCACGAGACGCTTGAGGCGAGGAGGCTGCAGAGATGGCAGTGAGTGTGTGTGTGTGTGTGTGTGTGTTCCTTACAGCTGTGCAGCTCTTCCAGAGAGGTTTTCCTCTCTTCTCCAGCATGCAGGAGGACTTCCTGTTGTGTTCACCAAAAAGGGCCTTTTCCAAGGCGTTGGGCTCTGGCAGCCATGCTCTGCGTAACCAGGAGTAGCTACAAGAGGAGACGGATTTTTCTTTGCTTGGTTTTCCTGGATCTTTTGCATCTCCAGCATTATCTCAGCTCCCTCTGGTCCTTCTCCAGCACTCAAGCTCAGTCCAACAGGGATTTCAGTGCAAGGGCTCACTGGGGACCACATCCCGTTTTCAAAGGCATTGCCCTCAGTGTTTAATGGTGGCCTTGGCAGTGCTGGGTTAATGGTTTGACTTGATGATCTCTATAAAGTCTTTTCAACCTAAATGATTCTGTGATCCTGTGTCTGTCCTTGCATGACAGCCCTGATTAGTAAAGCCCAAACATGACTTTCGCAGTGAATATAAAGGATTCACTGTGAAAGTCCAGATTTAGACCCTGGTAGCCCAGGATAGAGAGCAAGAGCTTTGCATTGGGCAACACACTTGGAGCACTCATACTGGAATAAAAGATACTGGAAATGAATGGAAAAAGAAAGTTCTGAATTTTGAAAACTTCACGCTGATTTGATCTGTTTTCCACTTATCCAAGAAATCATGTCCAGCTGTTTTCCCTCCTTGGTTCATGGAGTTTTTTTTTTCAGGATGCTGCAGTGTTCGTTTAGTAATTTGTTCAGTGTTGGTTTAGTGTTTTTAGTTATTCCCAGCCTTGCTGGCAACAGCAGGACTGCAGAGGGCACTGGCCCTCCGTGCTGGTGGATCCTGATGACTTCTGAGTCCTCTCTGTTGTTGTGTCTTGCAGTCCAACAAAGTTCCCGTCGTGCAGCCGTCGCACGGAGTGCACCCGCTCACCCCGCTCATCCCGTACAGCAACGACCATTTCAGCCACGGCTCCCACTCGCCCCACTTGCCTGCTGACATCAACCAGAAACAAGGTAATGGCAGCACTGGCACCTCTGTGCTGCGAGGGGGACAGAGCTGGAGACCCCTGAGGCTGTCACCTTCCTGGTCCCAATTAAATGGGACAAATCAGGAACTTTGGTCAGCTGGGAGTTTGCTTTGCAGTAGGAGGTTATTTGGCTTATTGGCAAAGCTCTGTGATCTGGCCGTGAGCAGTTTGATACCAAAAGTGCCAGCCCTGCTGATGGAGTGTGCTCAGTTCTCTGTACAAGCTGTCCTGCACCTTGAGACCAGACCAGAGCCTGCACAATAATGCACAAGAGTCAACCAGAAAATGGAAAGTAATCTTTCCTTTGACTCATACCCAAACTGTTGTCAGGTTGTCATTTTGAGAAAATATATGCTTGAAACAGGAAATATTTTGACTAAACAGGATTGGTGTCTGATAGTTGACTGGATTGTGACATGTGTGTCCCCATAGCCACATATTAGTGGTTGTCACCCTTTGGCTTTTTGTGTTCCTGTGTGAGCCCAGTTCTGTGTCAATTGGCTCATGTGGCTATGGAGGAAAGTACAGTATGTTGAGGTTAAACCCTTTAAAATAAACTGTAACTGCAGGTATGTGTTGAGGAATTCCCCCTAGTCCATCATTCCATCATTCTTGCTGGGTTCCTGGCAAACTGAGTGTAAAATCAGACTTTTCTCAACTTTACATTAGTGCAGAACATCTGTTCAGATTACCCAGGCTTTTACACAAACCTGGGCTTGATTTCACGGGAAAGCAAGCAAACTGACAGTTTTGTGTCAAACTGCATTCAGGAAGGAGGTCAGTGTCCACCAGAGCCAAAACAGAGGCACAAAACCAGCTGTTGTGATCTGGGCAAAGGCCTCCACCCAGGAGTGATCCAAACTGTCCCAGAGGCATCAGCCTCACCAAGTTAACATCATTTATAAAACAATGGGTTATTGTGGATGCTGAAGGGTAGGATTTAGGTCTGGTGCTAGAGATACCCAGACACATTCTGGTTGTCTTCCAGGCAGCACACTGTTTGTCAGCCATCAGAGCATAATAAACTCAGTAGAAAAATAGGAAGAGTTAACAAAATAAATCTATTAAAACCTCAGCTAATGGCTGAGTTTGAGTCTGAGAGAAAGTGTGCAGGAAGGCAGCCCGAGACACCTTCCCCCACACTGCCTTTGCTGTACCTGGCAGAGCTCTGCCCCTCCAGGAGCCCCTCACTGTGAGCTGCCTCCTGGAACTTGCTGTCAGCCTGGGAAACCTTAAGTGATCCAAGAGCAGCTCACCCAAGGGCAGAGCTGGTTATATCCCTCTGTGGAGGCTTCAACTGGCACTGGAGCAGTCCCTGAGCATTCACCTCAGTGGTGGGTCAGTCATTCTAGGACACTGTCCTTGGGCTGCCCACCTCAGTGCAGGCACTGTCCACTCTGCCTTTCCCATTTAGCCTGTATGTTACAGGCACAGGGAGTCTGTTCCAGAGACCCCCCAGGTGCTATTCAAGGAGAGGTTCAGTCCATCATCCTCAGCTGGGTCTTGCCTTTGTGGTGCAGCTGTGATCATACATGTCCCATCCCTACACTGCTGGGGTGAGGGTTTTCTTCCCTGTTCACCCTGGATGTGCCTCATCTCTGTTTTCATCGCTGAAATAGCTCCCATTGTGACCCAGTGTAAGCGCTTGAGAGTCACTCTCATACCCGTTCTCCCAGCAGGCCTTTAAAGTTTCTCACAGTAGCCCAAGGACACACAGACAAGGAAATACAAGCAGGAATTCTGAGTCAGTGGCTGGTGCCCCAACCACTGGGCCAGCAAGAATAACTTGTGCTCTGACTTACGCAACTCGTGTTGTTGGGGGTGCAAAATCTGAGGATGTTCCATCAGCTGCCTGTGCAGGGCTGCTTTTGTTTGACCCTCCCTGGGCCACTGAGTCCCACTTGAAGCAAATCTCATACTAGGTTATATACTCTTGTCAGGTCAGTTGTAGATTTATTTTAGCTGACTCCTAATAAAATGCTTAGAATTGGTTGGTGTCATTCCTAATCAATAAGGTATCATTCATACACCTAGGAGGAAAATCCAGTTTCAACTGCTTGCAACTCACCACCAATTTAGTCCATGTATTTGTCACCCAGGACTGGCACTCGACAATCCAGTACCCAGTTTTTGTCTGAGGCTCAATAGCAGCCACCACTGTGCCATGCTGTGCCAGAGCTCAGCCCCAGCACCCCTCCAGTTTTCCAGTCCAGGGGTCAGCTGGAGTCTGTTTTTGCCAGCAGCACCATGGTTGTCTGACTCCCACCTGCAGCCCCAGGCTCCACAGGATGTTTTCCAGCCCAGATAGGAACAGAGCAATGCTGTGGCTGTGTCCCCTGGCCATGCTGCCCGTGCCAGCGGCTTTGAAGATCACACAGGGATTCCCCATGCAAAGGGTGAATTCCCAGCTGGCACAATACCCACCTCCACAATTCCTTGGCACCCACAGAGCCGCAGAACAATTGTTTTGAACTCAAATTGCTTAAAATGAAGTTGGAAGTGATGCCTACTGGAGCATCCCCACTGCCTGCTCATGGGGGGTCCTGCAGATGACTGATGGGGAGGGAGCACAGGAATGGCTTTGACCATCCACTGAGCACCTGAGTGGGCTCTCTGGGAAAGGCAGAAGCATGCCTGGAGTCAGCCAAATCCTTACCAAGGCACGGTGCTGCTTGGCCTCAGGGTGGCGTGGAGCAGCTATGATGCTTGTGCAAGAGCGAGATGCCTCCTCCACCCCCTCATGGGAGTGTTAGTGATTTTGGAGCAGTGTGGATGACCCACCACATCCCCACAGAGAGAACCCGAGGAAACACCATCCTGCCACTTGCAGATAGCTATTTCGTGTAGCTGTCCACAAGTGTCCGTATGAAGCAGCCAGGGGGTTGGGAATGATCCGGGTCAGCCAGGGAGTGCAGTGCCAGGTTCAACTCCTTCTCCCTCCTTCCAGGAGTGCACCGTCCTTCCCAGACCTCAGAGATCCCTGGTTTCTACCCGCTGCCCCCCGGTGGAGTCGGCCAGATCACGCCGTCGATGGGATGGTGAGTGAGGAGGGCTCGGCCCCGCGCAGCCCCAGCCCCGCTGGAGGCGCAGGGCGGGGAAGGGCGCTGAGCCAACACTGCGGCCGCTCTCCGGGGCCTCCACGGTGCTTTCCCCCAGCTTCACCCCTCCTGTGTGCCCTGTGAACAGGGAGGAGAATTTAGCCCTGTCTTGGAGGTGGGGAGCAGACCTGTGGAGAGCCTGAAGGCTTCGTCCTGGCTGAGGCATCCCTGGAGAGGGGTTACAGCCTGCCCCATTCAAAACTGCCTCCTGCTTTCCATCTGTCTGTGTGGATTAGGGAACCCAGAGAGAGCTTCCTACCCACCCTTCCTAATCACAGCAAAAGTCTCTCTTTTGAGTAGGAGGTAATTTTCTCCCTCACTGGCCTTTTTGGCACAACCCTGGGCATGCCACCAGCACGGAGCGATCCCGTGGGATGCTCCATCTGCTGGGCCGTGGTGTTTCTGGGGATTTGACACACAGGAAAAACACAGATCATGGCAGAGACCTGCCAGGAATCAACCTCGGTACCCACAGCCTGGCAACAGCTCAGCCAGTTGGGAACCACTGCCCCAGCAGGCATGGGAAAGGAGAGACCATGAACACTCCCAAAATGTACCCCCTGCGTGGGCCAGCCCTGCAGAGCATCCTGCAAAGCACAGCCTGTTAGTAAACCTGCCCCAGGGACACAAGTTAAAAGTACACCAATGTGTTCTTTGTGGTCATTGCCACTGGCTTTTGTCCCTGTGACCACGAGCACACCGAGGAGAGCGGGTCTGGCAGGTGCTGCCGTGTGGGCATCATCACTCCTCAGGTTAATTTTTAATCCCCAGTGATGATGTAGGAACATGGCAGAGGCTGCCAGGGAGACTGGTGGCTGCAGGTGGCAATTCAGCATTGCTGGGATGAGGAGAGAGTGCAGGGTAGGTGATCACAGGGGCAGTGGCCAGATCCCCCCAATGCTGGTGGATAAAGCCCTGGCAAAGCCCAGCGGAGAGCTTCAGGTACAAGAACTTATTGCGGAGTGGCAAAAGGGAAGTTCCTTAAAGCACAAAGTAAAATGCTAGCTTTTGCTTTGTTTTGTTTATGAATTTCATGTTCCAGATATTTAACCACAAAGAAACAGAGGATGAGGCCTTTGATACAGAGTCTGGCTTCAAAGAGATTACATTGTGCCTTCTGTGCTGTATCTGCTACTCTTGGGTGATGATTTAACTCCTCATATGATGTGATTCATCCTCAAGAAAAACAAGGACTGGGGTGACTGTGCTGTAACATGAAAGAAGTAGTTGAAGTGGGGAGGAAGAAGCCTGTTTGTCAAATGGAAGGTCCACTCCTAGCTTAGAATGATGCTGTTCAGACAGCCCTGGGCTCATGAAGGGAGAGCAGTCTGGTTTTTTATGGAGGTTTTGTGGGGCAGTTGGTGGTGGAGAGAGCTTTCATGGCTGAGAGCTGTTCCAATATGGGGTTTGGCATCCTCCTGCAGCCTCAGATGCCTTCATTAATGGCTAATAGAGCAGATATGGTAAAGCAACAAATGGGCTGACATGCAGAGAGCAGCACCTTGAGGCACATCTGTCTAACAGAGCTTTTGCTTATTCTTTTCCTTGCCCAAAATGTATGGAAAGAGCCCCAAACCCACTTGTGGAGTTCCCAGTTCTCAGGTGAGGCTCAGCACACCACTGTGGGTGGGTGCAGAAGCACTGAAACCTGGCAGGTTCGTGGCAGCATCCCCACCATGCCAGCTGCAGGCAGCAGGGGCCGTGCCAGGGATGGATATGCTGGGGGTACATCCCAGAGAAGCTGTGGCTGCCTCATCCCTGGAAGTGTTCAAGGCCAGGTTGGATGGGGTATTGAGCAACCTGGTCTAGAGGAAGGTGTCTCTGCCCATGGCAGGGGATTGGAACTGGATGGTTTTTAAGGTTCCTCCCAGCCCAAACCATTACAGGATTCCATGGTTGTGCTGGTGCCACCAAGTCAGCTGCCAAGCCAGGGCAGCCACACACAGGAAGCAACTTTTCCTCTACAAGCTGGCAGGCAGGAGCTGGGCAGAAACTGGTTTTGTTCTCACCAAGCACTTCAGGAGGAGGAGCTGCAATCACTCTCTCTGTAATTAGGCTGGGATGACAGTCAGATAAAAGCCTCCAAGAGTCCAGTCAAGTGAGTTTTGCATATGGGTGCCTGGCAGTTAACATTAGCCAGGAACCTGCAAATCCTGTCACTCACCTGTGCCCGGGGCAGAGCACAGTGGTGCCATGGCAGCCTCTCCTCCACCATCCCACAGCCTTTTTTCTGAGCTATCCTCCCATCACCAGGTGATCCTCTGGAAATAGGCTGAGAGAGCTGGGGTTGTTCAGCCCAGAGAAGTTTCCAGCGAGGCCTCAGAAACCCTTCTCATACCTAAAAGGAGCTTATAAAAAAAAAGGGAGAGGGACTTTTTATATGGACAGACAGTGATAGGACAAGGGGGAACAGTTTTGAACTAAAAGAGGAGAGAGTTAGGTTAGGTGTTAGGAAGAAGTTCTTTACACAGAGGGTGGTGAGGTCCTGGCACGGAGACATTGCAGCTGCCCCATCCCTGGAGGTGTTCATGGCCAGGCTGGACAGGGCTTGGAGCAGCTGGATCTAGTGAAAGGTGTCCCTGCCCTTGGCAGGAGCTTGGAATGAGATGCACCTTAAGGTCCCTTCCAACCCAAACCAGTCTGCAATTCCGTGATACGGGCTGTAATCGTGCACTCCCAACCAGCAGGGACTGATTTTGCAGTTGCTTTAATTTGTGTGTCAGAGGGACTTCAGAGGAAGCTGCAAGTGTCCGACTCCATTCCTATCCCGGTATCCCGGCCTCTGGAGTAGCACAGGTCGCTTCTGGATGAGCTCCAAGTGTTTTCTCGGCCCTGGGGCAGCCGCCTCCGACTTCAAAGGTTGTTTCGGTTTCCCGGTGCGCGGCAGCACTTGGCTGTTTGTTGGTGTGTTTATACCTGCCAGCATCTGAGGGGTGGGAGAGGGCTTCTGCCTGCCAGGGTGTAAACAGCCCCGGCTGCCTTTCCTACAGACAGATCCTGCAGATTTCAGTCAAGCCAAGACACAGCAGCAGGAACGGGAGCCTCCTTCCTGCCCAGCACAGCTCAGGGGCCTGACTGCTGCCCCGCTGTCATCATTCCTCTTAAGAGCAGAAACTTGTCTTTAGCCCTGAGAAATCCCAGGCATCCAGGAGCTTGGTGCTTCACAGTGCACCACACTTAATGATAATGGAATTTTTGTGGATTTTTTTCATAAGTAGAGCTGAAAATAGCTGGTTCTGGTTTTAGGTACAGCTCTGTGCAGCCTGGCCAGAGGAGCATGAGGACCACCACAGTTGTAAGAACCCCGTTGTGCCCCATCCCTGAAAGTGTTCAAGGCCAGGTGGGATGGGGTTTGGAGCAACCTGGTCTAGTGGAAGATGTTCCTGCTCATGGCAGGGTTTGAATAAGATAAGCTTTAAGGTCCCTTCCAACCTAAACCATTCAGTGATTTTAAGGTCCCTTCCAACCTAAACCATTCTGTAATTCTATGATCTCAGTTTCCATGTGCAGTTTTAGGCTGGAAGCATTTTTTGGCAGGTTTGCAGAACAAGCCAAGGTATTTTTGAGCTATTTCCATATGAAAATGTGGGGGTTCCCTTGCTGGGAACAACAAGGAACTTCCTGCATAGTTATTTTACTATCTCAAAAATAATTTCCAGCCCCAGGTCTGATGCATGCCTGGTCCCCAGTATGAAACAACTTTCAAAAGGAATGAAGGACTAAGCTTTTGACTTGTTTAAAACTGGGGAGCGTCCTGAAAAGGATGTGCTGGGGAAATCAGAGCATTCCTGAAGCATAAGGGCAGGGTAGGTACCTTCTCTCCAGACTCCAGGAGTCTCCAGTGCTTGGGGCATCACAGAGTCACAGAGTAGATAAAGTTGGAAGGGACCACAGCGGGTCATCTGATCCAACCACCCTGCTCAAGCAGAGTCGTCCCAGAGCACACAGCACAGGATCCAGACAATTCTGGGATATCTCCAGTGAGGGAGGCTCCACACCCTCTCTGGGCAACCTGTTCAGTGCTTGGTCACTGCACAGTCAGGAAGTTTTCCTCATATTTATCCTCCTGGTGCAGCTTCTTATGCACCACACAGAGAATCTGAGCAGGCTTTATTTTTTTTTTGGTCACACTGTGCTCTTTTGAGCATCTTCTTCTCCGCAATAGCAACGTTTCCTGATTTTTCAGCACACTCTGCACTTTGCTGTGTTACTGGGTAAACTCAAAGCTGCAGCACACTAGTCAGTACCAGGGGCAGAAAGGGGTCAGAATTGGATCCAACCTTTGTAGGAAGGCCCAGGTTCTCTCAAAATAACATCCAAATCCCACACTGCCCCTCAAGCCTAAGGGACACCAAGTGTCCCCCCAACCAGGGGTATCAGTGCTCTGAGTCCCATTAGCAAAGGGTAGCTTTAGGAAACACCACGCAGCTGTGGATACTTTATCATCTTTCTTCCTGATCCCAGGCAGAGCCAGTCTGTCTATCCGCTCCCGTCATGTGGATTTAGACAGCCGTATTCGTCAGCGCTTTCTGCTGGGGCTTCTTTCTCCAGGTGAGTATGAGCTGTGTGAGACAGGGCAGCTCGGCTGCTCATGCAGCTTGCAGTTTGTGCAGCAGGAGCTTGCAGCAGACCACAGCCACCCAGGGACAGCCACGCACCCTCCCCGGGGCAGCTGTGGGAGGAGAAGGCGCTTTTAGGCAGTGTCTGGTCCGAAGGGTGCTCAGGGGGATGTCGAGGATGAAAGATGCACAACAGTTGGGTTTTAATCAGCAGAACTCTAAAGAGAGTCAAAAACTCCAGCCTTCAGCTCAGCATTGGGAAAGTGGGGTGGAATCCATTGCTCAGGATTTTGCTCTGTGTCACTAACCCTAATCCTGAATGTGTCCCTGCTGCCACCACCGCTTTGCTCTGCAGAGATGGATCTGGTTTACTTGGTCTCAGCTTTAAAAGCAGCATAGGAGTGGGTACTGATCTGCTGCCCTCCCATCGGCACAAGTCAATTCTGTGAGATATAAATGGTTTCTGCCTTCGAGTGAGCAAAGTGCATCCCCTGTGGATGGGAATCACAGAGCCCAGCTCTTCCAGATGTGCTGCTGGGCAAAGCCCCCGTGGCTCCATAGCGATGCCAGGGCCACACCAGCTTTCACTTCTGCTTCATGTTGTCCTGAGAAGTTGTTAGTGGAGATTTCCCACAGGAAAACCATGCAAACCCTTAGCCACGCAGAAACCTGGATCCATGCAACCCCTGATCCATGCAACACTTGATCCATGCATCCCTTGATCCCTTGATCCCTTAGCCCTAAAGAAGAGGGGAGGGAGTGCTGCCAGCCCTCCTTCCTTGAGAGACATCACCCTTGCACAGCCTCGAAAGTGAAGGCAAGAGGAGTTAACGGTTCCCTGTGGAGCCCCAGCAGCCTCCCTGAGCTCCTGCCTGCAAGATTTTGGGGCGGATTTTGCAGCATTGCTGCAGCCGAGAAAGTACACCTGGTCAGATAAGGATCAGACTGTGCTGGTGGATTAAATTAAACAGCTTTTCTTTTTGTGCCAGCATATCTAATGAACAGTTCATCTCCCATGGGCAATTCTGCCATCTCAAGCTGCAGTCATAAAGTGGCAAGCTTGGCAAAGCTGACTTTGCTGGCTTTATCCTCCAAAACTCTGGAGAGAACTAATGAAGCCTGAGAGCTAATGAGACCTCTCGTGATCTCAATTCATGTTGTGGAGAGCATTGCTTAGGCAAGGTGCACCTCCTAGAGTTGCAGTTGGGTTCATGTTCAGACTTAGTCTATTTCTGTTAAAAGAAAGGTGTGGGGTGGTCCTAATCTCTCCCATCCAAACCCCAGGTTGAGTTTGTTGTTCCTTTCTGCAGCGCTAATGAGATATTGCAACAACAGAGATCTGAGCAGCTGAAACTGCTGGGTGAAAGCACCCTTGATCTCAGCCGGGCTGGCCCCTGCTGCAGGCGGGTTCCCTCGCTGTGGCACCGGATCCTTTCCATCCAGCCGTGCCACAAGGGTGACCCAGGGGTAGTGGGCACTGCCTGCCCCCCCACCTGCCTGGCAGCACCAGTGTGCTTTCCATGTCCTCTGCTTTCCGTCTGCTTCCGCCACGTCAGAGCGCACTCCGAGAGACGCCGCCCTGGCTGCCCGGCATCCGCAGCGCCCCGGCCCCGCGCAGCCCTCCCGGCACGGCTCACCCACTCTCTGTTGCAGGTTCACTCACCCGCTGATGCTGGGCTCTGGCATGCACACCACCGGCATCCCGCACCCCGCCATCGTGCCCCACTCCGGCAAGCAAGAGATGGAGCACTACGACCGAAACATGTGAGTGGGAAGCGCTGGCTCAGCAGCATCAGCACCTCAACACCCACTTCATTTGTCACTCTCAGAGCTTCAGTGGGGGGAGGATGGATGAACACTGAGCTCTGCATCTGAGGAGTAGATCTCGGGCCCCCCACTTGCTCGTGCTGTTGGGTTGTTCTGGGGTCGTGTCTTCTGGTGGCTCTGATGCTGACAGCCTCTCCTTTTGTCCCACCAAGGAAACCTCAACCAGAACCAAAGAGAGAGAAGGAAGCCAAGAAGCCCACTATTAAGAAGCCCCTGAACGCTTTCATGTTGTATATGAAAGAAATGCGGGCGAAAGTCATCGCCGAGTGCACCCTGAAAGAGAGTGCTGCCATCAACCAGATCTTGGGAAGGAGGGTAAGAGCTCACGGGGCCCAGTGTCGTCACCTAGTGCCAAGTCCCTGTCCCTCGCAGCTGCTCTTAAGCACGTAACAAGCATCTGCTTCAAACGCGGGTGCTCTTATCCCATAAACACAGGGGGCCAGGTGTGCGCTGGGGCAGGGTGGGCTGGGCTGGGAGGGGAGGGGACAGCAGGGCCCTACTTCACTGCTGTTTGTCCTTGCAGTGGCACGCGCTGTCCCGAGAGGAGCAAGCCAAGTACTACGAACTGGCTCGCAAGGAACGGCAGCTCCACATGCAGCTCTACCCTGGCTGGTCTGCCAGAGACAACTACGTGAGTGCCACCGTGCTCGGACCCCCGCCCTGTGGCATCGCCCAAAATGGCCTGGGCACCTGGCAGCTGGTGTTTACCAAACACCTGGTCCTGGCAGTGCCATTCCTGGCAGCACAAGAACCATAGAAATTCACACTTCAGGAGGATTTTGAACACCCTCTTGGCTTATTGCCTCTCTAAAGGATGAATGATCCAGCCCCCAGCTGTATCATACCTGGCATTTATTTGCCTATTGTCCAAGCAAATACAAGTAGAAAGGAAAAGAAGCTTTTAAGTGCTGTGGATATATCTTTGGAAATACAATTTTATGGAAGCGAACTGCTTTGTGCATTTTGGATAGCAGCTGAGGTATCTGTGAGGGTGGTGAGGCCCTGGCACAGGTTGTCCAGAGAAGCTGTGGCTGCCCCATCCCTGGAAGTGTTGAAGGTCGAGTTGGACAGGGCTTGGAGCAACCTGGTCTAATGGAAGGTGTCCCTGTCCATGGCAGGGAGCTGGAACAGGATGTGTTTGAGGTCACTTTCAACCCAAATAATTCTATGATTCTGTGATTTAAAATAGTGGCTCTTTTTGCAGGGGGTCTTTTCTTGTGACTTTCATGCCTGCTTTGATATTACATGCCTAACAAGCTCATTAGCAAACTGAAGCAAAGCACACATAAGTCTTCAGATGTTTGTCCATCCATGCATGGGCTCTGTCCTTTTGATCTAAATCTCCATCATTTCCCTCACAGACACTTTCTTACCCCTGAGAGCTGCACAGTGAGTGCCCCATCCATCCCATACCGATTCCAGCCCTCCTTCCAGAATGACCAAGCTCCACCAAGGGCAAGAAAACACCTGTAAACAGACCCAAACCACCCCAAACTCCCCCCAAAAAACAGAGGGTGGAGATGATGCAGAAAAAGCAGAGGTGATGGGAAGCCCCCAGCCCACATTTTGGTGGGCACAAATCTGGAGGGCAGCAGCATTGCTGAGTATGGCACCATCTTCCTCCAAGACCAAGCACATCTTCCATGGAAATCCCAGTCCTGTATCATTTTCATCTGCTTCCTTGGGGAACCAAGGGCTGGTTGCTTTCTCCAGAAGTTGGGTGGTGGGCTCCAAAAGTGCATATTGGTCCTCCCAGCACTGTAAACCAGGTGGTTTGGGTATTGTGGTTTTTGGAAGAGATGCTTTTCTCTCCGGAATTGAGCAGGGATGAGGAGGAGGAGGAATGTAGGTCACTAGTGCAGCACGTGGTGCAGATATCAGGCAGGAAATACAGTTGCTCCCCCACTGAAGAAAAAGCTTACCACAGCTCAGAGCTTTCCACCTTCACTCAAACCACAAGAAGTCATAGAAAAAGTCACGGGTCAAAGGCAGCCCTGGGAGCTGCCTGCACCACACAGCCAGATTTGCTTCCCTGCTGCTGTGCCCTCATTAATGAGCTCATTAGGGGAGGAGGGGAGGTGCTGCATCTTGTGAATCAGAGAGGCAGTTTGGGGATAAAATAGGACTTTTTTATTAGTGAAAGAGGAATGAGAGATGAGTCCGTAACTGCAAAAGCCCTGAAATAGATTAGTATTATTTTAAAATAATTTTTTGGGGATTTCCTAAAACTTTCTTTCCTATTTGGAATCAGGAAATATCAAGGACCAATTTCTTTTTGGGTATAAGGTACCACATTAAAGGATGTTTTAGAAATACAGAAGGTTCTAAAATGGACCAAGTGCTTTAAGAAACATAAGGAAGAGGAATAAGAATATGACAGGAGCATCAGGTATTGATCATACTCTCTATTGCATGCAGCAGTCTTGCTTAATTCTATTAATCTCATTAAACTTAATAATTATTAATTCATTAATTAAAGCAATAATGGGTGGGATCCCCAGGTGAGATGCATCAGAGTGGGCTGAGGCGTTCTGGTGAGAGTTGGCAGAGGTGCTGAGCAGCACAGGCACAGGCACTGGCTTTATTACAGTTGGTTTACATCCACTAACATTTTCCCTCACATCTTCTGACACAGCCTGCAGCCTAAATCCGGGTCTTAGCTGTGTTTGCAGTATAGTCCTGGGCTCATAAACCAGAGCATGGAGCAGTGTGTTGGGAAGAAGATGGAGCAGACGTGAGCATAGGAGTGGGGACATGGCTGCCATCACCTCTTGAGTTCATTGAAGTTTCCAAATACATACAGATCTCATGCAAAGTGCTGACTCAAAACACCTGTGGTGCTGGATCCGGGGGTATTGGAAATGAGGGGTAACCCCTGAGAAAAGGCACAAGCCCAGAGGGAATTTGTGCTGTGCTGAAGCCATAGCGAGTGCTCAAAATCACATTTGGATTTCACTTTGAGAGTTCCTCCTGGGTTCCTTCTTAGGAGCATTGGAATGGGAAGAGGGGAAAGGAAGGGGACACCCTCACAGATAAACCTGAGAAGTCCCTTTGCAGCCTTTTCCAGTTCATCTCCTCCTGGAAGGGGCTGAGCCAGCAGCACCGTGGCTCTTACCAGATCTGGTCACCTGCGAGGCAGCAGCCATCCCCAGTACCCAGTCCAATCCCCAAAACCCTGCACAGCACCCTTGGCTTTCTGGAGCACAGGTAACAGCCTTCCCTTTGATTTCCTAGGGGAAAAAGAAGAGACGAACACGGGAAAAGCAGCAAGATTCCAACTCGGGTAAGTGAGTGCAGCCTGGCAGCTGTCCCTGCTTTCCTGCTCAGATGGGAGAATCCAAAGCAGTTTGTTGTGCTTTACCATGTTTTCTTTTATTCTTCTGAGTTTAACTAGAGAAATACACATTCATTATTTTTTTAAGACACGGTAAATTAACCTTTCTGTGACTTTTTAATAGACATGTTTGATTTAGAGCATGGGTAGTGTGTGAAAACTGAAAAGATTGGATTTTGGCATCTATTATACAGTTTCTTGAAGTGTATAATAACTTCATATAAACTATCACTAAACTTTATTGAAAACATCTAGGGTGGATGTCCCCATCAGACGTAGAGATGTTATTAACTGAAGAAAACTCCTCTCAAATACCTCTATATTGTATGTGGGGTGAAATGCAGTGGCAGGACTGAAGAGCATTTGTGGGACTACCCCAAGTTTGGTTGTCATTTCAAAGGAGAGTTGAAGCAAAGTCGTACTAAACCCCAGTACCAGCTGCCTCTCTGTACCACCCTGCTGATTAGAAAAGGCCCTTTCAACAGATTTCAGCTGGTCACAGGCACATTCCCATCATCCAAGGCTATTCATGTGCTGATTTCTGAAGTATTTCTGCCATGTTATGTATAAATATCTATACCAAGAAATATTCATTATAAAGGGAATTGTTATCAAGAGATGCATCCCAGTAATACCTTTGGTTTAATTAACACTGTTGATCTCATTCAGTGCTGAGTCTGATAAGAGGAATACAAACTTTAAGGCCTTTATGTGGAGTGCATTGTATATTTTTATATATCCATATATATGTCTTGTCTGTGTGATACAAAAAATGATAATTTTGCCTGTTGCAGATTGAAAACCAGTTACTGGTTGTACACAACGAGACACTCATGGTTGAAAGAAGGAGGCTGAATCCAGCACAGAAATGTGCTGTTCAAATCTCATTTACAACACTAGAGAAAACATGATGTGCCTGAAAGTTAACAGGGCTTCACCCTAATGAGTTCCATAATTATACAGTACAACAGCAACGTTTTAGGAAAGGCCATGGAGAACAGCTTTTCCATTAAAACTGGAAGGGGTACGATGGGGGGCAGAGTGGAATACCTGGGCCTAGGTCTCCTTGGTGCTAACTCTGCTTTCAGCCTGCTTCTGCAACGCTTCCTCCTCTTTTCTCCGTGCGCAGTCCGAGGCCCGCGGTCGCAGGGAGCCGCTAAGGATGCAGATACAGGAGTCAGGCATCGCCTCCAAAATTTGGCAGCTTTTCCAGACTTAAGAAACTTGAAGAGCTGTGAATTTTCCTGTAATTGCCTACGTTTCTCAAAGCTGTTTCCCAAACCACCTCCAGCTGCCAGCAGTGATCACTGATATTTGCCTAACGACTGCTTTTTTCCAGGTGGTGCCAAGCGCCATTCTGTAGCAGAAAATAATGGGATTGTAGTCTGTTAGTCTTGTGTTGAAGTGGCTAAAATGATGTTGCCTCTTTTCTTCCTCGTGCTCCTCCTCCTCTTTGTGCCTCTGCCTTGCCCATTCTCCGCCGCGCATGCTTCTGTGTTCAGATCCTGCCTCTCCTAAGAAATGCAGAGCTCGCTTTGGCCTCAACCAACAAACGGACTGGTGCGGCCCGTGCAGGTGTGTATCGGCATCTCCTCGCTGCTGGGTGTTCCTGGGAGAGTGGGTTCAGCTCCAGGTGTCCTCCCGCAGCCGTCCCGGCGCCGGCGGGGGCTGCTCCGTGCAGGCAGGGATGGGATGTGCTCTGGGCATCCTCGACTCTTCTGAGCTGCAAGGGACAGGCTGTACTCTGGGCTTTTTTATCCCTTCCGGGGCAGTGTTGCTTTAGTGCTGTACATATTCCTCAGCTGATAGACTTCACTGGTCTTAAAAGCTTATTTCCAGGATGGAGATCTTGTGACCCTGACATGAGGCTTTTTTTTTCCTCCATTAGTGTTTTCCAATCACATTAGTGGCACTCTAGGGCCAGCAGTGAGGATTTAATGGGTTTCTCTTTCCTATTTATACTGGGCTAACGATTTATTTCAAGATCCAGCTCTTCCTGAGCCTTAAATTTTGCAGTACCACCGTAGGTGGGGTGGGACAGCTGCAAACAGCAGAACAGAGCAGTGCTGCGCCCCTAAGGCTTCCAGAGATGGATTTGGCTGGACAATAGTAAAGTTTGGTGCATCAACCAAGTGCTGCCTGGCTCAGAGGGGCTGCAAAGGCAGCTGGGCAGAAAAAGCTCCTGGGAGCTTCTGGATCTGGGCACCGGAGCACAGAGAGACTCCATCTTGGACAGAGGTCTGCAATTTGCAGTTTTACACCAATGCACTGAGGAAAAAGGTGGAAATAAAGTACTGCTTGATGTGCTAACTTCTGCTTGAAGTGACTAAAATAATTTAGTCGACCCAAATCTGGCCCAGACCCTGCTGCACCCAAGCTCCAGTCCCTGTGGCTGAGCCCTCTGTGAGCTCCCCTCCTGCACCTCAGCGTGCCACAACAGCAGGGCTCCCTGCTCACCTTTTATTCTCTAGGTAGTGTCATCAAGCACCATTTTTTAATTGATTAGGAATCCAGGCAGAGCTCCCGTAGTGTCTCATTAATACTTGAATATCTAGAGGGAGCTGCTGGAGCAGCCCATGCCCCCTGCAGCTGTGCTGCCAGGCTGAGTGCCCCGTTCTTCCATGGGCACTTCCTCTACCTTCCCTCTGCCTCCATTCCAGCTCTGAACTCAGCTTTTCCTCTGCACGGCTTCCCAATTAACACAGGCTGCTGGAGAGCCCAGACACCTTGGCATGCTCTTCTTGTGTACCCTGTGTAACCAAGCCCTGTCAGCCAGAGCTGCTCTGCAATCCCATACTAACGTGCTGCTGCCACTCAGGGGCTCCTGTCCTACGTGCTCTGCTCACCTGTGGAGAACGACTCCCCCAGGAGGATAACCACAGGAGAGGTTAACTGGTTAAGACTGGGTGTTCCCACTCTGAAGCTTTCACACTTCTCCCCCATACCCTGGACAAACACTCCAGGGTGCTGTAGTTTCCAAAGGGACAGGGATAAACCCCTTTAGCTGTGTAATACCCACCACAGCACAACCCATGGACTGGGCCATTATCAGCAGTCTGTAGTATCACATCTGCTTTTTTCCCCGTTACTTTAAATCGAATGAATCAATGGACACGTTCCTATAATCTTAAAGAGGCCATTGAAACTCTATCCTGCAGCTACTCCCAAGATGTCTGTGGGAAATGCACACTCCTCAGGCTTCTCTCTGGGGAATTACTACCCATGGAAAATACCCTCGAGTTAAATACTCGGTTCAGCTGAGCTGTCGTGTTTCCTATCGCATTAATTGGGTCACCATGGCTAACGATGGCACTGGCAGCAGTGATAGCACTGCTCTTGTTCACATCCAGTACAAGTCATGTTTAATACTGGACTAGTTAATGCACATTCTCACACTGTCTGGTTTTTCATTAGGAAGATCAAAGAAAAGTGTGTGCCTGCATTCGCGGGTTCTCCATGGGATCCGTTTTCCTCAGATGAGACAGCCGAGGCAGGGAGCTGGGTGGGAGATGTTCTTTTACCTGTTTTAGCTCTATAGGCTCCAGCAGAGGAATTGTCCTCTCGATACTGTTAAGGTGACATCTTGAGAGCTCTTTTATTTGAGGATCTCAAGGACCCAAAACAGGTGACATGTGGGATCTGTCAGATAGAGAGAAGGAAAACCAGCTCAACAAAGAGTGAAGATAAGATAGTGTGAAGGACTGACTCGGGACAGCCAGGGGTAGTTCAAGCAATCTGTATGTACAAGGTGACACCTGGAACTCGGGATAAATACTGAACAGAATTGTCATAGGATGTGAAGGAATCGTGGCCAAACCCAGCTACAGCAAGAATGTGTGACTTGTATTTTTGATCCTCAATGGCTGTGGAGCACATCCTGCTCAGCTGCATCACTGAGTTATCCTTGGAGGTGGGGATGAATGGGATTCAGAGATAACCCAGAACAGAAGAGCTGAGAGCTAAGGCCAGGTTGGATGGTACTTGGGGCAACCTGGTCTAGTGGGAGGTGTCCCTACCCATGACAGGGGGGTTGAAATGGGATGAGCTTTAAGGTCCCTTCCAACCCAAACCAGTCTGTGGTTCTAAGTAGATGATACTGTGCACAAGGCTAGAAAAGTGCTGGGAAGTGGGCTCTTGGAACCTTCAGATTTTGGGATGAGAAAAGCCGAGACTGGTGTGAAGGGCAGCGTCCCAGCAGGGCGCTGGCAAGCACAGTGGTGCCGACCTGCCCTGTGACACCAGCACACACGAGTGTCCTGTGGGCCCTGCGTGGGCTCTGCAGCAGGTGGGGAGGGGGCCCATGGTGGGGGAATGCTTTAGTCCTGAACCTCGTGAGAGCCAGGCACACACAGAGCCCCCCAGAATTCGAGCAGTTGGGGTGGAGGAATGACTGCACGGGTTAGATTTTTGTTGTTCTTTTGAGTTGGGAGGCGGGGAGGGGGGGCGGGGGTGTTTATTATTATTTATATTATTATTTTAAATTTTTACCGTATCGCTTTTGATTATTAATTTAATCGCTATTATTATTATTTTTTTTTTTTTGGTGGGGTTTTTCCCTTTTTTGCTGTTTTCATTTCTGTTACTGCATTTTGATTTCCACTCCTGTTTCGTGCCCTCCTCCTCCTCCTCCTCCTCCTCTCCCGTTGCGGCCGAACCCTTTCCCGCGGGCCCCGCTCCCGGCCCGCAGGCGCCGCCTGGCGGTGTCCCCGCAGCGCTGCCTCGCCGCCGCCCTTCCAGCCCCGCGGGGGAGAAGGGGACGGCGGATCCGCGGGGGTGCCGGGACTCTCCCGTTACTCACAGAGGCCTCTCTCCGCTGTTTCAGGAGGAAAAAGAAGTGCATTCGGTACCTACAAGGAGAAGGACGCTGTGCCAGCCCAGTTTCTTCCGATGGAAGTGCTATAGACTCCCCTCCATCCCCACCGGACGCACTCCGATGCATCCCCTCCGCCTTCCCGTCAGAGCAGCTCGCAGCCCCCGCCAACCCCGCGCACCGCGACCAGCCCGATCCCTGTCCCGTGTCCGCACACCTCCCGCCCGCCTCCGGCCCCTCCAGACCCGGCGCCCGGCGCTCCTCGGCGCCCCCCGCCAACAGCCGCGCCTCCTCGGGGACATAGTCCCTCGCCAGCCGCCGGGCACTCCGCTCGCCCACCTGGTTCCGCTGCCCCTGGACGAGGACCAGAGGCCCAGCCAAATCCCCATCTCACTGTAAAACATGCAAAGTTTGGCGACAGATGACTTAAGGATTATGGAAAACTCACTTGGTTGGGGTTTTTTGGAGGGGAGGGGTGATAAAGATAGAAAAGCAACCTAAAAAAAAAAAAGGTAAAAAATAAGTACTTGCTAAAATTTAAAGTGCTGATGAGTAAACAAGCATTTTGTCCCTGCCCTGTGATGCTTTTTTGTTTGTTTGTTTGTTTGGGGTTTTGTTTTGGTTTCTTTTTTACTGCATTATCTCCAAGGGTGGCAGAGAGCAGAGCTACGTCCCCAGCTTGCTGCTGCAGGTGGTAGGTGCTATCAGACTGACCCTGGCTTCCACTCCCTGCCCTCCGAGCTGCTTGAAAGTGTAGTCACTCACAGATCTCTCATAGCCGTTAGACCATGGAGCTGGAAAAGCTGGAATAGGAGCATTTTTTAAAAGCCCGTATGTCTGAAAAGTAAACGTAGCAATGCCAGCGTTCTAATCCAACCGGGTAAAAGAGAAATTAAATATTTAAACCAATGAGGTGAATTTTTTGAACTTCTTGTTTGAGAACAGGAAGATGTTGTTTACAGGTAAGAGGTCTCTGTGCAGACATGTCCCACTCCACGGCTGTACAGCACGGCAGAAGGAGCACGGACCGGCCGGCTGCTGGAAGGGCTGGTGGTTGCTCAGGGCATCGGTCAGGTGCCGGCTCTGCCCTGCTGTTAGGAATTGTCCTCTGCAGATGTGGATGGTCAGAAATCCCACCAGACGGGTTGGGCAAAGCCTCAGCAATCAGTCTGTTGGTTTTGTAGGCTCTGATCAAGCTCTGCACCTCCACAGTAGTGGGCAGAGCAGGGCAGGGCAGGGCATGTGGGGAGCCAGCAGCCCCGGCAGGCTGGCCAGTGTCCCAGGACCACACTAGCCCAGGGCTGAGGACCACGCTGGCCCAGCAGGTCCTTTCTCTGCGGGGACAGGGGGCAGGTGTGGGCTCTCCTGTCGCAGGGCATTGTGGCAGCAGGAGCAGCACTCCCTGCCCTGCTCTGGGCTGCAGGCATCCGTCTGTACATACCCTCGGCGAGATAAGAACCCCGTTTTTCATGACTCGGTGTAGAATTTTTTAAAAAAAACCTTATTCTAACTTTCTCTAAAAGATTGTCCCTCCACCCCAATGACAATGCCAAATGTTAATATATTCTCTCCAGCTTGAAAATGCTTACTGGTTTCTGGTATTGTATTTATATTTTGAGTTTGATAAACAAAAAACACTGTGGATGGATTATGATCTCCATGAACTGATGTAAATCCCACATAATTCCAAGTTCTGGATTTACTTCAGATTTACAGTCTTCTCAGAGACCACAATCTAGTCCAGTGCAGACTTTTTTTCCTGTTTGAAAGATGTATATTCCAGACTGCTGAAGAGAAAAATGATACCACACAGAGGTAGAGGGGGCACTATTTTTTTCCTACTTGATAGATGGGTTCTGGAGTACTGAATACAAATTATGTAGTAATATTATTGTAGAACTGCAAGAAATTTAAGATGACCTTTATAATGTACAAACTATTTTTATATTTTTTTCTTAATGCAAAAATACAAACCATAATTTTTTACATTGGATTAAACATAACTTTTTAACCAAGTTTATGCCTCAAAGATTTAAAATTTTTTTAAAAAGGCCAAACCTAACTAGTCTGTAGAGCAGCTTTGGGTTTAGTTCCTTTATTTAGATAGTTTTGCTTATAGTAGTGTAGATTTTTTATTTCTGGTTTTAGTTTAGAAGATCTAAACCTATTTCTTTATTTCTCTCCTGTGTAAATGTAACTTCAGAAGCACTGACAGAAAGCTATGTGCACAAACCTGACAAGTTTGCAGAGTAATTTTGAAGTTTCAATCATTTTAACCCTTGGAGAAGTAGCATTACCTGATCCAATGCCAGTGGCACACCCGTGTACTGACTGCACTCACAGGGTTAATGACATAGCACTAGATCAATATGCAGTCTGCTAATTTTAAATTATTTCAGCAAGCTTAGCCAACAGCATGTTCCAGTGCTGAACAGAGGAACTCAGTACACTTGCCAGACCTGACATTGTCTCTTTAATTATTTGATTTTCAAACAAACAGACCAACCAACCAGCTTTAAAAAATGGAATGGCTGTGTCTCAGGTCATCATTTGTCACTTTGATACCCTCTGCTGTAAGGTGCTGTACAAGTGTCACTACTGGAAACACCACAGGCGACAGACAGACCAGCCACCACAGCCTGGTGTACCCCATACTGGGTGTAAGGCTGGTGTAACTTAACACCTGACTGGTATTGTGTGGTTGGATGACAGATGTAACTTAGCAGCAAAGCAAAGGCAGGTATAAAAGAAAAAGCAGGTGTATCTAAATAACACCAGAGGAAATTTCAGGGAAAGTCCTGATCAGTATTAAACTGGCCGAGGCACCCAGACCAGCCCTCATTCATTTCACTCCCTGGGACTTTAACCCACTTATTTCAAGGCTCCTCTGGCCCCTCCATGGTATTGTGAGTCCCTGCCTCGACCAGCAAAAGGCTCATCTGCATTACAGCCTCCTCTCACCATTGTTATTCCAACTGATTCCTGCGAAAGCTCCTTGGTGACCTAACACCCCCTCTCCAGGAGCCCTCCCCTGTGCCCTCGTGGCACGGCAGCACTTTCAGAGCCCTGGAGCTGGAGCAGCCACACCCACAGGGTTGTTCTGCCTGTGCTCTGCTCTGTACATACAGGTTTATGGCCAGACCTTACCCTGTGCTTCCAGCTACTGCAGGATAAACTCAGAATATGAACTTGTGAGATACTGCACTCAGTTTATACTAGGGCAACTGAGAAAATGTCATTATTGTTGTTCCAAAACACACAAGAAATACCTTTAGGCTGCCCCTTTCCAAGACAAAACAGCATGACCACGTTCTGTTCCATGGCCCCATGGCTGATAACCAATGCCAAAACAAAGTTACTCTTATTAATACCAAAAAAATGTCTTTAGAACTGCCATACAAAGTGTTGCTATTTTGTGTTAATACTCTTTTTTAATAGAAGGAAGACTTTGCCCTTAAGTTTTTATCTCAACAAGAATTTTATTCTAGTTATTTTACAGCAGTTTTAATTCTTCCTGAAATACATATTTGAATTCCTGGAATCAGTCTGAATGTAGAAGTCATGGAAGTACCACTTCATTAAAACCACTGTATGTATGTAGCAGGGATAAATGTTTTGCAGCTGTACCTTCATTTGTCTAATGACTATCCATCATTTGTTGAAATTTTTTTACTTCACTGAGTTTGTATGTTTTGGCTTTTATGTTCAAAGTATGTTTATAGCTTTATAAATAAAGTAATTGCCAGACTGGCTGTTCAAAAGAGGCCACTGGAAATTATAATGCTATCAAACTCTCAAATAACTATTTCTTAGCATTCAAGAGGATTCCTGCTTGGTTTTGTTTTTTTCCCTTCAGCATTTGTATGTTTGAATAGTTTTTAGAATAACTGCCAATAACCTTCAATGGGTAAGACTGAAATAGTAAGCCAAGAGTATGAAGAAAATACTTTTTTCTACCATTCCTACTGACACCCAGCCTTCCCTCTCCCTACCCCCACACTTAATCCCTTTACCCAGGAGAAGCCTGATCCCTGATCATGCACTGACTTCAAAAAAAAAATAAAAAAAATTAGGGAAGTACCATACTAGTTAAACAGCAACAGAAAGTTTAACAACGGGAAATCAGTCTCTCCTGCTTTCTGGAATTTCAGAGCACACAGCCAGTGCCTGTTACAGCAGCAAGGAGCAGGTTCAGCTGAAGCATGGAACACAGGCAGCAGCCACATGACAGCCCAAACTCTCAGCACCTCCCCACTGTCCTTCTCTACAGCTGAGCACTAGTATTACTGAAGTGGGTAAGACAACTGAGAGATTAAAAACAAAAGTCTTTTCTGCTGGCAGCCCTGCCAGGCAGCTACAGCATTTGAATCTGGCTCAAGTCTGAGTCAGTACTACAGGAGAATTTCAATTAAAGAAAGTAAGTTGTCCCAACTACCAAGACTACTGGGAGTATTACAAATCTGCCAAAGCTATACAATGCCTCGAGCACATAGACCAGCCCTACCCTACACCTCCACAGGTGCCTCAGTGCCAAGAGCCAAGTGTCACAACCTGGGGCTTCAGCAGAGGCTCCACTCCTGTACATTGACCAGCACAGCTCAGGCTTTGGGCCAGCTGCTCTCACAGTTACATAACCAGGTGTGGTTATGCAGGCACAGCACAGATGGAGCAGTGCAATGAGGAAGATAAACTGTGGCTTTGTCTCTCCCTCACCCTGCAGCACCATGAGACATCCTGCAAGGCAGTGGCTGCTGACAAACATGGACACTGGGCTCCTGACAAGCACCCAAAGGAATTTACCCAGGCTGCTGCCACCAAACACAATTACACCAGGCTTCTGTATTCTGAGGGGAGAGGAGTGTACTCTGCAACACTGCACACACAGATGGATTTCTTTCTTGTAAGAATCCAGCATAAGCTGAATATTAACTACAAAAACATAGCTACAGAAATGACATCAGATTTCCCTCTCATAGCACTTTTAAACTCAGGTGCATTGTTTGCAATACAGGCTGCTGGAAAGGCTTCAGCATGCCCAAGTGCAGCAGTAGAGTATTTTATGCCCACTGAGAATGTCTAATACACCCATATAATGCACAGCAGCACAAAGGCAGGCCCCACAACCTCCTGAGTAAGCAGATGTGAGGAGCAGCTGTAGCCAAAGCATGGGTTTGAATGCTGCCTTAGAGCAAATTCTGAATGCTTTCTTAATGTCTACATCCAAAATTTAGGTGAACTTGGTAAGCCAAAAAAGATCTCTCTGGATATTTAATCATCACCCAACATCATCTGAAAATTGCCCACTGTGTCTGACTAGTACCTTGCATTAGTAATTAAAAAAAAAATCTTTACATTTGTTTTATTTCAATTAACCACTACCTCAGTGCTATGAGTTCTACACTCAGTAATAAGTGACAGTAAAATTGTCTAGTTCCAAATAACTAGAACCATTTGCAAACAAAAGTTTAAAAGCCCTTTATTAATTCAGAAGTGAAACACCAATATTTCAAGTGAGATAAGTATGTTTATTAAAGTTCATTCTACTCTAAGGTTTATACAGAGAATGGAATGCAATACAAGCTAAGAGCACACCTCAAAGATCTACCACAACCATCCCCTACTCCCTATAAGGGAACTGTAAAAAAAAAAAAAAAAAAAAAA
>VZTR01030152.1:334664-360762 GCA_013400775.1 Chaetops frenatus
GGGGTCTGACTCGCCGCCCTCCAGCGGGCCCGGCTGGCAGGTCGTGTGGTGGAATAGGGTAACTCGGGCTCGCCCCAGAACGCCCACGGTGCGGGTTTTCCTTCACGGGGAGAAAGGCCGG
This sequence comes from Chaetops frenatus, assembly GCA_013400775.1. Classification (NCBI taxonomy): domain Eukaryota; kingdom Metazoa; phylum Chordata; class Aves; order Passeriformes; family Picathartidae; genus Chaetops; species Chaetops frenatus. The sequence continues at coordinate 334,786 of VZTR01030152.1, forward strand.
GCCCCAGGGGTAAGCGGGGTAAGGCTGCGAGTATCTGTGGAGGCTTCCCGCAGGTAAACATGCTGAAACCCCTTTGTCGGGGGTTGCTCTGGCGGCGGAAGACATTTTAGCCGAAAAACAACGTTGAACAACCGGCTAGTTTAAAATTGCTCCAAACGACAGACAAGCCTTCCTCGAGTGGAAATGCTTGCAGGACCTTTCATGGAGCCAGAAATGGATTTAGCCCTGAGTGGTGCTCACAGAACATCTACCCTCGGTGCCGCCAGGCATTTCAGGTAGCTCTTGCTCAGCCCTTTAAAGCAATTCCAGCCACCATCTCTGCAAGGAGCCCCCGGGCCGAGGAGCAGAGCAGAGCTGGGCGTGCAAACACAGCCCAGGCCTTTGTGTTAGCACAGACCCACCTGAGCACTGCCCCCAGCACAGGTGACAGCTGAAAGCACCAGTGTCAGCTAGAAAGTGACAGGTACTGGGTTTTCAGGAGAAAAAAAAAAAGGGGGGACATGAAGGGTTTTGCTTTGAGAGGAAGAGTAGGGTATGACCCCTCAGGTCACTGTGAGGTGTCTGGGACACTGTTGTGCTGTCACAGCAAGGGCTCCGTGCTCTGCTACGGAGCCCAGTTTTGCATCAGCTCTCTGCTCTCTGTGCCAAAATGGCTTTCACACAGAATCACCAGGTTGGAAGAGACCTCCAAGATCATCAAGTCCAACCCATGCCCTAAACACCTCAACTAAACCATGGCACTGAGTGCCACATCCAGTCTTGTCTTAAACACATCCAGGGATGGTGATTCCACCACCTCACCGGGCAGATAATTGCAGCACCTTATCACTCTGTCCGTAAAAAACTTTTTCCTAATATCCAACCTATATTTCCCTTGGTGCAGCTTAAGAGTGTGTCCTCTTGTTCTGTCAGTTGCTGCCTGGTGAAAGAGACCAACCCCCACCTGAGTACAACCACCTTTCAGGAAGTTGTAGAGAGTGATCAGGTCACCTCTGAGTCTCCTTTTCTCCAGCCTAAACAAGTAGGCAAGATATTTACACTGTGACAACGCAGGATTCTGGCAATTTGCTTTACTTCCAGTCCTAAACAAAAATGTTTTAGGGACCAAAAAGCATGTTTTCTCATCATTCCAGTACAGACACTGTGCTTGTAATCACACTGATACCTGCAATAGCACCACACTGCAGAGTACAGCATCATTTATAGCCCCAAGCTGCACCAGGGGAGGTTCAGGTTTGACATCAGCAAGGATTTCTTCCCTGAAAGGGTTGTCAGGTGTTGACGTGGTGGTGGAGTCACCATCCTTGGAGGTGTTCAAGAAACAACTGAACATTGAGTGCTCTGCTCTGGTTGACACGGTGATGACCAATCAAGGGTTGGACGTGGTGATCTCAGAGATGCTTTCCAGCCTTAATGATTCTGTGAAAAGTCACAGGTTTCCCTTCCCTTGGGGTCCCAGAGAGTCCCAGGCTGTGTACCCCACACCTTAGTGAACAAATGACAGCCAGACCCACTGGAAAATATCTTCTAACGTGAAGCATTTTCCCAGGATTCAGAATTTCTTAGTTTTGCTTCCCTTCCCTTCCATCTCAGAGTAACAGAGAATCAGAGTGTTAAGGGTTGGAAGAGACCTTAAAGCTCATCTGGTCCCACCTACCCTGCCATGGGCAGGGACACCTTCCAGTAGATCACGTTGCTCAGGAGCCCATCCAACCTGGCCTTGGACACTTCCAGGGGCAGGGCAGCCACAGCTTCTCTGGGCAACCTTTGCCAGTATCTATCTCACATAACAAATGAGACTACAATTAGAAAAGTATTTAATATTAAATACCTTGTTGGTTGGAGCTGATTCTGTGGTGAGATGGAAGACTCAAATAGATTCTCAGCCAGAAGGATCTCCTAGAGCTCAGCTCATAGCCAGGTTTTTCTACATCAAAGCACATCACTTAGAACAGGCTTCTCTATAAATGCCAAAGAACTGTTGGAGATAACTGCTTGACTTGGGGAGCTTGTTAGTCAGAGCAGACTTGAATACAACTCTGAGCAACCTGTTCTGACTTTGCAGGTGGATCCAGGTCACCTCCATGGTCCTTTCCAGCCTGGATTACTGTGTGATTCTGCAGTGTGTGCTTCCCTGGAACTCTTCCCAACAGCTGAGTGAGCAGCCAACGGGGGGGCAGGTGATGCTTGGCAGCAGATTTGGACACTAACAGAAGTTCCTCAAAGATCCTGGTATTGATAACCAGACAAGCTCTTTGTTCACCATTTAATAGGACCTAATTTTCATTTTTAATTTGTATGTATTTGATATATAGAGTGTGAAGCCTCCAAACTGCATCTAATGTGACTTTTTGATGGTACCAGCATTACATTTACCTCCTTATTCCTCAATCACACCATCTCATACTCCAATGCTGAGAACAACATTCAGTGCACTAAAAACCACTGCCTTTATTAAATTATTATTTTTTATTTATATTAAAATTCATTCATTTAGGGAATCAGACAGTAACAGAAGGTGGCCAGTGGAAAACATATCTACAAATTCTAAATCCCCTTTCCCAGTGTTGCCAGAGACTAAGGTTTCTGATTTGGCTTGTGACCAGCAAGCACAAGCTCACAGACTGCAAATCAGGCTCAGCAAAGGGGGGATGGGGTTTGCTCCCAACCTAAGACAAATCTAATGGAATCTAGGAACAGCCAGAAAGCTAAATTCCATGCTTAATTATAGTTGTGGATAAATTTAATTTAAAATTATACTGCTGATAAGCATTATACTTGGTACAGCTCTCTACAGTTTTCCAAAGGAGAAAATCCCATCCTCAGTAGACTTTGAATTCTACTGTTGAATTAGAAGTCTGGGAAAGTTAAAACAGCAAAAACACCCCACACCCCAAAAAGAGACAGATGGCTGTCACAGATATGCTATAATCACACGACAGCACCTCCCACTGTGCCCTACATATCATACAATGAACCTCCCCAGCCACTCCAGATGCTTCCCGTTATCTGTAGTGAAAAAGCAGCTGCTGCGGCAGTGATAGCCCAAGTCCTGTGAGTCAGTCAGTATTAATGGCACAAACCCCCATCCCTGCCTAAAGCTGCAAGGCAGAGAACAAGATTGCTTAAAAAGGGGGTGGCCCAATTTCAGTTGTGCTGCACATAGGTATTGATTGCACTGCAAATAATCCTAAAGCTGAGCATTGCTTCCCTGAGTGCAGAGAAGCACACCATGTATCAGCCACGGATAAATTACAATTAAGGGCCTTTGACTACTGAGAACATGGAGGAAGAAGGGAGCAGCTTAACACCAAAGCAAATACCTGAAAAGATTGGAGCAACTGAGCTTGATGTAATGCTTAATCAGATCCAGAAGAGCTCTGACCTACATACTCACAGCATCCCTGGGCTGCAGGCGCAGCCAGTTGAGCAGCCATGAGGCCTCAGGGGAAGAGGGTTTAATGCACTGAACGTGAGGGAGCAGCCTCCTGGACACAGCCCTGCATCTGCTCCACAGCCTCAGATTCCCTTCCTGCATGTTTCTCTCAGGCAAAAATTAATGTGCCCCCCACTCTTCAGATTCCACTTTGACAGAGAAACAGTATTTTTTTTTAGCTGCTGCTGGTGTTTTAGAGACTATGGAGATAACACACTGGTTATTTTTCAATACAAATGTGATGTGGGATTGTCAAAGTCTAATGACAATCAGGCTTGAAAGAGCTCAGCTTTGCTCCATTGATAAGTTGGAAAAATCCACAGAACTCATCCTGGATTCACTGAACTAAGGAGAGAGCTGGGTATGACCATGGAATCTGAAAAACAACCTTATCTACATGTAGGGGAGAATGAGAATTGCTGCAAAAATTGTCCCTTTTTTCAGGAATACAAAAGATTAACATTTTTTACATCTTAAATTTTAAATTTTTTTAATCGAGTTTGAAAATAATTGAACTGACTGGTTCAGTGTGAAACCAGAAAACATCAGAATTATTCATGTGAGAGAGATGGTAGAAAGACACTGCCAAGCTCAAAGGCCTGGGCCACTTTTTTAAAGCAGTCTTGGAACAATGCAGCAGCAGAAGAGGAAAATTCTTGTTCTCAGTACAAGTCTGGAAAAGCTAATTATATCAAAAGCTAATTATTGCATTTCTGCTTCATCAAAATTTGTATTAAAGCAGCATCCCTGTGAAGGTGTCACTTTTCATACAAATTGTACCCCAGCAATGCAAAATGATGGGTGGCAGAGCCCAGTACTCGAGTGAGAGTCCAGGTCACAGAGAATCTTAGAATGGTTTGGGTTGGGAGGGACCTTAAAATTCATTCAGTTCCAACCCTCTGCTGTGGACCAGATGTCGCAAGCCCCCATCCAACTGTGCGGTGAACACTTCCAGGAATGGGGCAGCCATAGCTACTCTGGGCAACCTGTGCCAGGGCCTCCCCACCCTCACAGGCAAGAATTTCTTCCCAACATCCAGTCTAACCCTGCTCTCTCTCAGTTTCAAGCCATTCCTCCTTGTGCTGCCACTCCAGGCCCTTGTCCCACGTCCCTCTCCAGTTCTTTCGCAGCCCCTTTAGGCAATGGAAGGGGCTCTCAGGTCTCCCCAGAGCCTTCTTTTCTCCAGGTGAACGGCCCCAGCTCTCCCAGCGTGGCTCCAGAGCAGAGGGCCTCCAGTCCTCAGAGCATCTCCAAGGCCTCCTCTGGTCTTGCTCCAGCAGGTCCACATCCTTCTGGTGTTGGGGGTCCCAGAGCTGGACACAGCACAGCAGCTGGAGACTCTGAAAGCAGAGTGGACACCAATGGACTGACAAAACCCAATAACCAAATCCTGTCAAGCAGACACCAAGTGAGATTTTTTTATCAGCTTCTATTTCTTCCTCTAGCAGCACTCCCATTCCCCTTACATAACAGCAGGGATTCGAGATAGTTTAAAAAACTGAAGATGAAGAGGAGGAAGACTGAAAATAGAAATACCTACCTCAAACCTCTTTGCAGCTTCTATTTCCTAATCTCACCCTCACTCTACCTTCCCATATTTAAACAGTGATTTTTGTACCAGTTCGGCCCTGGCATGCTCTGCAATCATCTGGAGCACTCAGGAGGAGCCAAGTCTGGATCCTCTGGCTGCTGAGGGTGAGGGTCACCCACCTGCAGCCACATTAGAGCCAGTGCATGTCAGCCTTGCCGACAGCAGAGCCGTTCCCGGCCCTGCCGGGTCAGGACGCGCCGGTCCCCACAGGCGAGGCAGTGCCACGCGGTGGCGCCGGGGCTCGCTCCGAGGGACCGGAGCCGTCAGCGAGCTCAGCCCCGGAGAGGCGCTCCCGGCCATTCCGAGGAAATGAAAAGCGCAGACTGTCTGTAGGTGGCCTGGAGAACGACCTTCAGTGGTAATACGGTAAATTGTAAATATCCTCGATATAAGCACGAGGGGAAGGGAACTGGGTTAGCTTTACAGTGCTGCCTGGCACTGGTGTCCAGCACTGGAGCTGTTCAAAGTCCAAAAAGCAGATTCTGGGCTGGTTCTGATGCCACTGATGATAATAAGCAGTTGCTTTGAGGTTTCAAAGTCCATGGGAATAAATATAGTGTGTTTCAGAAGTCAGGCATTTTTAAATGCATTCAAAGCATTTTAAGAAGATATTCCAGGCAGAAAGGTACAGTCCAATAACATTTTGAGATGGCTGAGCTAAAGCTGGATAAACCCATGACCAGACAAACAGCACCCATCACTAGCCTTTCTCTCTCGCAAGAAGCTGTGGCACCCCCTCCCCTGGGCACTGTCACTGGTCCAGCAGCAGCTGGCTGTGTTCCTCTTCCCCGAGGACAAACACAGCAGTGGAAAAGGAGCAGAGCTGCCTGAAAAGTGGGTCAAGTGGGGAATGAAACACCCACCATAGGCTACTCCTAAGCAGGGCTTCTCCAGTTTCCCCCCACCCCACTGCATTTTCCCTATAAAATAAGGGGGCAGAAGAGAGCAGCCATCACTGCCCACTCCTGCACTGATGGCCACGATAAAGATTTTTCACAGCAAGTTTTAGGCTGTGTGGGGAAGTGTTTTCTCAAGCTCCTGAAAAATAAAGGCAGTTGGGAGCCAGGCTAAAGCTTCTCAGCCCAACTGATCATACAACTATCAATGTAAACAGGACATTCCTCTTTTACAGTTCAGCCCTTTTGGTTTTAAATGCATAATCTGGGAAACAGCTTATAGATTTATTGAAGTTAAAAAACAAACTAAAGCAACAAAAACAAACCAAAAAAACCTAACCTCCAAAAACCCAGAGGTGTTTGTGGGAGATCTGCTGAGGAAGATGTATACAGATGCCAAGACAACCAAAAGCAAAGATTTAGTTTAATTTATACAACCTTGTGTAATGATACAAGTAGCTGCAAAATGGAGTTTTCTCCTCAAAATCACTTTCCTGCAAGTTCTCATGCAGGATGCTCACCCTGATTACACTGCTCCTCTCTGTCACCAGTGCCAGATAGTATTACCAACTTATGTTTAATACATTATTTATACCAGCAGAAATCATTTGAGTCTCCATCCCAAAGTTCTCTTCACCAGAGAGTAATTAAGAGATCAGTAGTTCAAACCATCTTAAAGAATAAAGCTTTTAAGCTGCAACACAGGTTTTAAAAGACTAAAACATGCAGCACTGCTTAATTTAAAACCAAAACTGTTGTTTCAGCCTTTTTTTCCTGTCCATATGCCAAAGCACTCTAGTCCCTTGCTCAAGAAAGCAGCCTGCCTTTATTCCCATCCAAAAGGAGTACAGCCAAATGAATTAGAGCACCAAAATAACTTTTTGTAAAACCACAAAAGGCTGACTCATGAACTGCTGACTCTGCAGGGCTTTGTTGGTGTGTTCATGGGTATTGAAAGATTTCTACATAGTCCAGTGTGATTTGTACTTAACACTTTACCTGTTTCCAACCTTCTCCCAGAAGAAGTTGCAGAACATCAATACTCTGTCATGATTGCTGTAGCACACAGAAGGCATCCGGTACCTTTTACAGGGCTTCAAAAATCACTGCTTGCAAACATTTTGCTCCAAAAATCCAAGCTCACACAAACCATGAGTATGGTTGCAAAAAACATGGAACATGTAAAAAGCCATTTCTCAGGCAAAATTTGCTCTAATCTACATGAGAACCCTTAAAACACATTAAGTGTCTCCAGGAGTGCTCTGCATCCAGACAAAACAAGCAGCAATTAGACTAATAAATTAGTGTGGAACAGGTGCATTAGGAGGTGACGAGAGTGGAGGCACACCTTCAACTCACTGAATTTGGAGCAACATTTAATTTGAAATTCAAAACTGTGATCACACTTGCATCTTCTTACAATCATTTTTCCTGAATGAACAGGAGTATTACTCTTCAGCCCCCTCCCAAGGTCACAGCTCCTCCAAGAGCAGGAACTGCACTCCAGTATTACTATGGAAACGAAGAAGTGAGAAGAGAAAAAGCATGTGTTTATTGAACTATGAAAAAAGGCCCAATATAAACCCAGCACTACCATAACAGGTTTGGTTTTTTCTTGTACAGGAGGAAATCCTTTACCTTTTACAATTCAGGATAAATTTTTAAATTGTCAGAGCAAAGACTTTGTCCCAAGGCCCTTTGAAAACAATTGCTTCTAAAAAGGACTCACTGCTTCAGTTTACTACTATAAAATCAAAATAAATCCCACAGAACATGGATTGGTAATAGGTATTTGCACCTCTAAGTAGTTTTTTTCTGTTTCTAAAGGAGTTTTTGACAGGAACTGGACCAAGATACAGGCAGGTGAAATGTCAGAGTTTTCATTAGCAGGGCAGAATTCGTTCTGTTACCATCCAGACACGTGGGGAAGGCAGTAACACTGTCTGCACTCTCCCATGCATCCAGTGTCTTGCCAGGGTATTATCAGAAGACCTAAAGGAGGTAACATTTCCCAAGCACTTGGAGCAGGGATAGCAAGTGGCTACAGAAGCATCAGCAGCTAGAAACAATCCAAAATGAGCAGGAGGTGACTGTCACACACCTTGGTCACCTTGGACAAACATCCATGCACAGAGGCAGCCTGGTCACTGATGGAGCAGGGACTGGGGCAGCAGCCAGCCCCAAGTTCCAAGGATCTGTGAAGTGGGGGCCATAAGCAGAGGAACAAAGCACAGGGTAGAAATACACAGAAGAAAGGTGTAGAAAGAGGGCGAAGGGGAAAAAAAATCTGGCAAATCCATACACCTCTGTATGTGTTGATTTAATTTAACCTCTCTTGTTTTGATTTAATGGGCCCTTACTTCAGGACAGGCCTGCACCAGTGTAGGGTGCTCACTTTGAGTGCTGTGTCCAGTTCTGGGCCCCTCAGTTTAGGAAGGACATTGAGACACTTGAGCACGTCCAGAAGAGGACAACAAAGCTGGTGAGGGGCTTGGAGCACAAGCCCTGTGAGGAACAACTGAGGGAGCTGGGGTTGTTTAGCCCAGAGAAAAGAAGACTCAGAGGTGACCTTATCACTCTCTTCAACTTCCTGGAAGGTGGTTGTGGTCAGGTGGGGGTTGGTCTCTTTCATCAGGCAGCAACTGACAGAACAAGAGGACAAAATCTTAAACTGCACCAAGAGAGATATAAGCTGGATATTAGGAAAAAGGTTTTTACAGTAAGGGTGATAAAGTATTGGAACGGTTTGCCTGGGGAGCTGGTGGAGTCACCATCTCTGGATGTGTTGAAGACAAGACTGGATGTGGCACTTGGTGCCATGGTTTAGTTGAGGTGTTAGGGCATGGGTTGGACTCAATGATCTTGGAGGTCTCTTTCAACCTAGTGATTTCCCCCCCCTCCTGTGTTCATCAATATTCTCCTGCCTCTACTCAAGTTCTGAGAAAGAAGCAAAAAAGAGAACAGCAGATGGGAAAGTGTCATTTCATTCCCAACTGCCTTCTGATAACCTAAACCCCAATGTCAACCCTGCCCCTAAGAACTGGGTGTGACAGTTCCTCTTAAAACACTGAACCATCACAATATGGGATTTCCAGCTAAGCCTCTATTTTGCATTTCATGGAATGCAGCAGGCATTGCAGAGATGGAGGAATCACCAGTGATCTCCAAAACCTGCTAATTTCTCCACAGCCACCATGCTCACATGGAAGTTTTGTGCACATGAACTAATCAATCAGCTACCAATACATCAAATCCCAATTATTTATAACTTTGTTTCTTGTCTTGCAGCTTCCACAGTGGTTTCAGCTGGTTAGTGCTCCATCACAGCAACAATTTTTTTCTTCACAGTGTAGTTTTCTCACTGGAATCTTCACACAAACCATTACAACATAATTACAGAGGAAAGCACAAAAACTGGAGTGACTCCAACATTGTCCATGGACTTTACTAACAACCACTTGGATTTGTGTACAGAAACTGAAGCAAGGGAAGGACTGCTCCCCACCAGAGCAGATGAGTCACACCAATTAAAGCAACAAGGAAAGCAGAAAATAGGGCAAAGTCATTCCTCTTGAAGGAATGGTGTCAATGAAAGCACAAAGTCCCATCTACACAAACACAGAGAAAGACAAGCAACAGGAATGGAACGTGAACTACTCTCAGCAAAGGATTTTTTTTAATAGTGATCAAAGCAAAAGCTCCTAATATACTAAAAAAAGCCACTTCAGATGCACTTATTTTTAGCATGCACTTCTTCCTGTAAGAGATCATCTACAGCAGACTGAGCTCTCCAGAAGCCATTTGGAACCCAAGCTACAGGACAAAGCTCAAATTTTGCTGAAGGAAAAGCAACCACTTGAGCCTTTTTGAAAGGGGATGAAGTAATGCTTGATGAAATGCAGCATCTTCTTTGCAAGTTAAAGTGGTCCTCCAGCTTTCAAGAAAAGCAAGAAAGCACCAAAGAGCATGTCTAGGACTAAACCTCCAGGTGAGTTGGACATTTGCAAAATTTCTGTGTGTTCCCTTAGAAACAAGCAGTGCAAAAAACAAACCTCCACGCTACTGCAGAATCTACATCGTGCCCAAGAAACTTAAAGTTTGAAACAATATGAATATTAAGAGTCCTTCTATTAAGTCAACCGCCAGGTGCATCATTTAGATGTACCCAAGAAGTTTCACACACAAGCCTTAAGAAGGCATAATGTTTGAATTTCTGTTTTGAACCAAATCATCAAACCGGGGTTCAAATTTTGAAGAAGTTAGTAGAAAGGAACTATTTAAATAGAAGTTAACATAAACCACATGCCACTATTCTTCAGAATGGAAGCCTGGGCAAATACACGTAGCACTGAACTTCAAGTTGTTTCCTTTAATATTTAGAAAACTGGTTTTATTCTTAGTTTTTCAGAAAAATGAATTTAAGTATTAGCACCTACATTGTAAATGACTCAAACTTAGATTTACACTTGCAATAAAGCCACACGCAATCAATTAAGTGAACCTATATTCTTCCATTTCTGAGTATTTCAGTAGAGCACCAAGAGGGAAAGAGCAACATGTGAGTAACCAGCAAGCTGTTCTCAGCTGTGAGACAAAGGCCCAGGCACCTTCCTGGGACAAGATTCAAAAGGTCAGTTTTCCAGCACACTCCAAATCACCTCAGTTTTAGTTATTTGTAAGATGGAAATTTCTATGCAAGTTTATAAAACCCATCCAGCTACATGTTAGTTTATTAAACCACAGTTGACCTGAGATGCAATTAGAATTTTGACATTTTTCCATACTTAGTTCACAAGTTTATTATGAAAAACACTGCAGCTCTGTCCTGCAGTAACATTGTTTTACAGAAAAAAACAGTTCTGTTCAAAGTAATTCACTATCCTTGGACAATTACAAGGGACAATATGGTAGGGCAGAGTGGAAAAGGGAACTGAGTGCAGACAAAAAAAAAAAAAAAATCAATACAATTAAATTAAACAGTATTCCCTGAAAATAAAACAAACAAACAGTTTCAGAACAAATATGAGGCCTTGGTACTTATTTTAAAAATGTTCTTTAAGCTTCAATGATTGTTTGCTGCTACCCTTATCTACAGTCATGCTGAATAAAGCTATAGCTAAATGGAAAGTTAAATGTATTCACGAGGTGTTAATGTCTACATCTTATTATTTGCAGTCTCTCAGAGAAAGCAAAAGTAACTACAAATAGCGCTATGCCAGAAACTGGTTTCTTGACCAACAATGTTGCTTCAGCATGCAATGAACTGGTTCATTCTAAAGTGGTCACAGTTGTTGACGACAAGAGGCTTTGTATTGAATATGGCACGTCTTTTGGTCCATGTGAAAACAAAGTTTGAATGTTAAATATTTTCTGACACTTTGGAGTTACTGTTGCTCTTCCCATTTCCTTTAGGTCAACATATGGTTCATGGCAATACTGTACAGGTCTAAAATCTCTTTACAGGAAGTAGTCTGGGGTGCGACGAGTAACATGCGGTTCACCTCTGCGCGGTGCCGGGTCGAACTGCAAACTGAAGAGCACAGACATCAATCAACACACCGGAGCCCAGCTCACATCCACGTATGTTCTAGCCATAAACTACAGCAGCAGTGGTTTAACACAGGTGAGTCTTTGCAAGTTTTATCAACCAAGTTAAGTGTTCTAGAATAAGTGTTCCAGCTCTTCCACTCCTATTAGTATGTACTTTTAACCATCCCATTTTAAATCCCTCCTACCATGAAGGTCTGGAGAGGAATTCATTTTAGCTTTCAGATTCAAAACCCATGGAACATTAGTATCTATTAGAAGAAAGTTAAAGATTCCAGTAATTATCAAAGAGGGCAGTTTGCACAGTGCTTCTGCCTCATTTACTAGTGAAGTTGCTACTGCAGCAGTTAATTAGAAACCTCATCCAAAAAGCTGACATCCCAGTATCTGAAGAATCCAAAGATTCCAAGAGTCTCCTGTCTGAGACCAACAGGAAGGCACTACCTTAGATGTGACAGACTACTCCTGCTCTCAAATCACATCCCTACACAGTAAGTCATTAAAATCCAGGTAGTTATACAAAACAAAAATGAGAAGTCTCACTTTAATCTGACAGAGAAGATCTCAACAGCAACTGTTCCAGAGGCTTGACTCCCAAGACTTTAAATGTGACTAACCCAACAATTCCACACTCCCTCCACCTCTCAAAAGCATAGAGGGGGAAAAAAAACACCCATACTTAAATACAATTAAGTGGTATCTTAAAATCACAGGCAATGTAATTCTCACTTTGAAATATACTTACAAGGAGTATTTTAGAGTATCATCAAGTTCCATAATTGCAGCCTGGTTGCCACAACGGTAACAATAGTTTGGAGCACTGAAAATTGTTACTACATTCCGATCATGGCACCAGTTGTACCCCTGGAGAGGAAGGAAAAGATAACTGTAACAACCAAGTTAATGTACCCGACTACAAACAAATCTTTTAATGCCCACAGCCCAAAGTGGAATTTGAAGGGTTACTTTAAATAAGCTTTAGGCTGTATCTTTTATCTCTTCTGGAAAGAAAAAGCGTAAAAAGGAATTCAGGTCTTCATAGGTTGCTGCTTCCTACTAGCAAATATGAGCTAGATATTAAAAAAAAAATCAAAAAACAAACCCCCTAGCAAGACTTCTTCATTGCATTAGCATTAAATAGTTAAAACAGCAATTCTGAAGTACACAATCTGCTCTGAAGCTTCCACTGTGATCACCAAAACTAGAGTCCAGACATATATTTAAAAATCTGAACTGCTAGGAATAACTAGAGACCAAGAATAAAAGCACACATCCAAGCTAAAAAGAAAAATTACACCTTTTTTTTCCAAGGGACACATATTTTAAAATCTTTTTATCTACACAGAAATGCAATACCACATCTAGTACCAAAGCCTGGTTTGGGATATTACTGTAAATTTTCAGGAAAACAAGGCCCAAATAAAGGTTACTTCACTGTCAAACTCCTTTAGTAGCACATGAATACTGTCAAGGTCCAGTTTCGGGAAGACTCTCAGCTGGATCATCACCTGTCCCAGCAGCATATGCACGTCTGACACACAGAGTATGGAATAAATGGACCAATGACACAATCCAAAGTCTGAACACACAGGCTGTCCTGCTCACCTCCATTACCAATTGATGAGCTCTTGAAACCAACGTAAGGCCATTAGCATGGTTAAAGGTTTCTGAAATATCCTGTCCAAATGTGTAACCTGCACCTCGAGGAGAAATTCCCCAGCCACCACGATCATCAGGATCTGACCATAGCAAGTCACACATAGGACCCTGTAAGAGATGTAGATGTTTCAGAGATGAAGTGCAAAAAAACCAAAACCAAACAAAACCACAAAAAACTTGCACTCACACTACCCCTGCACAACTCTTGGAGACTTAGTATTTCTTTCTTTAAGCAAAGACAAGCCCCTTGTTTTTCCTTTAAAAAATCCTGAACAGGAAGACAGGCACTTTAATATCACTAAGCTGATTTGAATTTCATTTTCAGCCTGTGAACTTAACCCCCCAACACGTGCTGAATCATCAATCTCACTGGTTTAGAAAATTATTTTTCAGTACCTCATGGGGAACTTCCTGCAAGCGATCAAGTGCTCTGATGTGATCCAGTGTATCTATAGATGGGGAGAGGCCACCATGTAGACAAAAAATCTGCAAGAGTTCAGAAACATGAAGTTTATTTGCATTAATCAGTGCAGTTAGAACAGTTTAGAATGAATGATTATGAGAAAATCTGTATGAGATTCCTTTAAAGATGAGAGCTAACAGAATGCAGTGTTAAGAGTTCCCTTTACAATCAAAAACATTCAACTTTGTCAAATGTCAACATACCTGGCCATCCACCAAGGCAGTTAGAGGCAGGTAATCAAAAAGGTCTGTAAAGTATTTCCAAACATTTGCATTTCCGTATTTCCTTAAACATTCATCATAGAAACCATAAACTTGTGTGATTTGCCTGCTTTCGTGGTTCCCTCGAAGAATTGTGATACGTTCACGGTAACGGACCTGAACAGAACAGTTTATTTTGGCACATCAGTGAACAGCTCTTCCCCAGAACAGAATTTGCACTACTCAATCCCTGCCACACATCAATAAAGCAATTCAAACCAAACTGTTCTAAAAATTCAATTATAACCTTTGAGGTAAAAAAAAGGACTAATTTATTCAAATCTTCAACTGCCAAATACTTTTGAGATTAATTACAAGTTGTATTTATTACTACTAGTGGACTTCACTACACCTGTGCATTAAGCTGATCTCTCCAAGCAAATTCTTAAAGATTGCTATTTAGGCAAGTAAAAAATGAACACTCATTTTAGATAAAGCTCAGGCTTGCACCTGAACATTAATTATTTTAAGAAGCAACTTAGAAAATTAAGACAGCCAAGAAGTCAGTTTCAGTAACTCTAATACCAATGCAGTGAAAATCGTAATAGATACTAAGTGTAGTCAGGATAGCAATATATATAGTGATATATTTTATACAAAACTGTAAAGCTGAGAAGAAAAGTTACCTTAAGAGCTACAAGCAATGTGACTGTTTCAACTGAATAATATCCTCTGTCAACATAGTCCCCCATAAACAAATAGTTTGTGTCTGGTGATTTGCCTCCAATTCTGAAAAGTTCCATGAGGTCGTGAAATTGTCCATGGACATCTCCACAGACTGTGACTGGACATCGCACTTCCTGTACGTTGGATTCTTTTGTCAAAATTTCTTTAGCCTATAAAACAAAGAAGCATATAAATTGTGAGTTTGTCTATGAAGAACCGTTTTATTTAAAGCATTGCTCTACCACTTCCAACTCTGCTACCTGCTCTCTTTAGGAGCTCTTGTCCCTTCTTTCTCCGAAGCACTTGAGGTAAAAGTTTATCTTTACTTAAAACAACATTTCACTTTATGAAACCCCATATTAGTAATTAGTAATTGAATGTCTTTTTTATGCCCTTGAAGATGGTATCTCAAGTAAAACTTCAAATTTTCCACAAAAATTGTTCTGTGAAGCCAAAAACAATGATCACTACTACTGGCACTTAGACAGTTTTAAAGTATTTTTAAAAATTATATCTAAAAATCCTGCCAACATCTTACCTCCAAAAGCCCAAACTCAGACATGGTCAAAACACTACCAACACCATGGCACTCACATGTACAAACATCTTTGACCCACCTGCAAAGGCAGGGAGCCCTGCATGAAGCAGAATGAGAACCAACATCCACTGGTACCAGCAATTACTCAACATGTTTTGTGATTAAACACAGACTAATAACTTCAAGTTGTGTCTTCATAAACCAAAGCTGGGTAAGATCTTTCTCATCACCTTTTTTTTTTCCCCAAAAACTTGTGTATATAAAAGTTGCACACAAAGGTAATTTGTATGAAGAAGCATAGGCCAAATATAGCACCAGAAAGGTAATTCTGAAATAATGCAAGACAGTTGTTACAGTTTGTTCTCAGAACAGTCACCAGACACATGCCACAATGATTTGCTAAATCAAGAAGGTATTAGAAATATAAATAGTAACAAGTTTACTAGTTACCATCTACAAAGATTTCCCTGTTTTTCAAGAGTCAACGCTCCTATTCAAAAAGGATCCTTTTTTACCTCATTACTTCACTTACAAGAGAATATATAAAAACTATATTCTATTCTATAATCCAAGTTGTCTACAAGACAGTGGCTGACACTCCCACCCAGTCTCACTGTCCCCACACATTATCCTGGCTGACCACCACGGTCACCACTTCAAACAGAAGCAACACCTAACTTTAATGATGGAAAGTCAATGTTTCACTGCAAAGAAATGCAAAAATATAGGATGGCTAAGCACCCTGCACAACACAAATCTTTATATGTCACCCTGCAAACATATTTACATCAAAAGTCAGTCTCATATGACAGTTTCCACTTGGCTGTGCCCAGTACTAAAGATAGGTCACTCCTGGCTTGTGGTTGATGCTAAAAGTGCAGATTTATTTTAAGATAGCCTGACTTAATTTTAACGCAGTGACACTCACCGGATGTTTTGAAGGTGTTTTAACAGCCTTAGCCTCTTCTAATACTCTCTTATATTTAGAAGCATTAGCCAGCTTGATTCTCCTTTTGACAGAGAACGTCACAGATGCTTGCAGTACTTTGATATAAAAAAACCCTACTCTTTAATTAGAATGTTTCTACCACTGGATTTTCTTAACACACCTGAAGCACTGCACAAAGAATGCAGCATTCATTTTTCATCAAAGGTATGCAGCATTTGTGCTGAGAATGGCAGAGTTCTCAGCAACTGAATTGTTGCTTCCTCAGTTTCTGAAATATTAGATCACTCAGATATGCCCATGACCAAAAGCGTAGAGAAGTCAGACAGCTACTCTGATGGAAAAAGACTGTTCCAGGTCAACTTGCAAAACAGCAACCTCTGTTTAAATCCTTCAGTGGAGGAATGCTGGTGCAGGGATTCCAACATTTCCATGTTCCAAAACAAGTTTCATGCAACATTGTGTTAGTTCATTTGCAGTCTTATGTCCCACAGCATTAGAAGTGGCACATATTCAAGTGCTTAAACACTCTACTTGGCTCTATAAAAGAGCTTCAGCAGAGCTGAAGATAAAAATAACATCCTGAACACAAGCCACCAACAAGCAGTCTACTGTATCTCAACTTTAACAATAAATGAATCCCTACAAAAAGGTAAAGCAAAAAAAAAAAAAAGGAATTTTAATATACTGTAACACAATACAAACACAAGTTGGTAAGACAACAGTACATTTAATACTACAATTTCACAATGGTAAGTAATCACTATTACTACTCCTGCAGTATCTGTAGCCCTGACTTTATACTGGATCACACACAGCCCTGTGCAACTCCACCTGGTTCCACTCCCTCTTTTTATTGATTCTTTTACAAAGATCCATGATGGTGCTGCTTACTTGCCACATCACACAACTCCCTCCCCCTATCCATCCTCCCCTCCAACAAATGGGCTTCCCACCAGCAGCTCTCCTATGCTTCCTCATGGAGAGGAAGCAGTAGAGCACTCTTCAGCATCCTTCAGTAGAAGGAAGAAAACTCCTTGATCCAACCATCTGACAAAGGAGAGCTAGGAAAGAGACACATACACCACTGCCTGAACTTCAAATACCCAGGGACCTATTGCCACAAAGAACAATAGTGCAACACTGCAGTATTTTGAAACAGCCAGGCCTCATTGCCTATCATCAGGATAAACAATTATAAAATTCAGAAACAGATTCTTTTGTATCTCTGCCTTTTTTTAGTTCTTAACAATTTTTACTATTCAGACAACTCTGAACTTCTCTACACCTCTAACACTTAATTAATCTTTTTCACATAGTAGAATAGCACCACAAATCAAACTTCTGTGGTGCGGGGTACTTCAGCAAAAACTTGTTATCAACAACCTACTATATTACAGTTGTAAAACCCTGCCTCTGAATCAGTTTAATTATTTTTCAGCACTACACTCTCAGATTTCAAAATAAAGTGCAAACACATACAGAATAAGACTACAAAGAACACAGTACTTCAAGTTGATAAATGCTAATTTTACAGCCAATTGCCAATGAAGTCTAAGAAAGAAAAGACACACAGCTGTGAGACACAGTTACATGAGAGTATAAGAACCAAGTGCAATGCTGTCATTAACACTACTGCTGAGGTGGAAAGTCACGTATTTTACTCAGAACAATCTCAAAGTTCAAACAAGCACATATCAAATACATTTCAGCTTAGTCATAGTGACTGCAATTCATTCTGACTTGATACTGGCTTACTCAGTCCTTTCACTGTAAAGAGAAGACTTGTACAATCCCAAAACTCAACAAGAATAAAACCAATATTGGTTTAAACACACAAGAAAAAAAACAATTTTCATTTTACTATAAAGAGACTAGCACTGCATAAAAACACAGCCTAGTACTTAAGAATTAAGCCATTCCTGGCTTGCTGCACATCATCTAAAGGCCCAGATGAACAGTACCAAGCTGCTTTGGTGCCTCTGTTTACAAAGCACATCTCTGCAAAATGCTGTTCTTAAAACACAAAGATCAGCTTCATTGTTTTAAGACAGTACAAGACCCAAGTATAAGAACTGCCATGGATAAGAATTTTGAAAATATGACTATTAAAGTCACTACCATATGATTTTCAGATCCTCAGTTTATTTAATGAGATGCACAGGTTGTATGCATGCAGATGTATCTCTTATTTCCCCTGCTCCTTCCAAATATTTTTATCCTATATGCCACAAACTAAGGCTCAGAGTCGAGTACCATAAAAGCTGTAATCCATCCATTTTACTTCCTCAACTCACTCTGTGCTGAGGATAAGAAAGTTTCCCTCATGAGTAGCATACATCATCAACCTTGTCACACAGAAATAATTTCCAGTGGTCCATTTCTGCAAAATTTCTGAATTAATCTGTACCCAAATTCCTCGGTGTTTCCAGAATATACCAGACATTTCCTAATTACCCCAACCACTTCTTAGGTTCCTACATTCTAGCACGAGCTCTGACAACTCAGCCCAATTATCTACCCTGAAAAAACTCTGGGGCACATAAAAGAAAATAACAAGACCCAAACTAAACAGTAAACATCACTGTGATTGTGTAGAATTGTAAATCAACGCTTGAAGCAGCACTATGAAGCACTCATCAAAAGATTACCACTACTAATTCAGTAAAGAAAATACAACCATTATTTTAATTAGACAACACAGCTCCAAGGTCATGGTTGCAGATTGTAAGGTGTCATGCTTGGCAGACCAGAATTCACAGCTGCAGCCCACCATGCTGTCCAGTAAAGTGTGTAAAGAGAAGCATCCACTCTAACCAAGAAATAGTTACCTGTAGTTACAATAAAGATATTTTGATGAGATTGAAAACTTCAACCACACCCATAATTTCCTGTCACCAAGGTGCACAGGATGTGACTAAAGGCACAATGATCAGCTAATTGGGATGAATACTGGTTTTAGCTGTTCAAACATAATGACCTGGAAAATATTCCAGTTCCAAGCAAAGTCATCCATTACAGTCAGCAATTCTTCTGCAAAGTCAATGCTTTTCAATTTAAAGGTTTCCCCCACTCCTTACAGAGGGAGGAAAGAGAGCAGTGTTGGACAAAAGATGGGCTCATTTTTTTAAAGCAAAAGGTGTTTTCATTCACTGTCTGACACTTTAGACAAAACTAGATAAATGAACCCTCCAATAACACCCTTCTGTGAAGGAGGCACGGCAGTCAGTTTACACATGGCACAAACAGGAAACCAATTTATGTTGAACTTTGCAATCCACTAAAGAGTTTAGTGTGAATGTATAAGTAGGAACAAAATTAAAATACAAAGCTTCCCACTGACATTTAATTATTTAGTATTCCAAAGTAAGTAAAACCAGGATTTCCATCCACATAGAAATACTGAGAAGCAAAATACTCTTTTGCCAGAACAGAAGATGATGCATCTGTTTTCTCTCTGGATTTCTGACTAGCACCTACACCTTCATTTCTAATGTCTTCTGTTCGCTGAGAAGAGAGACCAGTTTAAATACAAGATCTTAGCCAACCAAAAGAGCAACCCCAATGCCAGGACTGCTGTAAGACTAAAATGCGACAACCAATTTCCTTTATTGCCTTTAAATTCTAGAAGGTCTACAAGGAAGCATTGCAAGCAGCAAACTTCTGCCAAATAACCCTCTCTGCTTCTGTATTACGAAAGTAAGGACTGACACCATTCGAAGCCTTCATAGTCCCCTACACATTTACATTTGAAAAGATCAGTAGCCCTCTTACACACTCAGGGTAACTGATAGGTGTTCTTGTCCTCAGAGGTAAATCTGGGAGAAGGGGAAACGCTATTTAGCGACCAGTAGCTGACAAGAGCAGTGAGAATAGGAAGAGGATCTTCTGAAAGAACTCAATGTCATTACTTTGCTCCATACAAGGATGTTAGTATCTTTAATTTTAAACTGAAGAAAAATAATCTACAAAAACCTTTTTTAGAAAACATAAGAAGCCAAATAACTCAGCAACCCTTATGCCTTCCTTGCCTCATGGGAGTTCCAAAAAACACAGCAATGACAGCAATACAGGAAGCTGACCACTTACAGGGATGTTTTTCAGTCCTGTCTGTAGACTAAGCTGTATTCATTTTGAATCATTCAAGTTGTTAAAAAAAAGAAATAGGCTAAACCTATTCCCAAACTAGTTGTGCCTGATATCCACAAGTCCAGCTTCATGCAATGAACTCAAAAGGTTCTCAAGCCTTATGTTCCAGTAACTCCAACACAGCTTGGCACAGTCGTGTTACAGGTCAGAACACCAGCTGGAGGATGGCATGTCAAAACTCAAAAGAGTTTAGAACCAACCAGCAAGCAAGAAACACCTAGACTGGAATGCATGTTCAAAATATTAAGCAGAAATGTCAGAGATGTGGCTACTGAGTAACTGAGCTCCAGTATTCATTCTTTAGTCAAGAATAAAGTTTTTCCAGCTTAATATATATCTTACCTGGAGAAAAAGAACAACAGCATTACTCAATACAGGTGTAGTGTTTAAGGGTCCCTAAGCCAAGGGTGAAAATTCAATCCCTGCTCCTGTGATTCCCCTCATGCACAACTGTTGTACAAGGCCTTGTGAACTCCTGCCAGACACGGACAGATGGGTCTGGGTTTTGTGCTGGACAAGGCAACCCAGGTGAGTAACTGAAAATGGCTCAGAAGCAATCACAGAGCAGCACTGTCATCACATCTGAGGAAGCAACAACCTCAGCACAGGGAGATTTGGAAGAGGACATCAGTCTTGCAGCCTCATCCATGTCTTCAGCCTCAAACTGGCAGAACCAAAGTAGGAATTTGCTCTGATTTAGGAGTGCTTCCTGCTCTTAGCTTAAGCTATGCCCAAAACAACACAAGTATCTTTCACTCCTACTTGATCACAACTAATGTGGCAACTAAAAAGCAAAAACCCAAAAATCTCACTGCTAGCACACCTCATTTTTTTACAGAATTAAAAAAAAAAAAAAAAAAAAAAAGAGAGAAAACAAAACAGAAAGCTACTGATGCTACAATCACTGGCACATTTAAAACTAAATTTTTACATGCACATCAAGATGTTGTACGTAAATCCAGACTAGGTGAGAAGGCTGGTGAGGCTGACACTTCAAATGCCTTCTGTGGAAAGATAAAATTTCCATTTTTCATTATCAACCATAACAAAAAACCAAATAAACAAAAAACCAAACCACCACCAGAAAAACCCCACAACAAATCAGAACACTGGGCATGAAACTATTTTTTTTTTAAGTGTTCCAGAATAATTTAAACCACAGTCATTCAAATGTTACAAAAGGCTTTGTACACTATCCTTGTAACTCTTCAGAGACAGAAGGTGTAACTACATGGCCCTGTCAATGACTTGATCCCTGGGTATGTTCAACAAAGCAGCAAAGGAGCCCTAAACCACTCTTTGGTCTGACAGAGCCCCTTGAACAGCTACTGAGGGGCCCTCCTGCCATTGGCAGCAGAGTTTTCTTCTTACAGAATCCAGAAGCCAATGCAGTGGCAAGGCAGAAGTGCAATGCTGCACATTCCTCTTCTGGCAGGGCCAGGGGTGGAGGGACACAGAACCTGACCAACACACGGCCCACCACACAGGGCACACCACACTCAGAGGAGGGGGCGATTCTGTAGGGGCAGGTTTCTTGGCTAATTTACAGCAAGTTCAGACAAGAACATTAATTTTCACAATCACCTTAGTCTGAGTTAGTTACACATGATGGATATGGGAACGCAAAAGCTAGCTAATGGGAAAGCCCTTGCAAATGCAGCTGGAAACTGTTTAAAACATTCACTTCTGGCCAAAAATAATCAGCTAAGAAAGGTAACTCCTGAACAGCATAGGAAGCAGAAGGGAATATGTGCCTCTGTCTGGAAAAGAAGTTGGGCAGACAACTCAGCTTAAAATACAGGAGTGAGATCTACAAAATATGTAAGTTCTATGCATTAGAGGAACTGAACTCTGATTGCAGAGGCTTTTTTTGACCCAAGAGAGAGCTTCATCAGAAACTTACTTGTCCTCTCAGAATTAAGTCACATAACATAAGCTAAATGAGTTTGTGCAACTCACACAGCTACAGTGGGTATGTAGCATATTTGGTTAGAGAACACCTAACTTGGAAGATCAGGTGTTAAAGTGAAAATTCTACAACAGGAAAAAAATTAGAAAAATACACCATGAACAAGGTACATAGAGAACAGTACGGCCCAGAAACACCATTAACACTACAGAAATTAGCAATGGTGACAAATCAAAAAGTAAATGTAACCAACATCATTGTTACAGATCAAGAACTGCAGGAGTCAAAGCTTGAATCAAGGTTTCTTGAATGCCTTTACCAGTATCAACCTTCCACTTAGTTTAAAATATTTTCTCTCTCTCTGAAGACTGGATGCCACACTCAAACTCACTAAATTATGGAGTAGTGTTTTCAAGGGAGTGGCTCTGACACCTCTGCCTCCACCTGCACTAGATACCTTCTGCAATAACCAAAGCAAACTCTACCCAAAAATTCACCTCATTCCTTTGTGTAATTTTAGACTATCATCCCACCTTCCTGAAAAATGTACCACACCCCGAGCTCCTGTGATAAAGGGCATTTATACACAGAGGAGACAAGACCATTTCCCTCCACCCTCACAATGTATGGAAAAAGAAACTCTAAACCAGCATCCTTTCATTCAAAATGGCCAGTGGAAAAACTCTCACCTGGCAATAAAGCACTTCCTTTCTCCTTTGCCAATAAGCAATTCAGCNAACCTTCCATTTAGTTTAAAATATTTTGGCTGGCAGCACTGTCCATTCAAAGGTATTTTACAAGCAACTCAAGAACCCTGAACACTCTACACACACATATGACTGAAGTCATATATATGTGACCAAGTCTTCTCTCTCTCTGAAGACTGGATGCCACACTCAAACTCACTAAATTATGGAGTAGTGTTTTCAAGGGAGTGGCTCTGACACCTCTGCCTCCACCTGCACTAGATACCTTCTGCAATAACCAAAGCAAACTCTACCCAAAAATTCACCTCATTCCTTTGTGTAATTTTAGACTATCATCCCACCTTCCTGAAAAATGTACCACACCCCGAGCTCCTGTGATAAAGGGCATTTATACACAGAGGAGACAAGACCATTTCCCTCCACCCTCACAATGTATGGAAAAAGAAACTCTAAACCAGCATCCTTTCATTCAAAATGGCCAGTGGAAAAACTCTCACCTGGCAATAAAGCACTTCCTTTCTCCTTTGCCAATAAGCAATTCAGCACTAACAGGACAAACACTGCTGACATGTAACAGTAACTGGACTGGCTATATTTTGACCACTTCTTTAGAACCTGCACTTCTCAAATGCTGAAGCAAAGCACACACAATTGGTCACTCGACTGACATAACATTAAACACACAGCACATACTAAGCCTAGAATAATTTAACTGCAACTCAGAGGTTGATTATTTCAAATCATTTGTGAAAGTATAATGTATTATTCATGGTTACAAATTACTTTTAGACTTCAAAGATGTTTCTGCCCAGTTCCCACCACCACCATGACCCAAGTAACCAGGCTGAGTGAAAGACACACCAAGAAAGTAACTAGGATGCACAAATGACCACACAATTATCACGTTTCTAAAAAGCTGATATGTTCTTCAGGTATCAGTACTAAAATATAAGAGAGCCCTTAGGCTTATTCTTATTAGACACGCACCAGTCTGCACACACGAAACCCCAGCAGATCAAGAAATACTTGTCAGGGAGATCATCCAACCAAACAGTGTTATCAGGAAAAAGCCCTCATTTTCAAGTTGATCGTTTTAACTACCCTTAGCTACAATTCAATGTGGTGAAGAACAACAGTTTACCCAGTAGGGTCTTTATCTATCCTTTGGAACAATAGCTGTATTTGACACTGTCTTTAAGCTATTCATGGAAAAACAGCCTTTTGGTGTGATTACATCCATGAAACTACTTCAACAGTCCAAACAAAGCACAACCCAGTGAGGTTTCTGAGAGTCAGTGCTGGCAACATGGGAACTCATTAAAGCAAGTGCTGTCCCTCAGCAGGCAGGTGCAGAACTCCGCTCACACCCCACTTCCATGAACACAGCAGAGACAAGAAGATGGAAAACTCAGACTTCAAGGGCCTACTTCCAATTCCTTGCATCAGCAAACATGAAGAAACTTAACTACTCTTAGCAGAAAGTCCAAGTAAATCCACCTGTAGTTATCAGCAACAAATCAACTTTCCCTAACATCACCAGTCCCGTGGCTGAACTCTGCACAGTGCTGACCACACACCTGGCACACAGAGGGAATTGTCACCCCACCCAGAGCTCACAGTCATCCAACCCAGCCAACATGAAGGATGCTGCTAAATATTGTGCTTGATAGATTTCTCTTCCACATTCTCGTGGTCTCTCATCACAACACACAGTAGTCATACATTAAGTTCTCTCTTTTTTCCTTTACCATTATCTTGGTGATAAGCATTACACATTTATCTATAAATACAGCTAATTTCTAGTCTTCACTGGGAAAAAGTGAAAATGTTATCTTGTGCAACACTGATGACTGGGACTACTGTATCTTCTGTAAGGAATTTCTGCTGGTATGTCTGCTTCTTACTGAACCAAATCCCACAGTAAATGGAAAGCTTTTTGTACATCATACATCCCTCATGGTCCTGCAAGCTACCATACAGCCCCACACAATGGGGCCATAGGCACCCACTCCTGTGGGACTCAGCACACAGTACCCACCAGTTTATAAAGGATGGCAAGTGAAATGCTTGCCTCTCACACAAAGCAGTAATACAAGGAAGAAGCTGGACCGCTGTCATTGGAAACACACATGGAAATAGCCAGGTGGTGACATTACCACTTGCTTGCAACACCCTTTAAAATACACAGCCTGGATCAAATGAAAGCAATGTTAAGTTGCTGGAACACAAGAGAGCTAAAATTTGTATGGGAGCAAGAGCCGGTCTGGCCAAAAGCACTGCAAGTTCTTTATTAAGTTCATAGACAGTTCTCTCGAAACAATTTTCTTCCAAAACAATCTGATGTAGTATTTAAAAGAATGATTCCAAGTTTAAAATATTCTAGGCACTTTCTGTGGCAAGTACATAGGCTTCTTTAGAAGCCAGTACATCTGCAACTTCATGTATTCCTTAATATCCAGTTCCCAAAAAATTCACAAATATTCCATCTTTCAGTCTAGAAATACAGGAATACATAAAACCACCAATAATTTAAAAGCAAACAAGCAAAAAACCAACACCACCAACAACCTTCAGCTATTAAGTTACATCCAGAATTAGAATTCAACTGGAAAGCAGTTCTGGATGCTACCAGAACAAAATTTTCCTGAATTTCCAAAATGCAATCTGTCCTAGGCTGGCTTTACAACCTTTCTAAGCTACGAATGTCTCAATCAACACATTGTTCTGTAACATCCACATCTCAACATTTTCAAACCATCACCATAAAAATATATCGTTCTATAGTATCTTTAATGTTTATTCTGTGAATTTCGGGAAACCCAGAACCTTATTGAGGGAAACCAAAACCCCAGAGCTAATTTTCCCTTCAATTAGTTATAAACGCGTCTGTACTTATTCATACCATGAAGAACACAAAAAATAAATCAAAGCAGCAGGTCTTTACCGCGTGTAATTTCCACGCGCTTACCGCAAGCTTTTATTTTCATTGTAATAACTCACGCTTTTGGGGGTTGATTAAACACTTGAACCGGGGGGGTCTCTCGGGGGTCTCTTCCCGAGGATCCATCGCGGCCGCGGCGCCATTTTAGGAGGCGCTGAGCGGGCGGGAGGCGGAGCCGAGGCTCCAGCACAGCCGAGGGGCCGCGGCTCGCCCAGCCCCGGCTCCCGGCCCGCGCCGAGCCCCCGGCCCGCCCGAGGGCCCCGCGCCCG